>JBAMYA010000011.1:4210451-4268634 GCA_037176975.1 Arrhamphus sclerolepis
GATGGAACTGATTCCTGCTTCTAGACAAATGTCTGACATTAGTTCTTCTTTCTGACAGCAGTAAAATGTATTGCGGTAGAGAATCAGATCAGTGCAACACTGAAAATATACAACATGGTTTTGTTTATATTCCTTAATTAGGTTTGGTAATACTTTTATTGCATCATCGTCAGATTGCTGTTATTTGAAGTAACTACAGTCTTTGTGAATAATTGTTATAATCGTATCCATACACTTAAATGTAAACAACTGAATGAAAATTAAATTTCCATCACTATTTCCATTTTTTTTTTCAATAGTTTGCATTCCTTTCTTCTTTGATTGTTTAATGGCTCCAGCTGTTTATTTTGAAGGGGAATTTTTCAAATAGGCATTTAATTACTACCAATAGGGTCGCCTCTTCCTTAATGTAGAACAACCCTCCGCCTCTGGCTGAGGAGGGAAGTGTTGTAATGATCTAACATGAGATGTAAAAGTGTCACCAGTATCTGTGCCTGTTCACCTCTCATTTGAATCCATTACTTTACAACTGATTGTGCCAACCCACATTTGCAGTGTTAAAGACATAAATCAAAAAGTTCTGTTCAGTAGGATTGACAGTAACTCCTTCACTAGTGACCTGATGAACTGGTGCTTCATCATCATAATGGTGTCTATAATATTTTAAATGTCCTGTGTCCTTCACCCCAAACCTGGACTGTCCCTGTCACACACTCAACCCTCTTGGTTTGCCCAGCACTGCACAAGCTGAAAGCCGAAGGCCGACCCGTGGAATGCATTTCCGAGAAAAATGGACTTCTCGTTCACAAAGAAATGTAGAATAACCACATTCTTCATTACAAGAACACGCTCTATAATGAAATCCACCTTCTACGTAAGCCTCATGAGCTCATTTGAAAGGAACACAAGGGTTCTGTTTTCCACTGTCAATAACACGCTATTACCATCTAATTCACATCCTCCTCATCTGGGCTCAGCTGCTTAGTGTAATTCCTTAATGTAATTTTTTCAATAGCAAAATAGCCAAGATTCACAAGCAGCTGACTCTTAACACCTACTGTTCAGTTCATGCTTCTCTCAGCGCCACTCTGTCTTTCACTTTCAAGTTTCAGCCTTCTCTCTGCTGCCAAAATATCTGACCTCATTATGAAATCTAAGCCATCTACCTGCCAGTTAGACTCTCTACCTACGATGCTGATAGAAGCTTGCCTACCCTCTCTGTCTCTAAATACAATAACATCATAACATCCGTCAAACATTCATTCCTTACCGCTCATAAGGTTCTCTCAGCTTTCAGGAGAGCTAGTGCAGACCCCCATAATTTTATTAACTTCTGTCCTATGTATAACATACATTTATAGCACTTTTCTAGCTAAAATCCTTAAAAAATTCCATCTCAGGTTCACACTCATTTGTCTGCTAAAAATCTTCACAGATTCTAGTCTCGTTTCCATCCCCTCATAGGACAGAAAGAGCCATAACAAAAAAAATGATCATTTACGTCCTTGTGGCAACCAACTCTGAAGAGTCATCTATTCACTCTCCTTATCTTAGTGTGATCATTGACTCCATCTCTCATAACATCCCCCTTGAAACAATAGACTCCACTGGAATAACTAACCCTCAAGGGGTTTAAATCACTCGCGCTGCAACTGCACTCATTTCATCAATCATTTCATCAATTCAAAACTTCAGTCATTTCCAGTCACAAGTGGTGAACCTCAGGGTTCTCTAGTGGGGCCCTCCCTTACTTCCTCATAGACATATTTCCTTTAAACTGCATATTTTCAGTTCCATTCCTATACAGATGATACCTAGATCTATCTCTCCACAAAACCAACATCCATTCCTATACCCATATATTTCTGATTACCTGCATGAAATCAAGGCCTGGTTCTCCTGCAACATTCTCAAAGTTAACGATGGAAAAAAAAAAAGTTCTCCTCATTGGTACCAGATCCACCATAACAAAATTGGACAGTTTTCTAGCCTCAGTTTCAGTTCTTTGTTTTCTCCCTCCTTTAAGGGAAGATTCCAAGTGTCACACTCAACTGCATGGAAATTCCACCACCAGATATACATAACATCATCTCCTTCTCTTTTTAAAACTTGTCTTAAATTACATTTGTTGACTCTTGCACATTCCACTTAATCTCATAGCCAAATGCTCTGACTCTGGGTGTTTTTAAAGGCTGCTAGAAATAAACTATACTACTATTATTTATTATCACATTTATGTGCAAATTTATTACTACAAACACCACAGTGTCATCAATCCTCCCCCTTTAGTGGACAGGAGGATAGGAGAGAGGAGAGGTCACAGGTCCTCTAACATCTGATATATGCAAGTAACATCTGCCCAATCACAGCTCAGACTGCTTTGTTTTAATGTTAAAATGATGCATGTAAAAATAGAAAGATTTGGCCATGATATACACTCCATCTGCAATTCATGGCATGAACAAAGTCCAGTGTGTCCATTGGAGATGATCTTATTTCAGTAGGAGCCTATCATTAATACCAGCTAGGGAGCTTTGAAAAAAGAGTAATAATAAATGATTATTTAAACTGATAAGCTATTATGTGCTTCTTAGTACCCAAATGTGACTAGAGGAGACCCTGACTACCAATCAAACACCAGTAGAGGCCTTAAGTAAACAATTATTTGCAAGATGATTGTCAACTTATATTGATGTTGACAACCCTGGCCTTAATTTTTAGTATACTTTTTCTTTTCTCTGTACATCCACATCTGATGTTGTGACTTGTGCATTTATGTTGTGTGGATATAAATATGTAAAATGAGGTGCAACAACTTTGTAAGCAAGGAACTATATTCTCATTTAAGGTTATTTTGTAAGGGGTCAGTTGAATGTGAGCACAGGATTTTTACAGTTACAAACAGTTGCTACACAAGGTACATATACAAGTCAGCTAGATGGTGTAATCCACTTAAAGCAAGAATGCTAATCTCGACTAGCAGGCTTTGTTATCCTGGGTTATTGGACGCACAGGGAAGAGAAAGTTTTTACCCAGGTACTTAACTCAGGGATCGATGGCAAAATAAGCTAATTTCTTGAAATGCTGGGGTAGACTGACGTAAACGCTTACTAGCAACATGATCGCACACAGATCAGTGCATGTGTAATCAAATAGATCTAAAGCATATGTAGACACGTGCATTTTTATGCATTAATATGCAACGTCTCAAAAATGCAATTAAGTACAAATAAGTACATGCACTCCAAAGGTACAAGCTACAAAGCAGGCTTTGCTTTTGACTGTCAGTGCTGTGGGCTTCACTGAGGGGAATTTGTGAAGTGGGCTCTCTTATCCTATGTTTCTTCGGCTTGTTACTCTAGTTTCAATTCTAAACCTCAACTCACCACACAGACACAGAGAGACAGCAGTGCGGATGGAAGGCACTTGGAAGAAGGGAAAACTGCAGACTGGCAGAGTGCAGCTGGAGTCTGTGGTGGGGTGATGGGAGATATCACAAGTGATTGCAATAGGTAAGAAGAGAAAAATAACTGGAGCATTAGAGTTAAGTTAGTACAGTGAGAAAGGACATTGAAAAGATGATGGAAAGAGTCAGCAAGAGCACTGAAAGTGGACTAAAGACTTAGAAGGATGGGTAAAAGTTACGAAACAAAGAGAGCTGGCAAGGAAAGAACTATCCACTAAACATCTGTGTTAGTTTATTTCTGTTTGGGCATGTTTGTACGGAGACTCCAGAAGGTGAGATAAGTTAAGGCGCACCCTGTATTGTTAAAAATCCAATAAAATACAACTAAAGCTTAGGGAACTGCAACCCCAAATCAGAAAAAGGTTTGATGACATGTAAATTAAAGAAAAGAAAAAGTAATTCTTACAATGACTTTGACTTTCGTGTCTTTGCAGACAGTATGAAGATGAAATACAGTAGTAACTGATTGTAAACAAAGTTGGAACGTCAAGCTTTTACCATTTTTAAATGTTTCCAATCACATCAGTTACAAGTTGTTCTGGCATTGAGGATAACAAGTGATTAAGCTTTTCATTTGTAATTTTGTCCCATTCTGCCTGCAAATGCATATTAATCTGTGTAACAGAACAGCATCATTGCATTCTTAATTTTGAAATTCTTCACTCATTCGCTATTGGGGTCATTTTCAGACTTTGGACAGGCCAGTCCGGTACCCTCCTCTTCCTCAGCGAAGCCTTTTATATGTGCAGAATGTGGCTCTGCAGTGTCTTTTTGAAGAATGCATGGACTCCCTGGAAAAGATGTCTCTTAAAGGCAACATATGTTGCTCTAAAATGTCAATGTACTCTTCTGCATTAATGCTGTTGTCACAGGTGAGAAAATTACGGTTTCTGAAGCCACTGATACAACCCTATATTATCACAGACCACAGCTTTTGGACTTTTTTGCTAATAACCTGCTTCAACTGTGTGATGGTTCCTCCTAGATTTTATTTTTAAGATTTAGATTTTTAAGTAATATTTATGAATATAGTCCATTTTACAAGTGCTTGAGAAAGATTCCCCAAAGTTCCTGTGGAAAACCTTTTCCAGTATGTTTATATCAGGTATTAATGAATGACAGTTGTTGATGCAGAGCTGTCTGAGGGCTCAAAATTCACTGACATCCAGCTTAGCCTTGTCCGATATGCCCTGAAATTCCTCCAGATTCCTTGATTTATTCAATATGCATATTATGCGTGCTTGTATGGTATATTGGTGTTGACTATAAACCAAAGGGCTACATCTGGCTTGCATGAGTGACGGCTACATTTTATGGTGTTATCAGCCATCCATCATCGTGATAGCTACTTAGTGCTCAGTATTTTCAGTGAGCTTCATATCTGAGCTGAGACTTAGGAGCTAAGAAAGCACAATAATTCATATTTTCAATATTTATAATACTCATAATTGTACTAAAAGGCTGCTGTGACAGGCTGTCAAACTTTCATCCAGTGAAGGGAGGTGGCTCAGTGGTAGAGGGTACCTGAAGGTTGGTGGTTCAAGCCCCCTCCTGGGTACACTGAAGTGTCCTTGGGCAAGACCCTGAATCCCTGATTGCTCCCGGTTGTCTGGCCAGCGCTGTTGTATGGCAGCTCTGCTGACAACCGGTGTGTGAATGTGAGTGTAAAGCGCTTTGGCACTGTAGAAATACAGTTGTAAAGCTCTATATAAGTGCAAGCCATTTACCATGTATAGATGAGGAAGGTTTGGCAGAACCAGCACTCTTTGTTTCAGTTCTGGTAGTCTTTGTTTCAAATGTTGTTTTGTTAACAACACAAGTAATAAGGATGGCTGGACAGATTTAATTGGAATGAATGTACTGCAACGTTGATTACCATTATAGATTTGCATGAGCTAAGCTAAAATTGCTAGCTTGTAGTAAGTGAGGTGAGGAGGGCAAGTTCCAGCTGAGCACCTTGTTCCTTCCACCCATTTGCCAACTTTTAGATTAACTGAGGTTGGGCTGTTGCCATCAAGATGCCCCTTAGGTCCCAAAAAAACCTTCAAAAATCACTCTTCAGAAAGCTCTTCACTCTTCAGAAATGATGCTAATCAATGGTTTGGCAGTCTAAGGACAGAGTAATGAAGACACAACAGTGTACAGTTTAAAAATAAAAAAAAAGCTCATAATCTTTCTAAATGTTCGCCTAAGTTGTGTGTTGATAATTTAGAAGTATACAGTAAATTAAGCTCCACATGAAAACTGAGATCTCACCATGGTGGTCATTCATTAATGACTGTTTTCTTTTCCTAAGCTGTCACCCTTTCCACTCTTTTATCATTCATCTATCCAGTCATTTAAAAGGTCTGCAGATGTCTGAGCATGTACGCTATCATTTGTACAAAGAATCTATCACATTTAGAAGAATAGACTCCCCACCCACTTCTCTGTCCACTTCCCTCTGTCCCAATCACAGATAAATAGCCGTGGGACTTTAAACATGGCGCCCGGCCGGCGTGTGACTGAGAGAATAAGCCAACTGGTGGCTTCAGTTGCCAGGGGTCGCCCCCACCCCTCTCCTATCCATGACTGGGTGGGTGGCATATGGTGGCCCAGGCAGGGACCCCATTGGTGTGACACACATATACACATACACACAAGGCTTGGAGCCACCCAGGCTGGACCCACGATCGCCGTGGGAGACATGGTGTCACCAAGCCTCTGATGGAGGAGGGGCTATGTGTATGTTTGTGTGTGGGTTATCCCACCTTGGAAGTGATACTCCCCCCCTGCCCACGCCTTCTCCTGAGAAAGTCAGCCACTGCTCACCATCTCATCTGTATGGTGACTCCACTGTTGTCTCTTCTCATCAAAATCGGGGAGATTTACCTCTGCATGCACACACAATACATGCACACACAGAGCCAACAGGTGGCAGGCCTTGCTCAGCACAGCAGGCCGGTTTCAAAGGTTAAACATACTGCCATCTCTTTCTCTGTCAGTCTCCCAAGGGACAGCGAGAGAAAGTGAGAAAAAGAGGACAAGATAAATGAGAAAAAAAGAGTGTAGGACCGTGTCATGAGAGACTGGTGTCCACAAAATTGTGCTGTCGTCCTGTTCAGGTATTATTTGACCAACTGTGAGAGCATACATCAGCACGGCGACTAATGGCCAGGATGTCAGTCATCTGCAGTATTAGTCATCAGCCCAGACATGAGCTTATCACAGTCAACTAAGACTTTGTTATTTTGTCGCATTTGACAAGTCAGTTCACAAGAGATTTTCTGATTCACTCAAAGTCCTTCTCTCAAAAAGGGGAAAAAAAAATAGAACAGTAGATAACCAAAATGTGACAACTGCACAGTGGGAAAGTGCAGTTTAGATAGTGTAAATCAGGTGTGAACAACTGAATCCATGGCTTTATTCAGACTAGTGTTAGTTTTACTTTATGTTTCTACATAGTGAAACACCCTGGCTAATGTTATCACAAGACATATGACAACAAGTCTGTTTTTATGAGAACATACTGAATAAATACATTGATAAATGCTCAGTAAGCCTGTCAGAATTGTTACGTAACTATTGTAAATTATACAAACTAACTATCATCTCTTTTACACTGGTGCCTAATTTGCAACTTGACCTGTATCACAAAAGGTAAATGGAACTAATTGTCTTTTTAAATAACATGATTTGCTACTTTTAGCCTGGAAATCCACACCCTTTCACTTTACAAAATATTTCTCTTTTGAAATAGGGCTGGTGGCCCTTCCATTCACAGCCATATTGGTATAGAACATACTAAACCAGTTGCCAAATTCACAACAGGGCAGGGGCAGGCAGATTCATGTGATGACTCATGTATCATCATCAGCACTACTGCTGAAAAGCAACTAAGATGTCAGTGGAACTATTAATAACACCTTGCATATTTTTTTCTTGCAAAAGTCATTCACCAGCATCCCGCTGCACTGCACACCTTTTTGGATGTTTTTTGTTACTACTGTGGTTGTAGCTCTGCCTACACTACATGCTTAATTTCTCTGATTGGCTGTTTGTCTATCCATTGGTTTCCACAGTACAGCCCCCTAATAATCCAAGACAAATCTAGAGGAAACAGTACTTGATTCTTCTACAAGGTCATCTACATGATTTGTATCTGTGAAAAGTACAATCAAAATAAACTTATTTACAATATAGTTATGCAACAATATAACTTCTATAGACATCTTTAATCAACAACTAATCTAGGAAAGGTTTGCACCTCCTGGACTGATCACAACATGGACTTCAGAACCTTCATTGCTGTTAAAAAATACATGACTTGCAATAAAGAAATAGCTGCCACTCCAAACAATAATCTGCAATATTATTGCATCACCCCGTAGTATCAGATTGTAGTAGTGGTTTGATTGGAACCTGAGCTAAAGTAGGTGATACTATCACTTAGCTGGCAAAAGCAAAAAGCCATTTGGTAACTACATTACCATTAAAATGTATTAAAATGGAAAGAAATAACATAAACACTTCATTTCTATGTCTAGTTCCACTTTGTTTCAGCCTCTGTTCTATTATTGTTGAAGGACACCAACTTTTGCTTACCTTGAAATATTCTACCTGCAGCATTTAAATGAGCTTCTGCTGACATTAATATTATATATTTAGGTCATATCACATCATAGCATTGCATATATACTTAGCATGCTACTGTGATGTTTGCAGGCCATGTCATATTTACCAATGATGTTTGAGTTCAGACATGGAACGTATTGGCTGTAATTCAGTCTTGAAGCTGCCAGCTTTTGTGAATAGACAATTTAGTTTCATGAAACATGTCTGCATTCAAACAGTAACTGTTGCATGTGATCACAATCATTTTTCAAACAAACAGTTTAACTCTGGCAAGAGGTGGGCAGCTACACTCTGGACAAGTTGCCAGTCTATCACCAGGCCAACACTCAGACGAAAAAACACAAACAACCAAGGATTTGCACAATCACTCTTATGGTCAGTTTTAGCCGCTAATTAATCTAACACAATTGTTTTTGGACTGCGGGAGGAAACAGGAGCACCTGGAGTAGTGAAATAAAGAAACTCTGCACAGTTTTAAACTGAAAACCTTCTTGCTGTGAGACGGCCGTGCCAACCGTCACACCATCCTTCTGCCCCGATTCAAGAGGTCTTGGCCTGAATATCTGTTGGCTGCCCTGAAACGTTGGCATTGTTTCCCCCAGAGGATAACTCACCAGACAACAGCTGATGGGTTCCCGTAGTTGCCTGATATGTTCTTTATTTAGTTGCAAAGCCAGTCACCACAACATTGTTGAGGTTAGCTTTTGTTTGAAGCCAAATGAAAAAAGAGAGCCCAATACTATAAATACAGTAATAAAAAGTCAGTATCAGAGGTGCTAATGCCACTAATCTAAAACTAATGGTGGTGCAAAATGAACTGAGAAAAGACTCTTGAATCATTATTCTTGATTGTTTGGAAAAACTTTTTTTTTGGATCAAATTTTAAATATCCATCTGCTACATCAGTCCATGAATTTCTGCTTTTTGCACTATAGATGCTTTTAGGAGGGAATTTAAACAGTTGTGAATGTGAAGCAGCAAAACAATAGTGACGCACATAGCGCTGTCTTAGTGAGATGAAAGACAAGTGAAGAGTACAGAGGAAAATCATCAGTAAAATTCCCTCCATAAAGTATGACCCTTACTGGCTCTAAAATCATCCGAACTTGCTACACCCACTATCTACTATACTCTATGTATTTTATATACGTCTTCATCTGCTGGATCCATGAGAAGCTGCAGGTCGCAGTGTTGACATTTCCACATGTTGCCCATAACCTGATAAGTGGCATGGCAGTTCGAGCAATACTGCCCCCTTAACCCTCCCCCCTCCCCCTCCGCCATCAACCGCCTTTCTCTCTCTCTGCCTCTCCCTCTCTGCATCCAGCAGCCCGGCTGCTTCCAGCCTGTCTGGTGCCAAGACTCAGATTTCAGAATTTCCTTCTACAAGCCACATTTAGAGCAGCTAGCATACGCTGTGTATGTGCGTGTGTTCTCGTGCGCGTGGGTGTGCTTGCGTCTGTTTCAGCGGGTTAGTTTGTGTGTCTTTCTGGTCCCAGTGCCTTCCTACTCCCCCCCCCCACCACCATCACCAATCCATCCTCCAGTTCATTGTTTATCTTGTGCAACTTCATCTATGCAGACAACAGATGTAATACTGTACATGTCAGCTAATATGAACGGTCCTGTGTGTAATAAACATGATTAGATACACATTAACGTTCAGACGAGATTTATGTCACCTGCCATGGTAGACTAGCGAGGAGTTGGGGAAGTGGGGGGGGGGGGGGGTGCGATGGTTGTTAAACTCTGGGATACAACGGCAAATGATGGAGTTGTGGCTGAGGTGGTGCAGAGAAAGGGTTAGAGGGGTGGTAAGAGGGGAGGTCATGAAAAAAGGATAGAAAGAATAACTGATGACTTTGACCTCTAGAGCGCTGTTATACAAGGTTTTCTGTAATGAAAATTCTTTGGCACTAAACCATGCTTTAATATTCTGCTTTATGATGGTCCATATTACTGAAATTCTTTTTAATTTAATGTATTTAATCATTAAGAAACAAAGATTTTTGGCACAGTAGCTAATGATGGCAGCAGTCCCTGTTGTGTTCCCTTTATCCATTTACAAAAGTTTTTAGTTTGTTTTTTCTTTAATTTGTTGTAACATTGTCTTTATTTAGAGCACACGCTAGTCAAACGGAACATTATTTCTCCTTATATTCTCACTTGTTAAAGGAGCACTGCTGAGATCAAACAACCTTACATCTATAATTAGATGGTAAGGAGTGTAAAATTTTCTTATGACCAAATATGTGTTTGCAGCAAAATGGAAATTCATGTTAACAGAGGGGCAGCAGACTTAGGTCAAATAAATTGCTGCAGATGTTGCACTTCTTCTGCCTACTTCTCACATTTTCCTATTCCGTCATAGATATATATAAATACTGATCTAGTTCTATGGAAGCAGAGGTCGTGAACTTCCATCCTTTTGCGTAGTTTGACATTCGGTAGTCGACTCGTACGGACTCATAACACTCATACATTTAATAAGTTGAATTATTCTGGTTCGTCTGGGTTGACCCTGTCCTCCCCATGTGCCAACATTCATTGACATTTTGTTGCAAACACACATTCAGTTCTAGCTTGGTCAGTAATGAATGTTTACACCTCTTAGAGAATTGAACCTCCAGAACAGAACAGGTACAAATTAGAAAATATTCCATGTGCTTTATATCTGACGTGTGTGTTACTACAGGTTTGGGCATGTGGTGCTGTTGACAACATGTGCATTGAATTTACTGCAATTCATACAGTAAGCCATAACAAAACTGGTATTCATCAGACAAAAAAAAACATTTTCCACCCTGAACATCTTTGACATGTCTCAGTACTGCCATTAGCTGCTATCCTCTGTAGTTTGAACTTGCCTTTTTTCTTTTTTAAGCTTGCAAAATTGTGCAATTTGTGAACTAAGGGAAGCAAGAAGTATTTCAAATATGCTTCAGTCATAGGTCTGTTTTGTGTTCACTATTAGTAAAGCAGTTTCTCAGTGTCTAGACTACGTCTGCACGTTTTCATTTGTATCTGACTCACTGATTTAAGGACCAAACAGTTATTTTGAAAAAAAAGCTGATAAAACTAATAAAGCAGACGCTTCTTGTGCATGTGTGTGTTTGTAACTCAGTGATGTTGATTGTTTGTTGGTGTATTTGATGTGGCCTGGCTCTCGGAAGTTACTTTTAGTTTCCCAGAACTACAACGTGGTGCTGGTAAACTGTAGGAAATTGCGTACAGCAGACACTGCTTGCAAGTTCAACTGAGCCTGTTTGGTTATTTATATGTTTGTATCACTTAGAGTTTTTCCTCCTGCAGTTCCTCAGGTTTATTATTAAAGCAATTGTAGTCTTCAACCAAAACCAGTGGTCTAATGGTTGCCAAGCTGTTGTTAAGATTGAAAGTAAAGCAGAACATAAACATGGAAATCAACCTATTTTATTTGCTATTTTTCACTTTGAATTTTTTTTTAACTGTTATTTTATTGAATTACTGTTTTTTTTAACATTGTCCAGGTTTGTTTGCTGTTTTACCCGAGTCGTGCAAGCAAGCACATCCCTATGAGACCAGATTTGGATGATGTGTAGATGGATAAAGATTTTTATTCACTGATTTTTCTCTCTGCAGCTTTTTAAATTTAGATTTTCTTTATGCTGTTTTTATCTTTTTTCAAGAGTAGGGCACATGTCATTGGCAAATGACACCCCCAGTCTCACGTGTGGCGTACAGCATTTCTTTGAAAGCGCAAACATTCATACACCACTTTACACACAGCCTAATGTCGTCAGAGAGTGATGGGGCACCATCCTGCCGACAGAAAGAAAGTCCTCTGTTCCATCTCAGGCAAATAACAATAAGCCTAGGGCTGCATTCCATTGGGCTTTCTCTTTGAAATGGGATACAGGCGCACGCATTACAAATATATCTCTTGTTTTATCTTCCGGGCCAGGCCCATGGAAAAATTATTCCAAATACCTGCCGCGCTTTATCTGGAACCATGGAATAGTTAGGCCCAGCCGGGAACACGAGGATGCCTAAAATAAGGCCTCTATTACGGGATGGAGTGGAGATGGATGGGATGGAGCGGAAAGGGATGGGGATCGGGGGTATTTTAGGTGTATCGGCCCTGTGAAAAAGGCCTTGTTGCGGGGGCTTGGAGCTGCATTAAAGTCTACAATGTGGGTCGCTGTCAGCTGTTGCACAAACTGCATGTGATGGGGGAGGGTTTAAGCGCGTATGCATGCTCATGTGGGCTCACACGTCCATTGCAGAGCAAAGTATAAATAACATTTTTCCTACAGATGTTGTCACCTTGACAAATCTGCTTTTGTCATGTGGCGTGGTGGCCCAAACTAATGCCTTTATTTACTCACCTCAACCTCTGCCTGCTCATTTACAACAATGTCTTTTTATAAGAAATGCATTTACTGAAGCAGCTAATATGCTGACTTCTTGAAAAAAGATCATGGTAAAATCGTTCCTTTCCAATCAAATATCTTAACGATCCTCAACATTAATTTCAAAGTGAAATTTCTCAAAAATCTGTGGCAGTTCTTAATGAAGCCCCATTAGTTTTCCAGAAACTTTTCAAAACTAATGTAAGTATAGGGATGTGAGTATTGGGATGTTTTTTTTATGATTATCATATGTAAATGCGGTAGAATGAGGGATCAAAACTGAATGTAGGCTATCTATGTTTAGAGGAAGAGGAGGAAAATGTAGTCAATGAAGACGATGGGAAAGAAATGTGAGAGAAAATAAAGATAAAGAGTTAAGGATGAGTGGAAGGAGTGGTGGAGAGGTGGAGAAATGAGAGGAGTGCATGATTAGAGGAGAGGAAGTTCAAATGATTTTCATGAGAGGTGGGACAAACTGGAGTGAGAGCTGTTGAAAATGCCTCCTTAAGGAATTCATTTATCTCTCCGCTTCTCTTTGGTGAGACCCGACGTGGACTCTGTCACCATCAACAGCAGAGTCCTGCTGACATTTCCTTCAGCAGCTGAGTGTGTGTGAGCATCACGTACCAGACTTACCCTAGGAAACACATGTCATCTGCATATTTCCCATGGTGGAATGGAGTGGAGCAGTATATAGAGAATATACCAATGATGTCCACAAATCGTTGGCAAGAAACGGTGATCTTTTTAGAGAAAGAGATAATGTCGCACAGCAACACTGGCAAACTGTTGGCAAGACTGTCATAACTAGTTCTTATGACTCATAAGGCTCCTGTATCTGAGAACTGAAGATCTGCCATCTGGCAAATCCATGATTTATCACTCTACCATATATAAAAATGTTAATGGGCTCTTTTTCCAAAAGCGTTCACTTTTTATTCCTGTGGCTGAGCAGATTCTCTGTTTTATCTGGTTGTTTGCTCTTTACATTCATAAAAATGAGATGCAATTCAAGAGAGTTTCCTGAAGATGAAAAGTCTAAGATCTTTTGACAAATAAACAACATGACAGGATCTATTTTTATGATGCATATTCCTATACTGGACATAAACTGGACATCTAACTACATTTCTCTCCTCATTGCCACATCGTATCGGACCAGATTCCACGTCTTTCTGTCACGCATCCCTCATGTTTCTCACCCACCCATCTCTCCTCCAGGGCCGACTCCGCCAAGATGGCGCAGCCCGTGAGAGGAGACCAGGCCCACCAGCCGTCTTCGACTCGCAAGTCAGCCAGCCTTTCCTCGCCAAGCGCTGCTCGCCGTCTATACCGCAATTTGTCTGGAAAGTTCCGCGTGGGCGCCAACCCCCCTGTTCTGGAGGACAGTGTGGTGTCAGGACGGGGAGGGGACAAGGAGAGGCTGCGTAAAACCACCATAGTAAGTCAGAGAGAGAGAAAGAGAAGGAAAAAATAATAAGCCTCGGAACATTGTAGCCTAAAAATAGTCAGAGAAAGCACATGCAGTAAACTTGGTCAGAGAACCTCATGTTGTAAGAGCATACAGCCACCTATCTAAGTTCTCTGTGAAAGACAAACGAATATAAAGAGACATGTTGTGGGGTTGTGAAGAGGGAGAAAGGTGTTCATGTTTCCAACATTGAGGTGTTGGGAAGGCAAGCATCTTAAAATATCAAGATTTCCCAGTTAGTGGTATTAATTTATAACTTTGTGTTTCAGTTCCAGAGTAATGAAGCTTTATTTGAGGCAGTGGAACATCAAGAGTTGGACTTGGTCCAACTCCTTCTGTCCCAGTACAGTCTAGAGGAGCTGGACCTCAACACTCCAAACAGTGAGGGCCTCCTGCCTCTCGATATTGCCATCATGACCAACAATGTGCCAATGGCCAAGCTTCTGCTGCGAGCTGGTGCCAAGGAAAGCCCTCACTGTGAGTACAGAAGCTTTATCAGCTACTTTAAGGCCATTTGGATAGAAAGGCAGCAAATTAAAATGTGCCGTGTGAATGCATCTGCTTGGAACTAGCAGATGATTAACATTTTTTGAATTTTCTTATTTTCCAGAATGTGTGTTGTGATTGATTTGTACATCACCATTAAATCAAACTATTGAATTATAGCATGCTTAAAAAGGTTCTACAATCAAATCTGCTTGCATGTCTCCATAGATGTTTGAGTTCAAGGGGACATATGACCTATTTTCAAAGGCTGATGCAGTTTCCTTCGTGAAATGTCTGTGATGCGATTTAGTCAAAATATCACAAGGATAGAGTACAACAGCTCCCTTTTCACTCATTTCTTTTCTCTGCTCGAAGCAGCCAGTTTTAGGGGGCGGCCTCCTACCAAAAACCTTCAGTAATGTCTGCCTACTTTGTAACATTACATTTCCCACTTCCTAGGTAACACAATATAGGTGGGATTCTGCTTTGTCATGTGATGTGTCCTGCAAATTTGAACATCTACTGGACTTTGTCGAACAGAATCATATGATTTCTCTCATAGTTTGGTGTCACCAGTCATTTTAATTGATGTTTAGGATATGATTGGTATTTTCTCAACTGTGATATTAGTTTGTCAGTTATTAATCCAACATATCTTGTGCTGGTGATGTGGTCATTCATAGAGCTGGTTATGGTCATTTCATCTTCTATCTGACAGACTGTGCCATGGTGGGTTTGAGTGTGGACAGTGTTTATATTTGGGCGCCCAGCAGACTGTAGGAGGTTTATTGATTTAGGTTACAGGTGACTCATGATATTTGTGTTTCCTACATGCAGTGCAACTTTTAAGTTTTGTGTTTACCAACAGCTTGTGGTTTTTCCTTATGTTTTACCATTGCCATGTTCTGGTTAACCCTGGAATCTTCCATATGGCTTTAGCTGGTGTTGCAATCATTCAGTGCTGATTTGTGAATTGAAGTGCAGACTCTGAAAAATCCATATCAGCCTTTCTGCAGGACGTTTTGTCATGTTCTTCCCTCAGCCATGGCAACTCCTGATCCCACTGAGCTCGGTGATCCCTCCTGACCTCTTTGCTGCCACTTGCTTGCTCCATTATATGAGCCGCTGTTGGTTGTAAAACTTTTATCAGTGCTCGCTTGCCCTTCATCCTCCATTGCCTCAGTTCCTTTTTTTTCTTTCCACATCTTTAATCAGTGCCACCCAAATTACTGGGCTTTCAAAGGGAACTGCGTACATTATGCAATGGTTGTAAGCTAATTTTGCAGTCATAGAGGTAATGAGGTAATGAAAACACACTGAGCCAGACTATAGCTAATTAATAATGCATACTCACCCCAACTGGACAGGGTGGTCCACTACAGGTGCTCTATGGTTATTGACCCCCCCCTTCCCGAGTGAGGCAGCCCACATTTTATTTTTCATTTAAAATAATCTCTTACATCCTGCATGCACTTACTGAGGATTAAAAATAGTGATGGCCGAATGACAAACACAAGTGTTCATGCTTTACGTACGGCCTATATTCAGCCGCAAAATGTTACTTATAACATCTGCTGCCACCAGTGCAACAGGTTACACAAAAACGATACGGACATCAATTGATCACATTCGCAAAGCGTTTATCCTCACTGTACTGGAAGACACACACATCTCTGTTTTCAGCTGGCAGAGAAAACCATATTAAAGGCACTGAAGGGGTGGTAATTATGATGCAATATTAGTCATCTTTGTGAGCGCTTTTCATTTTCTGTGATCTGTGAGTCTCTGCTCCCTTCCTCTGTTAATGATTAGAACTCGCCAGTAAGGCTCCCAGGCTGTTTTTGTTTGTACTTACACACACACACACACACACACAAGAGCTGAGCCAGACGTCTTATAAAGGTATCATTAAATTGAAAACACTTGAATGGAAAGTACTTTTTACTGAAGTTTGCTCTTTGATTGTGCTTTCTACCCAGAACTCAAGGAATTCATGAGTTGAGTGTGCATGCGTGTGCGTGTACAAAAGACTTAAACAGAAAGAAACAGAGCAAAGAAATCCACATAAATACAGTCAAAAGTTTTCCACACTATTATTATTATTAGTATTTTTTTTTTTTTTTACGTGTAATGATCAAAATCTATCCGAGCAGAATTGACATCACAGATGCCACAGGCTTTTCCTTGAACTTTGAAAGAATTGACTCTATAGCTTATATTTATTGCCACACATGCTTTCACAGCACGTGGTTATCAGTCAGACAAGGCTAAACAAAGACAATTAAATAAACTGTCATATTCATATTCATATTCTAAATCCCCCCTGTGGCAAAGCTGTTTCAATGCTGAGGATACCATCCCTGATGTGAAATAATGGCATGTCAAAACACACACACACACAGCGGTGACGATGTAAATGAACTGCAGAAGACGTGCAAAAAAACATACAAAACAAAAGGAACACACATTTCTATTTGCATCTGGCCAACATTCCAAGTCTAAATATCCACAGTTATATTTCTAATTTAAACCATAACTCCACAGTTCAATCCTGATCCCTACATTAACCTTTTAAATGGGACAAGCTGACTTTACGTCTTCACGCGAGAGGCTGAGGCGAACAACAAAAGTGACACCCAGAGGAGACGCTGAGATTCAAAGAGAAGCTCGCAGCCACTGAAGAGACACAGAGACCCGCAGAATTAAACACCCAGATGGACATTTTGACACGGAACTTTAAACTTACTGTCAACAGTGGAATCTAACGCTCAACAGTGGAATCTACAATGAACAAACACAGACCACACAGACTAAACACAGACACACACCAGTCCCAAACACTAAGAAACGATCAGCCACCAAAGGTGTACTTCATGCTACTGTCTGTTGCTGTCTGAACAGTTCTGAATTACCTTTATATACATATATGTATAGATATATTTGTAGTTATGATAATCTTTATACATTTGCAGCGGGTGCATCTGAACCTCTTTGATCTTTGTGGTATGCCACCACTAGTCATTATCACAAACCGCGCGGTCATGGTTTCAATATTTTCATAGGGTGTTATATCTCATCTGTTATGGTGATGTGTTTCACACATCTCTGTTCCCCATGTTATTATAACACCCTAACCCCTTTGAAAAAAGATTCCTCTTATGGCTCTATGAGGCTGTGGTGGCGTATATAAATAGATCAGTTATGCAAAAATTTCCATAAGTTTTTCTTTTTCTCTCCTTTTTTTTTTCTTCAGAAAAATAGTTTTACAATGGCAGTTTAAAGTGATGCCGATGCATGCTCCCACCACTCTGTGTTCCCTCAGAACCGCATATGAGGAATACTCCTCCCTCTCACACCCCTCTCACTTTCATTGCCCCATTTTCTGTCATTTTCGAGGTGATGTCATCCCTAAAGGGAGACTGCTTAGTTACATTAAATGAAGTTTATTGAGGAATCTGCCACAGCTTTTTTAGCAAACAAAGAAATTAAAAAGAGTGGCCTGCAAAAGCCATTTGACACATTGCAACTCTGGCTTTCTGGCAACGTATGTCTGTACATCTTTGAAGCTGTTGTGAAGATTAAAACCGATTGAGACTGTAAATAATTCTGTGATTAAAAACATTTTGTTGCTATCAACACGCACATGTACAAAGGTTCAAATAAAAAAGTCATCCATCTTCAGAGAAACACTTGCTTCACAGATTTTGCTTATTCTTTGATTTTTTTTTTTTCTCTCTTTTTGCCTTAATGACCGCCCCCCCCCCAACAAAAAAAAAAGTGCAGAATTCCTTTGAGAGCTTTGAGCTGCATTCATCATTTAAAAGATTTTTTTTAGATGCCTTTGGGAAACTCTTATATTCTCAAAAGAGGTGCATGTACTGACTTTGCTCCGTCTGTCGCTGTATCTCCCATGATGCTCATAGTTGTGAGTCTGGAGGGCCGAGCAGTGCATTTGGCCACTTTGGTGCAGGAGGCCGAGCAACGAGTGTCAGAGCTTCAAGCTCAGGTGCGGAGCGAAGGTCCCAGTGAATGGGAGGGATCTGACCGGGAAAGGCAGCTCAAAGCATGGGAGTGGAGGCTGAGGCTGTTCCGACGCATGCAGACGGGTTTTGAGCATGCCAGTAAGTCTTCAGCATGGTTCTTTTAGTTTTTGTTCCCTGTTTGTTTTTCTTGGTTGAGATAATAGCTTCCACACTGTAAAACTAGTCACATAACTATGTGTGGACCTGTTTTCTTGTTTTGTTATTTTATCTTTCTTTTTTTTTCACCCTCTTAGTGGTAAGGTAGATATTCACCCCACGGGAAACAAGGCAGCGCTCCCTTCCGCCTTAACTAATTTGCATTTTGATTTGAAAGCACATGTTCCCCAAATGTATATGGTTACATGTCATATATTTTTGGGGGTAATTACCTCCTTCTGTTTGCCTGCTTCCCCAGACCCTCCAGAAGCTCCCAGCGTTGTTCATCTGTCTGTCAGGAGCAACAGCAGTCTACAGGTCGACTTCCAGGAACCCCTCTGTGTCAACTCTGCTGTAGTCACTAAATACAAAGGTCAGTTTCAACCTAATGGAGTCAAAGTCAGTCACCATGAGAGTATATAGCAGGTGTGTCAAACTCAATTTCACCCTGGGCAGCATCATCACTATGGTTACCATTAAAGGGCCAGTTATTCTTTGTTTTCTCAACCAGCTACTGTATTTTGTCAGATTTCATGCTGGTTCCTGGACGTGGTCATTACAAATAAATAAATAATAAACAACTTTGTAACTTTCATCGCAAAATTGAGAATTTTGTACTTTTTTTTTATTTTTTCAAATAATTGTAATTAAAAAAAAAAAAGTAAAATAGCAAATTTCACAATAACTAGTGAACAAGTGAATTTTTGTCATGAAATATCAAATTATACAAAAACTGTGACCTTTATAAAAAAAAAATTCAGACATTAAAAAAAAAGAAAATATTTGTGGTAAAAATGTATATTCTTAATTGTTTAATTTTAATTGCATAATCCCAAATGTCACAAAATATTGACTTTTTAACTTAAAATTACAATTTTTTTGTTGGAAAATATCAGATGCTCTACACCTCAGTTATTCCACTTTTTGATGTCAGAATTGAATGAAACAGGCAGTCGCATTGAAATTTCGTCAGAATTGTGCTAGTTATTTTGTTTTTGGTTTTGTTTTTGTTTACTCTTTGGTGCACTATTAATACCTCTTGCATGTGTATATTCTTCTGACAGTGCAAATAAAAAGTATAATCACAAAAAAAAGAATTGTGCTAGTTATAAGTATATGATTGTCTTTGCACAATCTCCAGATGAAATGAAGGGGTGGGCCGGATTTGGCCCGCAGGCCTTGAGTTTGACATCCCTGCTATTACAGAGTTCTTGTTAGTGTTGCCAAGTTAAATGTGTTTCAGTGTGTTTTAATTTCTGAATAGTGCAGCGTCATTTTATTCTGTCTTCTAATAATTAAAAAGAAACAATAAAGTCTTGTGTTTATTTGAAGTGAGTTGGAGCAATGCCCCTTCATTCAGTCCAGTGCTGGGCGAGATGGTAGTGGACGACACCACTTTGCTTCAGTGCACCATCACCGGACTGACTTCGGTAAGTTCCACTATTGTCGCTGTCACCACCAAATTATTTAGCCTCTTATAACTGGAGCACCTGTCTTGTATAAGTTAACATATAACAAACTAAAAAGCATAACCCATAGTTGCTGCACTGACTAGAACGTTCCCTTACTTGGAGGATATTTCGTATTTCACTTCCCCTCCATCTAAGAGTTAAAATAGTTCAACTCACGCTTCACATGGAAAATAAGTTATGACAAAGCAGCGTTAAAAAAACAGAAAACACTAAGTTGTTGTGTCTTCAGCTGTTGTTTGTTTCAAAATTGGTTTCCCACATGAAGACCATCAGTTTTGTTTACACACAAGCTTGAAGCATTTGTTTGAGTAACATTTGGAGGGATGTCCCATGTGACTACGATTAACTGCATACATCAAACTTGACACTCTAGTTGTGGTCACAGTGAATCCCGAATGACTGCTTTGACAGACTGATGGCATTGTTCAAAACTCACTTAGAAAAAAAAAAAAAAGAAAAACACTTTATTAGTTATTTGTAAGGAGTCTTTGCTCCTGGCTAAGCAACAGTTGCAAGACAGCTTCTAAAATTACATAAAAAGCAGCAGCTTGGTAGCCTGCCACCTGATTTATGTTTGGCATTTTTAAGTGGGCATGTAGACAAATGGACGCTTCACTTGTTTTTGTTATTATGTGAGAGAACCCCCCCCTTAAAAACCCAGACTAAGCTTTCTCCTGTCACAAGACAGGGGTCAAGGCAGGGTCAGTAAGTTCTGGCGGCTGGAGTGATTGATTTGGCTGAGAAAGGAGGATTGCTGTCTACAAACTGAGCAAATAGACATCCAGAACGTCTAGATAGACTACACCCACAGCACAATAGAGATGCCCCCAACTACAAGTATATATTACAAGGTTGCATGCATGTGTATATTGGTACAGTTAGTAACTGTTATGTGTCCTGTCCTTACAGGGGGCCTATTACTATATTCAGGTGGCAGCGTACAACATGAAGGGCTGGGGTTCTCCAAAAGTTTCCACTCCAGTCTGTGCTGCACCTTCCAGTAAGTCTCTATTGGAATTGATTTTTTTTTCCTCTTAATCCTCATGGATAATTTCACATCAAGCAAAAGTCCTGAATTTGAACATGTTCAACTATGTTCCCCTGCAGGGTTTTAGCTAACTTCATACACTGCAAAATCTGTGTTTCATGTGGGCTCTGCAAGAATGATAAAAGAGATTGCATCTCTTCGCTCATTAACTGATTTGATTACTTCAACGTCATTCCAGTGCTACCTTAACATCATTAGAGGGATGACAGCTAGAGCCTTCTCAGCTGGGTGGGTTTTAAGACCCCCCTCTGCAGATGTCAGAGAGTGTAACCATAGCCACAGGATGGTGTGTAGGCCCGGTTGGCAGAAGAACCTGCATGAGTTCAGCCAAGAAATTAACCGTGAAGTCATGTGCAACAGCTGAGGTGTTGACCACTCCACAACGCAGCTCTGCCCCACTTTCTCTCTCTCTATCTTTCTGTCTATCTATCTGTCTGTCTGTGTGTATCTCTGTCTCTCTGCATGAAAAATGGCTTGAGCATTTTCTTTTATTTGTTTTGTGAATTTATTAGATTATTTTAGTGATTACTGCTTGCATGAAACATTTCAGGTCTCAGCAGTTGGTACAAACCAACTGGAAGAGGGGGAACACTACATACTATCAGCGTGGGCATAATGGCACACTCATGGCACATCTGGGGAACATATGAACATATTTATTCTCATCAGCACATAGTGTTTTTCTGTGTGTGTGTGTGTGTCTTCATTTTAAGAAACTAGGCTTCCCCCCTCCTCATTTTTTTTCTACTGTCCCACCTCCCTCCCTCTCTCGGAGCTAATTTCGATGTTGCGTGTTTGTGTTTTCCATTTGGGCCTACCACTGGAAATATTTGCATGTCTGTGCTGTAGCGCGCGGCACAGCCCCAACAGTGGGGGCCTTATACCGGGCCGTGGACGCCCATTAAAGGGCCCGCTTGTCTTGTCGGGACAGGCACCTTTCCGGGAATAGAGCTCACCGTGTTTCAGCCCCACGCACCCTCCTAGGGGGCTCCAGGAGTGGGGGGGGTGATGGTTGTAGGGGGTGGGTTATCGCTGACACATCCTCCGGTGCCTACACTCACAGCAAAAAGGGCTGAAGGGTTGTTTTCTGCTAAACCTGTCATCTATAATAAGACAAAGCAAAGTGTTTGTGTACGTATGTTATAGAGTGTTAGTAGGGTTTGAGCATTTGTCATTAACAAAGATGACAAATGTCATATGATCATTTCAATTTTGGAATTGTTTAAACTTTCCAGATGTGGCCTCATTTTGTTTGTCTCTCTGTGCACATTCATATGTTCTGAGTCCTAATATGTACATGGTGGCATGTAGGTCTGGCTGTCACACAATACAGGCACGGGATGCTGCAAGTTGCTCCTACAGAGAGCATTTTTAGAGCGTGACCTGTATTTACAATTTTCACAAGGGACTCCCTTCCTGAAGAACTGGGATTCGAACCCAGACCTCCAGCACCAGCTGCAGCACTGAGCCACCAGGGAAGCTGGAGCCTAAGAGAAACCTGCAGAAAAGACCAAACTTTAGATATTTCTTTTTGGCCCTGAGCTAAATCAATTTTGAGCTCCCAATAGCCCCACATGAAGCTTGTTTCTCTTATTTTTAAAACATTTAACCTGATACGTTTTCAAGATAGATACAAATTTTCAATAGTTATAAGGTTTAAAAAAACAAAACATATAAATATGGTTTTCTGAGGTCTTAATGAAAGACCAGTGAAAAGCTTTGGTTAAAAATAATACTTGGATGCAAGACAAAAACACCCTTTTCAATCACGCCTTTAAAGCTCAAAGCAGCTGATTTTAAGAATCGACACTAAACCAACATCACCCACCATCTTCCACAGGATGTGCTTCTTTGTTGATGGTACAACTTTATAGAACCCACTTCAGAGGTATGAAAAATACAGCCTGATGTGAATTTGGTTAAAGATAAAGACAGAAAATCTGGATAATTCTACACCTATCAAGGTGATGTTGCAGTGTCCTGTAATATAATTGTTTTTTTAACATGTCCACCCTGTTATGTAGTGTGTACACCAGTCAAGTCCCATTAATCAAGTCAAATATTATAAAGATTCCTGGCAGCCCATCACTTATTACTTTGAGACTGAAGCATACATAAAATTTAACATCAGGTCTTTTCTTTTTACTTTTTCATTTTCAAGCTAATTATTCACCTTCATTTGCTAGAGGACAGTTGAGATATCCCTAAAATCAAACTGTAAACGTATCTTTACAATACTTTTATTTGGTCATCATGATTACTCCAACTACAACGTACAGTTCATCCCAAGGGAATTTTCTTATTATTGTCTGTCAGCTCTGTAATTACTTATAAATATAGGCAATAACAGCACATCTGATATTTTCTTCTTCTTTGCAGGTTGGAGGGACATTGATGGCCGTGCCCCACGTCAAAGGGGCCAGAAGGAGGCACTTGACCACCTACTTGGGCAGATAAAAGAAGCTCACCGCAACTGTGTCTGCCATGGTATTGACAAATGTTTGATCAGTTTCATGGGCATGGTTATCAAAAAAGACTGCGAGGTGTTGCAGTGGAGAATGCCCTCAGACTGCCTATGATGATGATATGCAGGATGGTATCAAATAGGAAAAGGGCAAAGGCAGAGCAGAAGCTCAAGTGGTGGAAGTCAAAGAATCGAAGCTGCTATCTGAACTTCAGGAGGAAGTGGGAGAAGGCTTTGGGTGGTAGCGTAGAACTGCCAAATTAGGGGTATTGGGATATTGCAAAAGGAAGTTTGAAGCGGCAGAAAAGTACAATAGAATAGCAATGGACGGCCATGTACACCACAACAGCTGTGAGGTGTGTAGTAGGAGTAACAGAAGGGTTTCAAGTAGAAGTGGGACTGCAGTAAGGATTGACCCTGAGCCCCTTCTTGATTGCTGTAGTGACAGATAGGTTGACAGATGAGGTCAGGCAGAAGTCTCCATGGACTATGAACTTTGCAGATGATATTGTGATCTTTTTTTTGAGGAAGGTGCTGGAGTTTTAAGTTTAGGGCTTATGTATTCAGAGCAATAGGGATTGTGGAAAAGAGATGAAGAAGAGTTTGCAGGCAGGGTGGAATGGGTGGCCAAGAGTATATAAAGCTATCAGTGATAGGCGAGTGATATCAGTGATAGAATAGGGCTAAAGAGAGAGGTTTACAAGATGGTGGTGAGACCAGCCTTTTTGCATGGATAACAGACAGTCACACTGACCAACCAACAGGAATGAGAGCTGGAGATGCCAGAGTTGTTAAGATTTTTTGGGGAGTGACAAGGCACATCAGAGCAATGTCCATGTTTAGACATCTTGGTGACAAAGTAAGGACAGTTTGAGATGGTTTGGATACATTCAGAGGAGGAATAGCAATTACAGACCAGACCAGGACCAGAATGTTGGAGATTGAGCTGCAAAGGATTGCACCAAAAATCTCTGGAAGTAGTGAAAAGGATTTGCAGTTGGTTAACGCGATGAGGGGAGGATGCAGAATACAGGGTGAGACAGTGATGGTTGATCTGCTGTGGCAAGCCCGAAAGGGAAACTTCAGAAGTTGAAGAAGAAGAGGAAAATGTGACCTAAAAGACCCAAAACAGCAATATGAGAGCTTAAACTATCTGCAATTGGTTGACCCAAAGTGAAAATTAGTCCTCTAAAATCAGTGATGGTTGTGATTTGCTTAACTCATTGCTAGTTCTCCTAGTTATTAGTAAATGTTTTAAACTGAAACTTGATGACTACAAATACACCTGACCCTAACCTTTAGATCAGTTTTAGTACTAGTATCAGGTGAAGTTAAGTGCAGTAATATGGAGCTTCTGTCATTTCTACTATACCCTTCACCCAGCAAGCTGAACTGCATTGAGACCATTTTTAGCCACAGTCTCAGTCATGCTTCAGAAAAATGCTTGGTTCAGTTCACAGGTGCAACACGTTTCACTAATTGCCGTGTTTCATTTCACCTTGACAGACACTTTACAATCTGAGGCACGACAAGTACTTCAGGGGCCCTGCATACTAAGATGGCATGCCACCTCTCCTCTGTCTCAGCAACCCCCCACTCTCTTATGAGTCTTTCCATGACTCAGCCTTTCCTCGACTGAATACCTCTCCCTCTTTGACAAAATGCAGATCAACGTCTCTCACACTCAAGCTGTTTTTGTCCCCAGACACTGACGGCTGTAGGCTGGTCCCATAAGTGTCATTACCTGTCCATAATGGCTTCTTTGCATGATGGCAAAACTGCATTTAGCATTGAGCGCCTTGTCTCCTTTTCACACTCAGATACCCAAACACACTCACCCACTTACTATTGTCCACTGTTGCCCCACCATATTTGCTAGAGGGCAAAATGCAATATAAAAGTCAGTATTGAGGGGTCCTAGGTTTGTCAGGTTGACTGATTTGGCTTTAGAGTTCAGGCACGGTAGTCAAGGTGGCGTGTCCCGGGGTCATGTTTGTTATTTCTGTAACAGACAAGTCTCGGTCTGGAGTCTGGAGAGGGCATAAATTAACACTGACTACTGCTGCCTCCCTCTTGCACCCCCCACGGCCCACCAGTCGTCCTGCCTACTGTCCATACATTTACTCGTGCAACGTAAAGATAGACAGGCTCTCACAAAGATACACATGTACGTGAACAGACACAAATATTCAAGCGCATGCTCTCTCTCCTTCAACTCTGACTCTCCCACTTACTTGTCCCTGTACGCACCCCCATCGCAGCCCGGCTTACGGCCCACACCACCTTCTCCCTCTTGTCCAAACACTATTAATTAAACTGTGAAAGAGGCCTTGACTAACCCAGACTCCTCTGCAGTCGGCCCTCCTTGTCTGTCTTACTCAATGTCAAACAGGGACTGAGGCCGGGAGGACGGCAGCTGAACAGTCGCGAGTGGAGAGAAATTTGGGGAGGTGAGAGAGGCCGAAGGGCGCTGCTGTTTTTTCACGTTGCTCCACCTCAGCTCGTCCACCTGAAGAGAAAATTAGCTCTTTTTCTCTCCTGAATGAGGGGATTTATTGACTTTAAGTGGCCTGGGGCTTGAGTACGATCACCTGGGACGCGAGGGAGTCTGTGGGGTTTTGGGACTCGGCGTTTCTAATAAGTTGGGAGGTGCGCTATCTCACCAACAAGAAGCCACACAAACACACACACACATGCATATATATACACATGCCTCCGTCTCTTGCCTCCAACCCCCTCTTGGCCCACTAAAAATAAACATGTCCCCACAGACTTAACTGACCTCCCTGTCAGTGAGAGGCAAAGGGTTAAGACGCATACAGACGTATACACACATTTCTGCAGCTCCTTGGCTCCATGCATATGACTGTAGCTCAAGGCATGCTCCAGCAGCTAAAGTCTGTGCAGGTAAACACACACACACACACACATGCATGTACACAGTGTTAGTGCTCCCCTGAGACTCGAGAGGTAGTGGTTCCCTCTAGACCAATAGTCTGCTGTTGGCAGCCAGCGTGACTGTCAAATGGTGCCGCACCACTGGAGAACGTGAAATGTCAAAAAACATTCAACCATGTTGTTGGACCTGTCAGGTTTGTTGTCAGTTGGGGAATAGCCTGTCACTCGAAGAAATATTTTCTAGAGTTGGTCTAGCTAAAGAATCTGTCATTTTAGGGAGAAAATTGAACAGCCAGTCGGAATAGTGGCGCAAGGGTTTCCAGAACCTCAGCTGTCAACATTAAGGAGCATCATATGAATCATTCAGGTGATTCAAATGATCATTCAGATGTCTGTTGCTTATTTAAGTAACGCAATCCTTTCTCTTTTCAATGTCTCTTTTTGCACAGAGCAGTGCAAAGCGCCAACACAAGGCAGGAAGCACTCAGTATCCAAAAGTCTGCGCCACCTCTTCCAGCCCACCAGCAAATTTGTCAAAAGCTTGAAAAGGTAGGCAGGAAACAAATGAGGTACATGGAAACCTAATGTTACATACTAAAACACAGTACGTGTAACAAATCCATTTGTTCACTTTTCAGTGTATGATTATGAGTCTGGATTTATGTTTGCAGTAGATATCAAAGACGTGCTGATTAGTTTGGAGTGAGAGTGGCATTATTTCTGTGCCAGCAGGAGTTCATTTCAGCGACAAATCATTATTTCTAATGATATGTGCTCTGATAATCAGAGCTCTAGTCTACCGCTTTTCAACTGTGACACTTCTTCTTGTGTTTCTCCCCAGAGGTCTCTATCTGACATCCATTTTCTACAGAGATGACAATGTGTTGGTTACTCCAGAGGACCAGATTCCTATCGTGGAGATTGAAGATTCTTACTCCAGCTCACTCATGCAGGACTTTCTCTGGTTCACTAAGGCAAAGACAAACAATCAGTCTACACACTTAAGGACATTTTTAGAAATCAATTACTAAATCAATCAATTCATAGCATAGTGTCAGGAGAGTTTGAGTTTTGATGTATATTATCCATGCAATAGGTGTCCTACCTATGGGAGGAGATTTCCTGGCTCCAGCAGTGTCTCAGTCCCTCGCAGTCATCTTGCTCGTGTACTCTGCAGACTCGCCTCAAAATGCTGCAGGCTGTGGCCCAGCTGCAGGTAGTATGAGGTTTTTTTGCAATGAAACCGTTGTATCAATCACCTCGCCACCTCAATCTGAAAGATTCAGGTCAGCAGCATCTCTTAATGCTCATCATCTGATGACTGTTCATCAGGGAATGCTGGGAACGCAGGACCTTGGGCAGGTGTATTTTGAGCCAATCAAGGACAAACATGGTAATGCCCTGCTGGTGCTCCTGAAGGATATGAAGGCCTGTCCCAACCTGGATGGGGTACGCTGGACACAGCTTTGTAAACTACAGCTTCAACGCAAGTCCATCTCTTCTCCTGAGGAGCCCACTGCTTTGGATATGCTCCTCATCACACTCCACGTGAGTCCTACAGGACTTTCTTTGTTTTGTTGTTTTTTTTTCTTGTTTTTGTTTTTTTTTTTCTAGACAAAGTGTTTCCACAACAGTAAGGAATGGTGAGGGTGGGTTCTCAGTAGTGGTTTTTGGTTAAATGAGCTCATTCTTTGCATTTTGTTGTTACCCAGACTTTTGGCAGGATTAAAGGATATAGTGTATGAGACTTTGTCAACAACAAAATACCCCTAAATGTATTTTCATTGGAATTGCTGTCATGCTTTGAAAACTCCCATTCACAGAAAGCCAAACATGACATGACAAACACGGGGGCCCTGTGGCTGAAACAATGGAACTGTAAATTGAAATGTGCTTCCAATTACAAGTGCTGCTTGTGCCGGCAATCTTTATTTAGACAAACATTAATCATCTTGGCTCTGCTCTTCCACCACTACCCACCTTCTTTTTGAGGACACCTATCGAACTGTTTTTTAATTGCCCATGTGTATAAAGGCAACATATAGCTTTGCTACCAAATGGTGCATGAATTTCAGCATATATTCACTAACGACAACAATCATCTTATCATCCGACTGTTGTTTTTTTTTTTTTTTGTGTTATGAAACCTATGTTGTGCAGCTATTTTGTTCACATAAACCACAATGTGAAATTAAACCACGAGTTGATTTTGTCTATACAGCTCAGTAAACCTGATTCCACTGTTGCAATGCTGTGTTGTCTCCATTGTGCAACGGTTTGGCCTTGTGGTTCTGAAACAATAGTGGAGACTCCTTCGGCGAAACCACAGTTCACAGAAGTATTTGTTTTGTGGTCAGTTATGAACAAATTATATGATGAAATGCGTAAAAATGTGCTGTTTTGCTATTTTAAATGCTGACTTCCACTTTAAACATTCTGGGATGACTTTAGACTCAGTCGCCTCAAGGACTAAGTAAAGAACTTAACATGAAACAGCACTGACTTTAAGGATGGGTATGGAGACAAAGCACACATTCAGCTTCAGTCAAAGTTGCAATGCCGTCTTCTTACTGAGTCTCTGTCTTGTTTTTCAGGAGAAGTTGGCGTATCACAGGCGTAGCAGGAAGGTTTTATCTCCAGGTTTATACCTGGGTTATCTGAAGCTTTGTACATCAGTGGAACAGATAAGGGCACTGGTACCCCAGAAACTCCCCAATGTCCTCTGCCACACCAAAATTCGAGACAACAGTAATGTGTCCAGGTGGGAATAGTTTCTTACATAATATGTACTGAAGATGGTCATGTACCCTAGGTGCTGTGGTTTGAAATTTCTATTTGTCCATGCGTGGAAGACCTATGAAAAGTTACCATTAATGTTTCAGAGAGGAGTGGCAGTGGCTGCAGGCCCTCAGCTCACTGGAGGAGTCACTGGAAATGGACCATGATGTGCAGAGTGCTCCCCATCGCCTCCTGCATGACCTGCGCAGCGCAATCAAGGACCTGATGGCACATATCAATCTACCTGGCAATCAGGTGAGAGCAAACCAGCATCAAACTGAAGCTGGTCTTAACCTTCACTCTGGACGAGTAAGCGTGATTGGTTTCTAAACTGAGTGAAAGTACTGAAATCAGTACCATTAAGCCAGTGGAGGCATCCAGTCATGCCCCAGAGTTAATCAGAAGTGACACAGAGCAATTCTTTAAATGTTTATTAATATTGTATCAGTTAACAATAAAAGCTATATGAACAAGACACTGGTACATCTTTCACAAGTAGATATGTTAAGTCCAGTTAAGTTTTATTAAAATTGTCTTCATGTAATGCCATTTCATAAAAAGAAGCTGATCTAAAGAAACCAACAGAATGCATCTAAATCATACTTAGACTGAAGAAGCAATCCATTTTTTAAAATTCTGATTTATTTTTAAACCTTCTATTAACTTGCTGTACAGCACGTAGGTCCACTGTTACCAGTTTAAATTGGTTTATAAATAAAGTTCAGTACAGTATGGCATGGTAACAGAACCAGGCGGGAGCAGTTTCTGGCACTGATGACATGGGCAGTCTTCCAGTGCAGCATCTTGGCAGGGGTGACACGATTGGAAAAAAAAAAAAAAGTGCTGCAAACATATTTTAGCTCTACTTTGTGCATCACTTCAGTTATATTCTTGAACTGATATTTTTGGACCTAAGAGAGAAGTAGACCCTCAGGCCGCCACTGGAACCAGGCTCAGGAAAGGCGGCCATTTGCCTCAGCTGGGTTTTTGATGATTGATGGGCAGGACAGAGATGCCAACAAATGCAGAGACATGAGGTTATGGATACTTCCTGAAAGACAAAGAAAAAAGAGAAACAGAAAGTTAATGGTTGCTGTAATGCCCAAATGACTCCAGTCCATTAGACTCTCCGTCAGTAAATAGCTGGATGCAGTCAAGCTTTCTTCATCTGAATCGAGGCTAGACAGACGTAATTCAATTTGGTAATAAAATGGCAAGAATAAAAGTTGCTTCCCAGCTTGAAGGTTTAAAACTCAGGTTAAGAATCTTGGAATTTTAAATAACTGAGAACTGAGCTTCAGGAGGCACATCGAGGCTGGAACTAAACAGCTTCCTATCACCTGAAAAAAAAGCCTGCATTTCTGCAATCCTTACACTGGCTACTAGTTACCTCGAGAATAAACTTGTTAGTTCACTAATCACTTAATATTATGGGGGCAGAATATGTTAGATCAGGGGTCTCCAACTCCAGTCCTCGAGAGCTACTGTCCTACATGTCTCAGATGTTAAACTGAAATTCTGTTTTCCTGTTCGCCTTTGTTTAGTCTAAGCTTTGTTTTATTCTTTTTTGTCTCTGTGTCTTTGTATTTAGTTCACTTTTTCAATTCTTTTCATCTTAATGTCTTAGTAAGGCACTTTAGGTTGCCTTCACGTATGAAATGTGCTATACAAATAAACGAGTCCACACCAAATCTATGATAAAAAAAAAGCAATATAAATGGGTTTACTTTAAGAGCAATTTCACAAATGATAAACAACAGACAAAACAACTATTATAAAAGAGATTATTATTATTTCTTTAGGCTTAAAACCAATTTAAACTGTACTGAAGCAAGGTGGAAAACATCCCTGCAGTCCTATGAATCCAAATTCTTTTTGGAAATCAAGAACAATATAGTTGCAATATAGTTTTATCAGCACACATTAGTGATTTTATGGGGGTGCTTCAGTGTATAAGTAAATGGGTTACCATTTAGTTCTGTCAAAGCACAATTAATGCTAAAGGATTAATACAGATTCAACATAAGCTTCCATAGTTTTTCAGAAAGCCCTTGCTTATTTCAACAGGAAAATTCCAAACCCCAATCTGCATATATTACAGCAACATCCCTCTGTAATTAGTCCAAGTGCTGTATTGGCTTCCCTGCAGACTTGTCAGTGAAACACTTACCACAACATTAAAACAAGAAGTAAGACAACGAGGCCCCGTACAGTTGACCAGATGAAATCCTATCTAAAACAACAGCAAATTCTTTGAGATTCAAAAAGCTTACAGTGTTATTTATTAAACGTGTATTGAACACGTCTGGTTTTTTTTTACGGTTTTTAAAAGGCAAAGGCCAACTGAGGATCTCCTGTTTGTGTGTCTAGGCGCAGGACTTCCGTATCTACAGCCAGGAGGTGTTGGAGTTTGGGGAGAAGGTGTCCTTCCTTCTCCTCCTGCCGCCATCAGATGAAGTGTGCACGGCTCCGGGTCAGAATAACCCATACTCCCCCCGCTCCGGCTTCCTCACCCTGCCCCTGCAGATCTTTGAACTCGGTCGGTGTATGAAATTTTCGGCATGTTGATAATGTCACACCGCATCATATGCAGTAAAAACAAGACATAAGACCGCCTTCTGTTTCTGTGTAGGTTCCTGCACTTACTGACGAAACATTTTATTTCTTTACCTCACTGGATTTCCTTTCTTTCAACAGTCCACTTTAATACCTACTGCCCCAGTTTCATTGGCCAGTACTGCAGAGTGTCAGCTTTGCTGGAGCTGGAATCCCTTATGTCGCAGCAGGCACTAAGAGAGGCCTTCTCTGAAGAAGAAGTCCTCGGTGCCAAGAAGAAACACCAGCAGGTCCAGGAACACATGCAGGTATGACCACAGGTTCCATTTAGCCAGTATGCACAGAACCAGGGCAAGATTGAGGTCACACACCACAGCAATATCTGCACCAATCCAAATCACTCTGGCATGTCACGTTAACCTTTATTAAACCTTTATTACTGCATAATAGCAAATGGAGGAGGTGTGGCGGGATGCAAGGTGGATTATGGATGCCCTGCAGTACGCCCGCTACAAGCAGCCAACAGGAGGCATCTCCATAAGCTGGATTATTGACTTCTCAAAGGAAGTGATGCCAGACAAGCCTCCCTCCACCTCCTCTCAGACTGACTTCATGCCCTCCCCTATGCCCTCACCAGAACCCTGCCGCAAACACTCAGGTCAGAGATACATTCTGGTTACGCAGACATTGTGTGTAGAGCCTAATGTGCTGAAACTCTGGTATCCTTTAGTTAAAACTGCTCTTTTTCTGATTGGCCATCAGATTTTCCCGGGCTGTCAGATGAGGAAGGCTCCTCTGAAGTGTTCCTCACCACGGACAGCGACTATGACTCTAGTCGTGCCCAGAGTCCCCGTGAGCTTGACCTGTTACCCCCCTCGCCTCTGTCATCCTCTGCACCTCTGGAGCCCCGTGGTTTCCTCCGCAGCGATGGGAGCAGCTCAGGCGGAGGGTTGTGCCTCAGCGGAGGTGGACGTGGAGGAGGTACCTTACGAGATTCCACGCCAGACGTCCTCCAGGCCTCTGAGCCTCAGGTGGGGAGGGAAAGTGAGAGGTGTGGAGGAAGCGGAGGAATTCGGTGCGGAGGAGAAAGGCGAAGGGGAGCCCCCGAGCTGTTTGACAGTGATTTCATCCTGCCCAGCAGGCAGATCGAGCTGTTGCACATCACAGAGAAGAGGCAGGCCTTCTGCGTGAGAACCAGCAGTCTAGAGTTCCCCTCTACCACGTCAGCTCACCACCAGCCTTACTCCTACCACACTACCTGCTCCTCACCTTCCACTTCCCCGCAGCAAAGATGGCACCGGCCCTCATCAGTGGACCGCTGTTGTTCTGGCGAGCGTTGCCCACCACTTCCACCAGCACGTACACTATCAGAGGACAGTGGCACCCAGAGACTCTCTTCACCATCACCGGCAGTGTTTAGGAAAGGCTGTCACGCCACACTCAGAGTGTACCCACAGTATCGCACTGGACTGCCTAAGGAGACCAATGTTAAGGTATTGATAAATAGTCATTTTATAAATTCCTAACTGTTTCCATTTTTATGTTCATGCTGGTCAAAGCTAAGTGACTGTTTCCTCTCCTGCATTCCAGCTTTGTGTAACTCCAGGCACAACCGCTCGGGAGATGGTGCAGCTGGTAGTGCAGGAGATGAACATTGTGTGTCGGCGCATGCTGGGTAGTAACGCAGGCGGCGATGAGCAGGATCAGTGTGTTTACTACAGTCCTGAACAGATGAAGCACTTTGGCCTTGTGTTGGTTGTGGACAACAGAGAAAAGTGGCTCCAGGATGATTTTTGTCCCCTGGAGCTCCAAAACCCCTGGTTAAGGGGTAAACTATGTGTTCGGGTTAAGGAGTATTCACCACTAGCACTCAAACACAGCCGGGCCACCACAGTGTGACGCACTTCCAGGTGTGAGAGGAGCAAAGAAGACATTTTGGGACTCCATGTCGGCGTTTGTAATGAAATTAAGCAGCTTTCTTTGTTACTGTGGTGATACCTAAACTGCAATTATATCTTACAGTATTTTCTGCCCTTTTTCTTTTCTTCAGAAATGCTACTCTGAGAGTCTGTTTCCATGAAATGTGTTCCCCCATACGTTTTTATGAACTCCATCCTCTCATATGGACCCCAAATGAAAAATAACAAAGTGGAAGAAAGAGAAAACAGTTCTTTGTGCCATCAAACGAATCATTTGGCAAAAAGACTGTGAAGCTGAGAAAGGTTAATGGACTTTCACTCTGACTTCTGGCAAGATTCGTGCCAGCACATTGGACTGGGCACATCATCATCACACACAGAAAGGGCTTATCCTACGAGCTATCTCACGGTGTCATTCCCAAAGAACTTTTGGCTTCAATTGTCTGGCTCCCTGTCCCTAGGATGTGGGCCCTGGACCTTGACCAGAAAGCAGGAAGGAGGAGAGAAAGTACAAAAGTGGCTGGCGTCCTCGCCTGAGGATGCAATCAACCTGACGATTTGGCTCGTCCACATGTGACTCCACTGCTTTTGGCCCCTAAACTGTCTGATACCAAGCAGCCCTGCAGGGAATAGATCACTGGCACTAACTCTCTGGTGCTGTTTCTGGTGCAGTAAGTCCTTTGTATAATGGATTCAGTTGTAGCATAACTTAAAAATATGATCTTGTTATCCTGTAAAAAAAACAACAACAACAAAGAAAAAACAACACCAACAAAAAAACTAATTGAAACCAGCTAATTTCGGTTTGCAAAACAAGCAATATTTTCTACTTTTTGTTTTTCTAATTGTAAAGAAAAGCATGTAATCCTTCCAGACATGTGCTGAGTCTTTTTGAAGTACTGTAGTCATACTGTGGTACTGTAAAAGTTAATTGGTTTAGTGTTTTTGTTGTGCTTTGGTCAGTGGTATACTCCACGAGCATCAGAAAATTGTGCGCTACAAGGCGAGATCAGGTTTTCCCGACCAAATTCTGTTTGGAAACATTTTAAAGTTTAGAGACTGAGCATTTGAAAGCAAAAGTAAGGCATGCAAACCCAAACAATCATGTAAAAAAGAAAATATACCTTACATCAGTTCTAAGGTTTCATGTATACGGAAAACAAAAAAAATCACCTATTCCAGATAAATTTTGAAATTCGGTACAGTAAATACCTCAGTTGAACAACAACAAAATACAGTGTAACGTTATTTATTTTTTAAAAAGGTTAGCTGCCTAACCCCTGGGTCCTATTGGGTGCAAAAGCACTGTGGTCCGTTTTTTTCAATGTGAGTGCTTCAACCACAAACACCGTGGTGCGATTCAGAAGCATTGCCGAAGCCTTGTGTCCATATTCTCTGTCTGTATGAAATACAGGACATTAGGACATACAGGACATTAAGCACACGTCTTGTTCAAGCAGCCATTTTATTGTTTTATTATGTGGCTCACCCCACAATTAGGGTCTCATCCAGACCCCAGTCTGGTCTCTGCTCTACATTTTCCCTGCCACTGCTCATTTGATTGCAGCACCGGATTTTACGCAACTCAAGGTTTTGACGACGTATCCAATAAATAATCTCTATAAATTATACTAAAGCACAGATTTAGCTTATCTGTCTGAATGGGCGATAAACTGCAGGTCCCCATGTAATACTAGTCCAGTGCAATTAAGGTATTTCACCCTGAAATCCATCACACTAGTTGAATTTTTTTCAATGCACACAAGGCAAGTAATTGAAAGAGCCGTTTTTGCAACTACGTGAGAGATTACAGAGGTCCCTCAGAGGAATTGATGCACTTTCAGACTTCCAGAGGTGTAAAGCAACTGTTCACTGCTCTGCTAACAGTCCGTGTCAAATCTATTTTGGTATTCAGCTGAACCACGTCAATTTACGCGTAGCAGATTGAGTTAACAGGAAGTAGGACACAAGAATAGCGGAGAGGATCTGGTCTGTGCTCAAAGTGAAATTCCCACAAGTGGTCCCCGACTCCTGCTGGACATTATGTTAGACCAGGCAGAAGGTCTCGGAAGACCATTCAGCTGCGTACAAGCAGAGATTCATGCATATTATTTGACACCACGCATTCGTTACATAAGGATAACAACAGAAGGGACAAGACATGAGACAAAATACATCTTGAAATGGGGAGATATGATGATCACAAAATTTTGAAATGGCGTAAACCCATAACTCATAAATCCAGTAAAAGAGGTGGGATCTGAGGTCTGCAGCACAGCCATACATGGCCCTTCTATGTCCAGTGGGCCCTAGAGGTCACTGCTAACATTGGAAATAACAGTGTAGTAGGTGATGCTTGGAAAAAAATATGAATTTTGAAAGTATTTAAGCCTCCGTACGAATACCTGCTCAGTAGAAGTACTATCAACGCACCATCGCTGTTTCCAATACAAACTTCCTTTTTTGACTCACAGCAGTGTTTGGGAGCCTTTTCAGCCATTGAGATCATTTGTTATGTCACTAACACGTAATTGCCCCTCCATCTCTACCTCCTGACTACGCACACAGTGTATGCATTAAACAAATGCACATAACTGCCATAGAAACAAGTAGGAAGACCAGTTGATTGGCAGAATGGGGGATGATTCATTTACCTGCACACAAATAAATGCAGGAATGAGGAAGCAGAGTCTGGGGTCTCAGGTAGTGGGCTCTCCTATCTCTACCCTCACCTTTGGTCACCATCTGTGGGTGGTGAGTACAAGCAGCCGAAATGAGTTTCCTCCTGCTCTCCTTTAGAGATAGGGTGAGAAGATCAGTCACGAGGGAGGGGCTCCGAGTCGAACCGCTACACCTCCGTATCGAGAGGAGCCAGGTGAGGTGGCTCAGGCTCATCCTGACTTTCCCTATGTCAGGATGCCTCCTGGACACCTTCCTGTTGAGGTGCTCTGGGCACGTCCTACTGGGAGGAGACTGGGAAGACCCAGGACATGCTGGAGGGACTATGTCTTGGGATCCCCCCGGTTGAGCTGTAAGAAGTGGCTGGAGAGACGGAGGTCTGGGCTTCCCTACGTAGGCTCCTGCCCCTGCATCCAAGCTCCAGATAAGCAGAAGAAGATGGATGGACGGGATAGATTGACAAATAAAATAACTGGTCATTTTTTACAGTGACCAGCCTCCAGATTTTAATCTGTGAATGAATGTGTCGTGAATTGATTGATCATTAAGAGGATAAATTAGAGCCAGACTTTCCCTCTTTGGATTATTAATAAAGTGCAGAGGAAAAACGAGGGCAGACACCTGCAATGATTTTCTATAAGCAATTGTTGCTGCCCATCAATCTGGGAAGGGTTAAAAGGTTAGTACAGTGGTTTAGAGGCAGAAAGATGGCTGAGTGATGGACCTTGTGACTCTAAAGAGGCTTTAGAAAATGATTGAATCAAAAAAGGAACGACACACAAACATTTCAATACTTAATGTCAGATGTTCATCCATCTCTGAATTTTCATTTTTTATTCTCCCTGCACATTAAATTAAGTTTTAATTCAGTTTATTGTGATAGAATTTATTCACAACAAAAATTATCTTGATGCACTTTACACAGAACATGAACAGTAAAGTTAAATACAATCCATTTCAGTCCAATTACACTCTTAAATGATAAATAAACAATCTTTTTTTTTTTTTCCAACTTCTCACCTCATGTTACGAGAAAATTCGAAAAAGCTTTTGCCTTTTCTTTTGTTTTCTTTCCCAATAAAATATTTTGCACCGTAGAATAACTTTGTTCCTCTTTTGCTCTAAAATGTCACCCAGGCATAGCAACATTTGTAAACAAGAATCAAATGTAGCAGCAGAAAGGTCCTTGAGGCAGGTCTGAGCAGTGAAGTCAGAGGACTTTGTCTCGGCAACTGTAGCCTTCTGGGTTCATGATGTTGAGCTGTCGCAGGGGAAGCCAACAGTGGAGGCTGACAGTGTGTACAGTGTAATTTTCTTACTCTTTTACAAATGTGCTTATGTGTAACTACTGTATAAAGATGTCTTAAGATGTTATAACAAGTTGTATTTGGTTTTACAGATGACTTGTACTCTTGTGTTAGCGCCTAGATGTCCTCTTTATTCACACTGTTTAAAGCAGTTTTTGGGGTTTTTTTATGAGGGCCATCTGCAAAAACAAAAAAACTGAACGGTGTAAAAAAAAGGATGAATGTACTGTATTTACCCTAAATGTGAAAGTAACTTAAAAAGATGTTGTCACTATTACAGAGGTCAAAGATCAGAAGTTACAAACTCTTGAGGTTGTGCTGAATGGGAAGTCGGGGGTTTAGATTCCCTTTCCAGTCAAAATATAAAGCCCCGTGTTTACAAGGAGCTGTTGGTAGATCCATCAGGCGAAGTCATGAAGGAGACATCACGTCACTTTTTTTAAATCTATTTTTATTGAACAATAAATGAATATTACAAAATAATAGCCTTGGTTGTTTTTGTGGGTTTCTTCTCTTCAGGGACTGCCATAGGAAGCTTCTGACCAAACACACTGTCCCACTGAGCAGAAACATCTTTTATATGTTATAACCTTTTAACATTTCCTGTTTCAGAGGTTATCCTCTCCACAAATTAGCTGTACCACACGGTCCCAGTTTGAAATCTGAAAATTCAACTCATCATCCTTAAGGATCCTAACTAGCTTATATTTCACTTTGTGCGCAGAGCAGATTTTCTATGGGGCTTAATCGTTTAGTTTGGAGTTACATCCTCATGTATGATGCATTCCCAAAAGCCATGCATTCATCTGATAATAATGAAAATGATAAATAGAGGGCTCTTGTTCCCGCAGATGCTAAATTGCAATGACCTCATCGCTGTTTGCCACCCAGTTGATGAAAAGTGAATGGTGGGCAGCTGCAGACTGACTCTTAGACTAGTGGTGGGAATGTCAACTTGAGGCCTGTGGAGTCACACTCTAAAGATGCACAATGATGTTACTATTTTGTGCGATGAGGGCTCATTTTTACCGTCAGGGACATAGTTAAATATTGTGACATCATGAAATGCATTACCACAGGTACCACAGGCATTTTTTTTTTTTTTTGCAGAACTATACTTAACATCTGAATTCTTCTGTTGTCATAAAATACTGACAGTATATTATCTGAAGCACCAGCGTTCTAGTGTTTCATTCTTTAATATATATATATATATATATATACATATATATATATATATAAACAATGAAAAATGTATTTGTCAGTTTATATAAAAAGGAACTCTTGATTACAAAGATAAATGAAAATCATCAGCTCAAACTGAGAACAGCTTGTCAGCCTGCTGTAGGATATGTATTTTTGCTTATGCATTAATAAATTTTTATGTTGCGCAGTCCTGTTTATATACAGTGTGTTTATATGTTTAGTTGACTCATGATCCCAGGGTTGAATTCTGGCTGGCCAGCTTGCTTTCAGCAGGCTCATATCACAGCGCTCTCTTGCTAGCGCCATGTGTTTTTTCAGCCCTTGAGCAAATAAAATGCTGCATGCTTCGCTGTCAACAGATCCTACAAACACTAATGTGGAGAAGGACACATAAACGTGCACACAAACTTGCACTGGCACGCAGCATGGCACTCAAGAATTTTGATATATAGATGTGTAAATGCACATGTGTGCCACTTAGAAGATTTACACTTTTAAACTATATCAAGACAAATCCACACGCTCCTTCTCAAACAGCTTATCACACACAAATCATGCAATAATACATTCTTGCCAACACGCTACGCCTTTAAGAGCAGCCGTTTACCGTTTATTGACAGTAACTTAAGAATTGTACTGGAATTCTGACACCTCCTAATTTTAAACCTTCTGACTCCAGGAGGACCCGAGCTAAATATATCCTGGCATATATCTGAATACATATAAAGAAAACATTTAAAAAACACCTTGAATAGTGGCTATTCATGCTCATAAAAGAGATTCAACGTGAAGTGAGCTTGGACTCGTGACTCGTCAAAATACCTTCATCAGAACAGTGACGGAGTCAGTAAGGTTGTGTTTCTGGGAGAATCATTTGATAGCTGTTTTCACAAGCACTTCCACTGGCATAGAAGAGAGATTCAGAGGCTATTAAGCTTCTGTGCAGGAACTGGATAAGTTTAAACTGTTAATTGCATGCGAATTCCTGCTCCAGATTATGTGCAGCTAAACCAGCCCACCTGAAAAAAAACAATTAGATAACCAGTTTGCTCGATCGACCCGCAAATTCACTATATTGACCGTAATAGTCGCCAAATTATGTTTTATAACAACTTGAACCAGCACAGCAACAAGAACACGTGCATTTCAGATCTTGGTATTCCTCAACGCAGAGGATTGCACACCTTTAAAAACAGCAACCGGTGCATCTTGAAAGTGAGCAGACGTCCAGCTCTAATCTGCTCTGACCAATCGTGCCCCACCTCTTGACCTTTGCAGGGGTTTTTGAGGATGAGGGGGCCAAAGGGTTTGTCTACACCTTGGTCAAATAACTGACGCTGATGGACACACAAACACATGCATAACCCTGGAGCTCGCTTGCATGAATCAAAAATGGCAACACTCTCCAAACACAGACAAGACATTTGTTTCCTTTCATTTTTTGCAGATGCTTAAGCATGTGACTCTTATCTTTTTTTTCAGTGATTGCATACAACGCGTTTCTGTTAAAGCCTGTTTCAGATGTGCGCTTGTTTCCATTCATCTCAATAAGGAGCCTGGTCACTTTTTGTTAAAAGTTGCAACTGCAGCATGACAAGGCCTGAACTATAACAGTAACCTAAGATGTCACTTTCAGCATGAGCTGTTGGAGATTTGATGCACAAGGGCAGGTGGAAAACACTGGGGGCAGGGGTCTGAACGCATCATCCAGATCCCAGGAAACAATTTCCTCCTCAGTGGGTAACGCGTAATGTAACTATCTGATTTAGCAGCATCATGATAAACACTGAAACCACAAGGCTTTGGTTTACTATCACTGCGTCTCTGGTAGCGAGTCACAGCCATTAAGTAGCCAGTTTGCCAAGATAAACCTGCAACTACGACTGTGTGAAAACAGCTTTCTTTTCTTCTGTACTCAGCAAACTAAAATATGTTTGTAATATTAACCTTACTGCATGGTTTTCATTGTCTCCAAATGCATGTTCTCTGAAGAGGCTGGAGATCTGAGCTCACTAAATGTTTATAATTTTTGTCTTTACAATGACCAGTCATGGACTGATTCATGTTAACTGGTTAAAATAAGAAAGCTGGGTTTCAAACAAAAATACTTTAGCTTTTAGATAAATGTAGTTTTTACCCTGCTCCTGCGTTTCCTTCCTCCATCCTACCCCAAACTTGATCTAAAATTCCACCCATGGATGTAGGATGCACATCAAGCCACGCAAGGGTCTGTAAAATGACACCGTAAAAGCTATGACCTAATTCCACCAGGAGCTTCTGTTGTGACTGCAATGACAATTAGCTTTGTTGTATAAGTGACTTGTGTCTCAGTGGCAGAGTGATGAAGTCACTGATGTTGTGTGTTTAGTGTTTAAAAACGGCTAAATATTCTCCGAAATGAGTAGAATTTTAAACTGAGCTAAATAAAACGTGAGCTGCCGTGGCAGCTTGCTACTGGCATCCCCTTTTGCCCTTCTTCTGTTTCGCCGTTACACCAGTGGATCACCTGTTTCACTCTAACCCCCCGCTTCTTCTCGAAGTCCCTCACATCCACCGCCAGCGCCCTGCCCCACCCTGCTACCACCAGCTGATTTCAGCCTGGCACATACTGGCGGATTAGCAGCAGCATACATGTGTGCGTATGCGGGCATGTGTGTTTTTGTATATGAGTGTACAGTGGGTGGGAAAAGTGAAGCCTACCACTACTGCATCAGTCATTTCTCTCTCTCATTCTCCCTCCCCAGGGCCCATAAACCTTTAAAGCACCTATAAAACACTTGGCGAGGCCTTTTTGAAGTTTTTATGAAGATCTGGCTTTATTGTTCCCAAGAGATGAGCCCCGCTCCGCTGGCGCCTCGGAACTTTTTGGAAGTGCCAGTGAATTCAGAACGGGGAGGGTGCAGGGTGGTAGCAGAGGAGGGAGTCCCAGGGAGAGAAGGGCTCGGAAAGGGGGTGGGCACCCTTGAGCCTGAGTTTGCATGCCCCACTGTGCATATGTGTGTAGTGCCTGGTGCATGTGTGTGTGTGTGTGTTTGAATGTGTGTGTGTGCATGTGCAACAGGTTGGCAGATAAACTGCAGATTCACTGTGAACATCAAGGGTGACATCTTTATTTTCAGGTGTTGAGTTTCTGTCTTTGAGATACATTTGACATTCAAGACACACCAGATCAATTAAGATAGCTCTAATAAAAGCACATGTGCTGCAGCATGTGCATGCCTGCGTATTTGTTCTCAGACGTTGGGGCCAGCAGGTTGCGTTCTTGTTGTTTGAAGTGAGGCTCTGTTGTTCTCATAGAGCTAAATGAATGGAGCCGGACCCCCCTCCATCTGTCTGATCCAGCGGCACCGGCCCTCCCTCCCAAATCCCAGCTCCGACGCCCGACGCGTTGGCCCCCTCAAAGGAACAGTTGGCAAATGGACGGCCCATTAAGCAGGCGAGGGTGACGAGTCCTCACCTCTGAGCTGCACATATAAGAGCAGAGTGAGCATTAATGCGAAGCGGAGAACCTTGCATGCGCTGATATGGACGTGTTCTAATCTGAGTGGTTTTTAACTCTGAAGTGTGGATCTGTTTAGAAATTTATGTGTGTTAGCAGTCAGTGGCTGTGACATTAGCTGACCTGCTGGCCTCCACAACTCAAACCTAATAATCAGTAATCAATGACAAGGACACGCCTTTTTTAAAATGCCTTCAGTTATTCCCTCTCATTCTGCACTATATTCTGATTATCAATTTAGTTTAGTAAATTGAATAAAGAGAATCTTATGACATCACTTGTTTATGGAGGGGTTTGTCTCGATGTGTTTCATACATCTCTGATTAGGATTAGTCCTTAAACTGATGTCCATTAACTAACATGCAGTGAAGTAGCACCATTAATGCATGCACCTGCTATAATGCAAAAATCTTGATTTAAAAATTAAAAACTTTTGTCACTGTTACAAACCTCTGATTTGTTTGAAATGACTCCAAACATTGCCCATCTGATGAAAATAACAGTCTGGCTCAATGCAGAGAAGCAACAACTTGAAAAAAAGCAAACACAAATAACAAGAAATTTAAAAAAAAAAAAAAAGAACTTGAAAGGATGGCAAGGGATCACTTGAGGAGTATTTCATGTTAAGTTTCTAATCCGTTTCATCACTGACAAAAAAGAAAGAGCATTAACTGTAGAAAAACACTGGCTTACTGTAAGTGAGTGGAGATTTGGTGAGAGGTCAAACACCTCATCAGAATAAAAGGAAGACATGCTTAATAATGCAAAAAACACCTGGCTGCAGGTTTGAGTTGGATGGAGATCCAAAAAGAAAAAAAAAAACATGATGAAACATGAGAATGGGGGGAAAACGTGCTTTTCAGATGAGTGGTAGGACTGATGGACTTGTATCCTACACACACATTAACCTCAGCTCCAACCCCCTTTGTGCAAAGGATGATGTCATGCTTTCTGAAAACACGGGGATGTGGAAGGGGCGTCAGGGGGGATTCCTTTGGTCCTTTCAAGTTTGCAGGGGGAGCCTTGGGCTGTGGCAGGGTAGACAGTACGAGGGCAGGAGGCTCAACGTGGCCACCCCCCTGATTCCACCCCACCTCAGCAAGCAGTCACATTAGGCACGCTCCGGCCACGCCATCAGAGGCCCAGCTTACACACACACACACACACACACACATAATCACACACTTGCATCGGCTCACAGCAAAGCAGTTGCTTCCAAACTGCATGTGTGGACTCACAGATGCAAGTCAAATGGGCATGCTCGCACTAGACTGAAACAAACGCGTGCCTAAAAATAACGACACACATGCATACGCAAGCATAAAGGACATACACACTCGCATACCAACAGATCAAACACGCACACACTTCAATCATGCCCACCCCCACTGGCTGTGTTATTGTTTTGAAAATATGATTGCAGTGACGAATGGGGTGGGGAGAGGAGGGGGCTCTGGCAGGGGCGAGTGGCAGGGCCCCTCTATTGTGCCCGACCAGTGTGAGTCTGTGTCCATAACTATAGAAACTGGGGCCACACTGGGAAGGCATGCTTTCATCTCCACCACAGGCTCACCGCTGGCAATAAGGGGTCAAATAAATCCCCCTGGATGCAGTGTGAGCGTGTGTGTGTTGAGAGTTACAAGCACACATGCAAGCGCACACACACACACACACACACACACACGTTCACCTGAGCTATCTTGCATTTACACATATACACAATTATACACATAGATCATATAGATGACATAGATCTACTTTCCAGAGTTGCTAACTCTGCACACATTAAAAAAAAAAAAATCAAAGACCAAACATTTTTAGATCTTTAAGCTGTTTCAAATGTTTCAACTGGAATCTGTCAGTAGCATTTTTGGATTCAGCTTTCAAAGTAATAAAATGACTTCCCAAGAAATGTCACCACTGTTACTGATACCGCCTGATTCTCAAATTCTTTCATATTTTTTTTTTTTTTTGTACAATGCCTCACATGAAAGTAACCATCGTCTCACCACAACAGAGGCGGTTTAAATCACTTTGGGTTAATGTGCTCAGAGCACGCTGCACATGTAACACAGGATCACAATGCTGATCATTAGGAATTTCAATCGTCTCGAGACTCTCTCCAGACTCGCTGATTGCACACACTTGAACACGCAGGCTATGTACACGGACAAATAAATGCAGAATTGTTCAGATGCACTCTTTGACCACATGCCTTGAGTTCTGCTAGCTAACACGTGCACACTGCAAGCACACGTTCAAATGTATAGATAGCAGAGCTGTGATTGACATGTCTCAGTTTAACTTTCAAGGCCCCGCCGAGGACCAAACCCAATATATGTGTGGTTGCTGAATAAACTGACCAGATATTAGATAAAGGCTAAATTATGTCTGGAGCCAACTAGCTGACTTGGGCACAGTTCCAAACCTTCAGGTTTCTGTCTAAAAAACATCCGAGGCAGCGATTACTCAAAGTCCTAGTTTGGTGCAACCCATTGCCTTAATGTACGTATGAAAAACATAAACATGATAAGCACACAAAAAAAATAAATGAGATCAATTATGATAAGTACATGGAAAGGAAGTCAGTCAGCCAGGCAAGAGGAGAGGAGAGGAGAGGTCAGCACCACCACCACATGCCACAGACAGACTGACGATACTTCTACTGGGCTCCTTGCCGGGGACCTGGCTGTAATTACACCACACACACAAAAACACACATTCATGCATACACACACTGTTAACGGTCAGGCAGTGAAAGGTGCCTGCCTCGCTGAATCCTGTCTCACTCTGCGTCTCATTGCAGTTTTAATGTTCACACTGCCATTCTTTATCACACGCGTTTAACAGAATCACATTTATCAGCAGAGTGAGGAAAGTAACATGAAACAGAAGCCTTTGATACGACATTGGCATGTCATAAAATCACAGAAATAACTGAAATTATACAGAAAGCCACTGAGCAGTGGTCTGAACCCACCTATTAAATAAATGGCACCAGCCAGTTTTAAAAAAAAAGAAAACTCACACTGGTACAACAACAAGATGGTCGTGTGGCTGCAAACCAGTCCCAAATCATCACCTCTCCACCGCCATGCCTGGCAGTTGGTACGCACTGTTTCTGCTGATATGTTACGTTTTGTTGTCACCAAACAAGTCACTGTGCATTATGGCTGTAAAAAGATCCTGTTCTAGAAGTCATGTGGCTTGCGTAGATGCAGTTTTGCACTTGCTGTTGTGTTCATCTAATATCCGTTTCACACGGTTTTTACAGTCTTATAAGATTAATTCAAGTCACACTGCTCAACGTGAAATCCAGGGGCAATTAATGTACAGCATAATTGAACATATGATGAATCGTGGCTAAATCTGAGACATAAATCCAAGTGTATTTCACGCTCTAAATGCAGCGTCATTGTGTTATTAGCTGGTTGCTGCTAATGTGCTAATACACCAATGACTTGAAAGTTAGCATTGGCGTAGTGGCGTGCGTGTGATTTTAAAAGAAAGGAAATAAAATCAAGGAAGAGAAGTGTCTTCCTTCTTTATTTGAGTTCCAACTTGTTCTTCCCGTTTCTCCATTGTATTTGGCGCTGTTGTTGCTAGGCTACTGTGCCGTGTAGACTCGCTGATGCTATTTCACAGTGCGTTCCAATTGGTTGGTTAGCTAATAGAGATCGTAGAGGCAACAACAGGCCGTCACACTCTGAGAAGATTCCTCCAAATTTCTTTGATGACAGTTATACCTTCCATCTTCGCTCCTGTCTCACATCCACTGTTTTTGAGCTACTGTTGCTGATTTTTTTTCCAACAATTTCCCATCTTTGAGACTGCAGTGTGAACCCGGCATAAAAAAGATGATGCTTTTTCCAAGCAGCCTTCTCCAAATAAGCCATACAGTGCATTTCATTGTTGGACCTAAGGGTGAACTTGCTTGGGTAGTTGTTCCTCAGAGGATTGACAATTTTTTTCACCCGTGAATAATCTCACTATATAATGATGGTCTCCACATTGTTTGGAAATGGGCTTATAACCTTTTCCAGATTACCTTAGCGAAAATACTGCTTCTTTAAGCTTTTTTTTTTTTTTTAAGGAAGACTTTAAAGGCTCTTGAAACTTTCCATGTCACCTATTCAGAAAGATTCAGAACCCTCATGAATTCTCAAATTTTCTTTGTGAATGGTCTCTTGTTGTCTGACCCCTCAGCAGGTCAAATTTAAAGTTAAATAAGGTCAACAAGGTTATAAGCACAAACCACAATTGTGATGCTGTTTGGCTCTCAGACTGACATCAGTACAGAACCCTGGTATCAATAGCTCCTTGTTGGTCCACTTGGCCGGGGAGTTTGCAGTCACTCTCTTCCTCCGCCGCTCCCCCCACCATGGTCCGTCCAACTTGTGAAAGTTATTGGAGTGTAAATGTGTTTAACAACTTTTGTCTGCTGCACCTAGTGTGGTGAGTGGTATCTGACAACCGCTTCCTGCTTCATAGTCCAAACTCTGAGGCAGTAAGCAAAAGGTGTGTTGATTATGTAAACTTAAATTAGCCTTCTTTTTTAAAAAAAAAAAAAAAAAAAGTATCAGTGAGCAAATTTACACTAGTACTTGTAACAGTCACAGTTTCAGTATACCATTAAAAAACGGTTTATCTGCCTGAACTTGATTTTAGTATGCAGTGTTGTTGCTCAGCTCTGAAGAATGCTGCCATTTTAATAGCGCTGTCTGGCTGCCCCCTCACTAACATTTATTCCAGCAGCTGGTCAATTAAGAAGCGATTCTTATTTTCAGAGGCAGGTGGGTGGGTATGGGTGAATCCCTGATTGAGACGTAACCAGTCTGAGCTTGAGATTTATTGTTCCGCTGTTTATTTATTTATTTATTTATTTTTACAGCCTTGGTTCATTTTCTCATGACTTTGTCACTTCATTACCCCCCCTTAAGTTTTCAGCCCATTCCAGCTCAGCTCCATTCCCCTGGGGGTGACACAGAGAGGCAGACGCTCCCGTTTACACATGGCTCCAGGGTCTTGTGGCTCCCGATTAGCAAACCAGTGTGAGTCAACATCTGGTACATCCCTTGGACAAACTATCTCTTTGAGCATACACTCGGGCTGTTGTCGAACTCTGTCCCACTCCGTCCAGTTCCCAAGCAGACAGGCACCCCCTGGGCGGCAGTGCGCGCTCACGCATCGGCGAGACATTTCCCAAAGTCTTCTCAGTCCTCCTGGCATCTCAGCAGGCCGTCACCTTCTTACCCTCCTGCATGTTCCACAAACATGCCAGGAGGCCAGAGAGCACCAGGGGCCAGCTCTTCCATTTGCAGACATGCTTGATTGGGGCAGTTTGACTTGTTCAGGTCGTGACACTGATGCGGACCATCATTTCTGCGCAACCTGCTGCGATTATTTGACTGCATTCCACATCAGTTTTTAATGTGGTTTACCAAGCCGCCAGGTTTAAACAGGGTTGCCCCACTCTGAATCCGGTCATAGACCAGTAAAGACGCCACTGTAGAATTTCCCTCATTTTGTTTTTCTTACATAGTGCCAGTCTATGAAAGTATCTTGGCGCTAGACTCAACAGAACACACATGCTGAGGAGAGCGTCAGGCAAGGGAACATCTGTTGTGGTCAGTGGCTGTGGGCAAACTGTTTCATTTCGACAAGATGGCCTGTGGCAACACAATGGCTTAGTGGTTGGGATAATGAATGAAATGCCAGTTACTTGTGGTCAGGGTTTACCTAAGTTGGACAGAGCTTCTGAAAGACATGTGGTCACATTTTACATCTAATTACTCTTTAGTTTGAAAAAAAAGAGGGGTGATGACATTGTCTTGACACAGTTGTGCTTCAAAATGTGATCTTTTCAAGTGGAACTGAAGATTTTGATGTAACTGAATTGCTTTTGTCTGAACTCTTTATTCCATTGTAGTTACTTTTCCATCTCCCTCCTTGTGTAAACCAGAGGCACGGTAAGTTATTTCATAACAACAAGCATACAAAGATTGACTCAAACAGCATGCCAAGAATGATTTCACAAAAGAGAAAACAGATTAGAATGACAGATTAAATCTTCAGGAGTCGTGAATAGTGAAAACACATGACTTAACTGTCCAAATAAACTGTGATATACTGTGTGTTCCACTATCACAGCTCTCATGTCTCTGCCAGGGCATCCATTCAAACACCACTTGATGTCTTCAACCTGCCAAGACTCTCCAAAGGAATGCAGTGCACTGGTCAGAAGGGCTGTCTTTAGACATTTTTTTGTATTTTAATGCATTAAGCGCAGGCTTTTGGTCTTAACATTACTTACGCCCTTTTCATTCGCTTGTTTCTGTCTCCATTTTTCCTCTCTATCCTCTCTTTGCCAATGTGGCACCATGAAAAAAACGCAACAGTGACCCTATTGTAAACGGTGGGAATTGGGCAGCAGGCCAATGATGTCATCCTGTCATAGGGAAGACCAGGGGGAACTCCCTCCTGGCGTTCGGAATGCACTATTTTTTCCTGTTGTTTACCGGAAGGTGGTGATCAATTTAATTCCACCCTTATCCCTCCCAGATCTGGAGGGGTGGAGGAAGAGGAGGAGGACATGCAGAGAACAGAGAAGACACATGAAGGGCTTTCTTGGTTTTCCACAGGACTGAAGCAAATATAAAAGGAGAAAAAAAAGAAGACCTCAGGACACTTTGAGCCATTGAGATCCTCTTTTTTATTTTAACTTTATAAAATGTGAATAATTAAGTCAGCCTGGAATTTGTCAGGGTACGCCAGCCTCCCAATTAAAAGTTGCCAAGGCGTCACTGAAAAAGAATAGCAATTCACAAGAAAAGAGGGGGACTGGTTTACGGAAACTGAACAATGGTCAAAGCCTGCATGTAGCCCTAGGTGAACCTCGTCGCTCAGCTAATGCACCGTATAATTAAAACTCTTATTTACATACACATAAATTAATAATAAAATATTGTGGCCGTTTCGTAATTAGTCAAATAAACTGATGAAACCAATGGACCAATGACGAGCACTGACCAATGATGCCTGGTCTTTAAATAGAAGATGTACGAATAAGAGCATAAAAGAAGAGAACGTGACTTTATAGGAGAATTGCACTTCTTTTCTGCAATATACTTGTAACTTTCCATTTAACTGCTGTTCAAGGTTGCCTATAATGTTCAAATATTAATGTCTCATGAAATGAATGTGCATTTTCAGTAAAATTATATATATATATATATATATATACACATATACATACATACGTATATGAAACTGCTGATCATAGCTGCAGCTACCCGTCATCTGTTTAATTAATTAACAGTCAACAGTAGTTCAAGTGCCTATTCATGTGACCGTTGATGTAATCTCTTAGAAAGACTTGCTCTGCAGAAAGTAATAATTAATTCTTACACAACCCCCTCATCTAAAAGAACAAGTAGGCACATAAATCTTTTTTAATTGTGACTTCTCTTCTTTTTTTAACTTCTAATTAATTCATTTATATCCACTTATGGTTTATTGCTTGGTTCTTGTTTTTGACCATTTAGCAGCATGATTATCAACTGCATAGACTGTTATGAAGTTTCATTCCAATATTTATTATCTTTACAGGCTAAGTACCGCAACTTTAATTTATACCTCAATTTTTCCTCTACTGTTGCCATAGGCTTGAGTTGTGGTTTTAAATATACACTTCATATAATCCTTTGGTTTGGCTATTTTCATAAGGATTTTGGAAGCAAAAGTAATGTCTAACTCTTGGATTCAACTCAAGATGGGTTGACAATATGCACCTCCACTGAATAGCAACCATGACATTTATTTGTAAATCTGAGCCTGAATTTAAGGCTTGACATTTATTTTATTTTATTATTATTTATTTTATGTTATTTTATTATTTTATTTTATTTATCTTTTTTGGGGAGGGGGGGTGTTATAGCAAATAAGTCACAACCCTTAAAGTTGTCATGAATGAGAAAATTTTTCTAATACACATCCAGTTTTGTTCCTTTCTGCAGTAAAATTGATCATTTAAACATAGCGAGCTCCGGAAATGGGCCATTTAGAGCTAACGCCATGGTGGTCTGTTAACTGCAACTGGATGACACAGCATTTGGAATGTCATGTTAGCAATGCTAATTTGCTGCAAAATGTATGCTAACAGGCTAGTCCTATACCAGCATGCTAACTAGCAGATCTGAGGATGTCAATGTGGTTAACATAATATCTGTCTATTACTGTATACACTTAACTCACTAAAAGTTAGTTCAAAACATGCTGGGACACATGGGTGACAAACGCGGTAAAAAAGGTAGGCTACGCGGTAAGTACGTACTCTTTCACAGTGGCAGTATGTGAAAAACAACATAAACCTTCACAGCTGGAATGTAATAAGAAGCTATTTAGCATCCAGATGTTAGTCAATTGAAACTTTATTTATATCACACTTTTCATACAATAAAAATGCTTTACGGGGTAAAAACAAAGTAAAAACAAAGTCGCTCCCACCCATCTGCCCATCCCCTTCCCCTCCATCCCCACTCCACGTCAATGATAAATCCTGATCGAAGACGAAAGGAATAATAATATAGATAACATGGCTGGGCATGGAAGAACCAGAGAGGGGAACTCTTTCACAGGGAACCTTCTTCATCAGGGACGCTGCCGCACCCAGGGGTGTGATCATCAGATGGCGCGGGTACCTCTATAAAAGCAGAGGTTCGGAAAATTTGATAATGAACACTCCTAACTATACGACAATTTGTGAAGAGTTACATAAAAATTCATCCGCTGCACAGCTGTCAGGGATGTGAAATCAAGTTAATGAGGCCAAAAACCTTTTTTATTTGTATATTTATTTATTTATTTTGCACCACATGAGTGAATAAGAAGAAGAGTGAATTTCGTTGTTTCTCCAGTAAAGCTAAGCATTTTGACATGGCTGCCAGTGGACACTGACTTGCATTTGGAGGCAGTAACTAATGATCATTCAATGATCTGCAAGCTTTTCAACTTATGTGTTGATGTCAGACTAATAAGCTGGATGTAGAACCCCTAGTGTTAACATAATGCCAAGGAGGAAAGATATCAGCAATCACTGCCTCGCATCACTGTGAAAAAGTAGTATGAAGCCAACTGCAAGCAGTTTACAGTCCATCATTCTAGAGATAGAAAATTTATTTGCATGGAAAATATTCAAGACAGTTGCCAATCTTTCCAGGAGTGGACGTCCTAGCAGTTTCGTCCAAGGTCAGATTGAGCAACTTTAAGAGAAATTGCCAAATACCTAAGAAATACATCTCAGACTCAATAGACAGCAATTAGAATGTTATATGTAAAGTTCACAACAATACCTAAAAAAAAAAATTTTTAAAAAAAGACTTGTTTGGAAGATTGGTTAGGGAAAAAAATAACTTCTTCAATCTAAAAAACAACAACGACATGACAGCATGGCTTGGGTTTTCAAAATAGTATCTCAACAAACCACACGACTTCTGGAGCACAGTCAAAGTGAAAGTCCACACCTGAACCTGGATAAAACACTGCAACGGGAACTTAAGAGAGCTGTGCATGAACAAATGTCTGCAAACAAAACACGAGGAGAGTGAGATGTGAGACACTGATAACATCAAGAAAAAAAACACACATTTTCAAACACTGCTTCTGCGTTTTGGCTTAGTTTTTGTTGAACCAACAGTGATGGAGTGTAATATGTCATATGTTGTTCTTCTAGATTTCAAACTTAAAAGTTTGATATTTCTAAGTTGTTTCTTTATTTTTTTAATGTTTCTTATAAAGATTTTTTTTTTTTTTAGATGAGTCTAGTTTCATTATATATAAAGACACTGCTATTCTGGGCATAAAAATGGCCCAACATGTTTGAAAGCATAATTAACCATAATCTGTGAGTCAAAGTCTACTTGAGGAGAATGTTTTAAGAACCATTCACCCTCAGGTCTTTGCATTTGCTCCAATATTCAAAATGTTCCTTACATGCAAACTCAGATGTTGTTAAGCTACTATAATGAGTAACTGAAAACATAGAAAAACTATAGCAATGTGTGTGTGTGTGTGTCACAGGGATGGTTTCTGGCTTTGCTCGAGTCCTTCAGTCTCCTAGTTCAAAGAGGGCCCCACCATCACATCACAAAGCCAATGAACTGTCTACGATATGATCACCATTAATCATAGCTTTTGATCACGCATCGAGCAGCATTTTCTCCATCATGGCTGGAATGCTGTAATAGAAACAAAGGATGCAGGGCGCTGCTCAGATTGACTTCAGATTGAACAACAGCAGGGCCCAGCACACTTTGAATAACAAGTACCAGCTAAAGACCAAGTATTGTTTTCTTCTCTTATAGGAGAGGGTCAAAATATCACATTGATGCTGTTTACTGTGCATTTTGCAAAAATAACTTTATGATGAATTTCAGGGGAGAGGAAAAAAAATGTGGAGGGGCTTCAAAAGTAGTGCTAACGGGAGACAGATTTTTGACATGCTTCCCGAGCCATCTGCTTTGGGTTAAGGCTCACAGACAGAGTCGAATATGTGGGAGAGAGAGTGAAGAGCGGAGTAAGACGGGAGATGATGGCAAGGCAGCAGGGACGAAGGCAATATTGACAAGCAATGGTGGAAAACCAGTTGATTTAATTGTGAGCTTGTTATTATGCGCTGTTACGACATCTCAAGCAAAACAAGAGATATCTATCTTGCCAATAGGCTAGACTTGTTTTTGCAGTTATTGCAAAGAAAAAAAAAACATTTAAACTGGATTTTATAACAGTGACAAATAAACGATGGGTCTAATCTCTGGGTTTCTGGAAATGTTTCTGCAGCAGCTTTGACAGTACCAGATAATGTATTCAGATTCTGGTTGGTTCTGAAATCTGACAGGATCTAGACAAAAAATAAAAAATAAATGCAGAAAAATATTCCAAGCAAATCCTTTGATTTGAAATAAGGGTGTGAAGAGGATCTCAGAGTGGCATGGTCTCGGTCACTCAAGACTAAATCCAAATTACCTCGGCAGCCTCACCAAATAACCTTCATTATCCAGAGTCCGTGCATGAGATATGAAGCACCAATAGTGTAAATGTTGCAGGTCCACCTCTGCTTGAAGTTTGTTTTTTTGTCTAAGGTTCCTGACACTCTTTAGTCCTACATCTTTTTTTCCAAACCGCTCGGCTCCATCCACCCCTCTGTGCCATTCTACCAGTCCCCAGTGGGCACAGTCGGCCAGTCTGGCCGGGCTTGCCCCTTGCTGTGCCCCCGCGTTGGATAAGCTCCTGTCTGGACCTTGGGTGGAGGCCTTTGTATGGAGCTGCAGGGGTGTTAGTGTGTGCCTGTGTTTGTGCATGTGCTCTGTGTGGGTGTATATGAGTGTACAGCATTCATAGCAAATGAGGAGAAGGGGGTCCTATCTGTGCCTAAGGGCAGCCCCCACACCCACCCACCCCCAGCGCACCCTCACATGCGCCCTATTGAGGCCTAAGGGAGCGTGAACAATCACTGCAAAACCAAAGACCTAAGTCCCCTTGTTATACAAGCCCAATTTTCAGCACCAGTCCCACCTCTCTCCTCTATGGGGTGTCCCATGCAACCCCCTCCCACCCCAGCCCAGCATCCCACTTGTCAGAGGCTGACGAGCTTCGTTAAAGCGAGCCGGGGTCCTTTAATGGTGTTATTTAATTAGCCACTCCACAGTAAACTGCCATCCGGCACCACCGCTAACACTGCACCCCCTCCCCCTGTCCCCTAAATCCTCTTCTCTTCGCTTAAACCACCGTCGTCATCACCGCCTCCTCTACCATCTCCCCCACTTGCTCCACATCACAGCCCCTCTCCTCTACCACATCCACTGGTCCGCTCCTGTCCCCTCTCCTTGTCTTTATCTCCAGTAATTAGCCAGGGATGGGGGTCGACTTATTGCTGGGTTGCTTGAGTATTCCTGCTAGAGAACAGGAGCAAGGGAAGTGTTTTTCCCTGCATGGGGCTTCTCTCCCAGCACACCACCCTGAGACCTGTGGAGGAAGACAATAGTTATGGCCACTTCTACAGTTGCCAGCTCAGTCTTACTGTCCCCGCTGCCCACTGAGCGCTGTCTACATAGGAACTCTAATCATTAACCAGATTATGACTTTGTGAGTCTGCCTGCATGTCAGAAGGGTCAGCAGGAATTTACTCATAGGATGCAAAAGACTCCTGGCAACTCATTTCATGTGGATAAAGCAGTTAAGCGTAGATAAAGTCTCTTAATTGAGAAAAATTGCAGAACTTCTTATAATTCTTCCAAAGACCTACTTTTGATGTTTGTTTGTTTTTTTGATTCAGGTTAATTACCTCTTTCTTGCATAACGATCCTCTTTTTTATTTATTTATTTTTTAAATAATTTTGATCACAAAGCTGTTGAGCAGGTTCAATTGAGCTGCATCGTATGAGCAAACATTCCTTCCCCATGCACTCAAACATGAGTAATCAGAGAGGGAGAGTGTGTGGGGAGCCCCTGGCTTCATGTCCACCCCGTGCTGGATCAACGCCCTCTAGTGACCACAACAAAAGAACAGCCTGATGACAGCTTCTCCAAAACTATAAATCCAAGGACCAAGAATCAGGATACAATTAGGATGGCAAGCGCATCTAAAAAAGACTATCTGTTTTCAGCAACTTTCGTTATTATATTTCGCAATCTGTTGCAAACATTTAAAAAAAGAAGAAGAGGAAAGATTGTTCAGAAAGGATGGCCACTTCAGCAACACTTCTGCACTTACATGAGGTCAGGTTCAAATACCAGCTTATTGTGGCTAACAAATTTGTTCAAATGCATGATGATCAGTAAATCTAACTTGCCTGGATAATTTCCAAGCTGCGCTATAGGAAGATCAACATAGTTCAAACAAAAGAAACAAGTTCAGCATGGCCTAATGACTGCTTAGTATGGGAAAGGTACCGCTTAGTTATCCGTGGCCATTTATAGCCCTTAATTATGTGCCTATTTTGTGACCTCTGAGTTCAACGGGCCAATTCCTGTGTAGACCCAAATCCTGATGAACAAAGGTGGAATGTGATGCCCTCTTTCCGCACACAAGCTACCAAACGTTTCCCATCAATTTCATGGGAAAGTTCAGCTGAATATTGACAGCGCATTGAACCTATTAGTGCATCACTGATACTCTGCTGATGAAAATCACAGGAAAGAGCTGTTACCAGAACCGTAGAGACAAGTTCTCCTACATAGATAGCCCTGTTCATGTCTTGGATTATATGTCTGCAATAACGGATAAAACCGGTTCTTTAGGACCCAGTTGATTCTTGTCATTGAGGCTGATATTTTCCACGTTCTGAGGGGAGGGGGTAACTCGGGGCTGTCAATCACAGTGAAAGTGGCCGGGGTGGGCAGGCCCCTCTGACACTTTGTACCGTCAGAGGGGGATATTTAACTTGGGACTGAGCTCCACTCGCTACAGACACGCTCACACGCAGTGTGCCTAAGCAAAGAAATGCTCCAGCGCCAAGTCTCTCAGACTCCTGAAGTAGGAGCGACTCTGTAGGAGCTTCTGAACCAGTTATCAAAGAAGTAGAGAGGCTCCCTGAGGAATTGACCGCCTGCACAGACTGGGCAATAAACGCTCCAGATTATGGACTGCCTCGTCTTGCTGCGACGCTGCGATCTGGAGCTTTTATGAAAGGATTCAGCAATGCCACACTAAAAGCAACTCTGAACTCTGATCAGCGTTTACTGGCTTTATGCAGCAGTCTGCAGTGTTGAAATGCACCGACACTGCAACTCATTGTAGAGCCTCCTTTTCTTCGTTTTTTTCCTCATTGCATGCGCAGCCAAGAGTTCTGTGGAAATAATACAACCTGAGACTTCAAATAAAACTGACCTTCGATTTGGAACATCCTCTGGAAAAGATAAATGGCTGTTGTTTCATAAGCTTCTCTAAGTTGTGGACAATTTTTAATTGCACATAAACTGCTGGAATACCACATGAGACTGACTGCACAGACTTTCTCTCTCCCCCCCCTGAGCTCTGTGGACTGTGCGCCCTGGGACTTAGTCAAACCTGAGAGCGTCAGGCAACTTTAAAAGAGAGCACGTTTATGAAAGCTGTGCGTAAAAATAACATTGGTCAAGGTAGTCCTCATTGCCGGGCGCGTGACATTTAAAACTTGGTGAAGTCCTCTTTTGTGCGCCCTTGTCTCTCGGGACACTCCGGATCTATTCTGTCTTTTAGAAAAACACTTCATTCCATGCTGCTCTCGCCTCGGCCGCTGTCATCAAGTGTAGACAGTTTGTCGTGGCTTCGAGTCCCCGGAGTAACCATGACAACCGAAAGAAACCCAAAGTGAATCCAAGGAGTGGGGTGAGGCAGGAGAGAGAGAGAGAGGGAGAGAGAGAGAGAGAGAGAGAGTTTGAATAGAGTCGAGTTTTTCCTTTTTGCATTTTTCTTTTCTTTTCTTTTTTGACCTAACGCCTGCTGTAAATCAGAGGCATCTCATGCTGCAGAGTTGCATCAGCGTGCAAATTGCAAAGTTGAAGGAGCCCTAAAAAGCAAAGCACTCTGCTCCATGTCATTCAAACCCGGCGCGGTCTATTAAAAGTATCGCCTTGCTCGTGACTGAACTTCTACTATTTATGAAGTCCCGGGCTACTCACTGCAGACAACACTGTAACCGGGAAAAGAGCTGAAGAATTTTCACGCAAGAAGAGCCGGTGTGCAAAACAAGGAGAATGATGGGCCTCTCGCAAACGCTCCTCGTCTACGCGCTCATGTGCGTGCACCTTGGAGTTTCCCAGCACTACCTTCGCCTCCGTCCATCACCCAGTGACCACCTTCCCGTCCCCGACCTGAGGGAGGACCCCGACCCGGAGTATGACCCCCGGGAGCAGGACTTGGTCGAGAGAACTCTGAGGAAAAAACTCGGCAGTAACTTTGACCCCAACTTCATGTCCATCAGCTCGCCCATGCTGGTGAACCTCTCCACGCCAGAAATCCAGGTGAAGCTTCAGGGGCCCATGCCTAACGAGCTTAAAAACCTGGACCTCACAGTGACTCCCTATGGAAAGCGGTTAAAAGTGGGCAAGAAAGCCCGGAGGAAATTCCTGCAGCTGCTGTGGGCCTACACGCACTGCCCTGTGGTGTACACCTGGAAGGATTTGGGCGTGAGGTTCTGGCCCCGTTACATCAAGGAGGGAAACTGTTTCTCTGGGACCTCTTGCTCCTTCCCTCAGGGGATGTCATGCAAGCCGGTCAAGTCAATCAGCAAGGTTTTCCTGCGGTGGTATTGTCAAGGCTTTTCCAGACCTAAATACTGTACGTGGATACAAGTGCAGTACCCGATCATCTCAGAGTGCAAGTGCTCGTGCTGAGTGTCTCTAAGGAGGTAGCGGATGTTGATGGAGGAGTGGACTGGAAATACGGTTTCTATTGCACTGTAAACTCTCTACAGAGGTGGGCACCATAGCAAATCTATTTTTTTATATAGCATTTTAAGTGAAATACCAACAATGTACATATTTAAGAAGAATGCAGCTATTTTTTCTAATCGAAGCAGGACCATATTTTATTCTCAACCCTGAAACTTTTTTTTTCCTCTCTGGGGGGAGAGGGTGTGGTGGGGGTACAGGAGCACTTCATAAGGAAGAGCTTTTTTTTTTTTTTTTTTTTTTTTTGGTCTTTTGAAGATGGAATTCACAATATGCTACACTTCTCCAAGAGGTGATTTTTTTTTCTCAACCGAACATTGAT
>JBAMYA010000011.1:4268771-4280928 GCA_037176975.1 Arrhamphus sclerolepis
ATAGTATTGTAGGAATAAATCTGTACGTTTTATTTATTATTTTAACGATTTGTGAGTATAGTGCATAAGGAAAGAGAATAGCAGAGTATACCAGAAAAAAAATATGGGAGATGTTTACTTGAATATTTCTAAAAATGACAAAAAAATAAAGAAATAAATAAGGTAAGACATATCAGTGTACATGTTATGGTTACACGTTTTAGCAATAAAGTCTATCTTTTCAACATGTATTAGTGTCAAGCCATGTTGCTTACAATGAGTGTCTATATTCAGGGGGGCGTGTATGCTGTAAAAAACATCATCTGAACAAGTTGTCTCAGTCAGTCCCAAAATGTTGCATTGCAAGAGAACAGCAGTGCGCATGAGTGAGTTTCACGGGTTTTCGGTGATTTACGGCTTGTCCTCTCAGAAGTATGTGTGCATATCACAGAAGTGTCATTTTATCTGGACATTTCCTTGTAATAACTCTTGAAAGTGATCCACGTTTTATGAAAAATAAGTTTGGACCGTGTCAGTTTTTTTTCTTTCTTTTTTTTTTTCAGTGCGCAGACGCTCGGGCTCCGAAGTGGAGTGGAGTTACTTAACTGTACCGAGTCCAAGTCTCAGTGGCTCTGTGTGGACTGCCTGACGCTCCACGCCGTCACAGTGATTTTAGAAAGGGCTGATTTACTACGCTGCGTAATGCGCAACGCATACCTCGAGCGCCTCCTCAGAACTGGCATTCATTTGTCTGAGTCAGAGGGAGCGAGAGCGAGAGAGTGTGTGTGAGAGAGAGTGGAGAAGCCAGGCGCATTCATCCCCTCCGTGTGCGCGCACGCTGGCTTCAGGGATCTGAGGTGTTAACATAATGCGTAAAATATGATTCAGACATTTCAAACAGTGTCAGATGATGAAACGGCGGGTCGTCTGGGATCTGGAAGCTCCACACAACTTCCACTGAGGTATTTGTACAGAGGTGGACTGGAGCAGAGCGGCGCCTATTCAGGTCTGACCGCCCCTGAGAGAGAAGGAGAGAGGGAGAGGGAGAGAAAACACAAAGCCCATAAAACAACGGTCAACTGTTTTTGACGTTAGCAGACTATTAATTGGAGAGCTGGGGTATGCTGTCTGCAAGTTAAAGAGATATGGCCAATTAAACGCGCCGGCGACGCGCGGGGAAATTAAGTCTTGTGAAATCAAAGCTGGGAGTCATTTTCTGTAAGCAGGGCTCTCTTTTTATGGTGTTTATATTATTCTTTAAATGCAATCAACGACTTAAAAAGGAGCTATGACTAAATGTCTGAGAGCTAAAAGCGGCTTGTGTAGTATTTCCAGTGAGCGCATCTTGTGTGCCTTCAAGTGATTTGGTTTTTTTTGTTTTTTTGTTTTTTTCCTGCGGGCAGAGTTGGATTTGACACTTGCCGCCCGGTTATTGTGACAGAACCGCTGTGGGGATTTGCTAAGCAGAGGAGAAGGACGGCAGCGTGCCAGCGGAGGGGGGCGGGGAGGGGGGGGGTCTGCTTTCCTTACTGTCAGCTTCTTTCTTGATGATGTCTCGGGGTTTTTCGAAACTGCGTCTCTGACTCGACGGCGCCACTCAGCCGCCCCCTCTCGACTGCGCAGAATGAGGCACTTTGGGAAACAGTAACCCTTTCAGGCTCTGCCCGGAGAGTATTTTAGAAGCGTGTGAAAGGCAATACGCCGCCCCGGCTCCAGCCAGTTAGGTGCGCACCTTTCAGAAGGAGATCCTTTTGCCAGACAGTTACATCGCCGCTTCTCAAAGTGGGGTTCGGGGACCTCCAGGTGGCCCCTTGAGCAAATTCCGGGGGGAGGGCGGGGGTTGGGGCCCTCAGCAAAAAAATAATTGTGAACATGGATATGTCAGCCAAGTCCTTAATTTTATGGAAATCACCACATTACTATAATCATGCAACACGTAAATCACTGCCAGCAACTGGGAAAGCAATATTTTATGTTCTAGAATTGAGGAAATATTGTCTTCATGTGTTTAAATCAAATAAAAATATGAAACACATGAGGGCATGTGAATAAAATCTTATAGCCATTGTTTTGATTAATCCCAGCTATTTGCTGAAAGGTCATCTGCACTTTCAAAACGCCTTTACAACCACTAAGTGATTTCCATTCTAGAAACAGAATTATAGAGGCATCAAATATGATTGTAGATAAGAGATGCATCTTTTATTCTTTCACCAAGGGAAAGTGTCCTGCCCTTTCTTTACTTAAAGCAAAACTGATCCAGCCATTTCCTACCACTGATGAAATCTGCACTTCCATTTATAAACAGATTGCAAACTTCATCACAATATGAACTTGATATAAATTTGCAGTCCTCACGGCTGCAGACGTGCTGCTGATTGAGATATTATGCTGGTAAAAATGAGGAAAGGCCTCCCAATCAGTGGCATAAACCTCAACGTCAAATAGTATCCACAATAATGTCAAAATTCGGGTGGCCTTTACCCCATCAGACGCTCAGCATCATTATCATCTGTCACAGCCTGTCTGCACATTCATCCACATACAAATGGCCCCATGCTTGATGATAAAAAAGTGTTTGAACACATCTCACACATCTACACACTCCTGTGAATGGAGGATAAAGCACATATTTGCTGACAGCAGGGAGGGTTAAATAAAGGCCTGGAGACAATTAGGATGGGGATGATGGGGGAGTAAGCGGGAGGAGGGGTGGCATGCTCAGCAGTGAAGATGATGAGCCTCTGTCTCCTGATGATTGCCAATTATTATGATGGATTGGAGGCTGATTGGGAGTATTAGGGAGGTGGTAAAGGGTCTACAGCGGCTTTCACTTGAACAGACACACCCGTACCTATGTGGATATATTTCTGTCCAACAGCGTAAGTGTGCAAGGATGTGTGATCGCACACACAACTTTTTGACAGTGCGGTGGGCTGTCAGACAGACAGAGATGGAGACAAGGGTCTGCGACTGAGAGGAAGGCCCAAACCCCACAGTTGTAAAAGCCAGTGAGTCAGCACTGGTGAGGTTATTGATGATGACAGGGTTTTAGATTGAGCACTGAGGAGAGGGAGGGCACATTCACACACAGACACACACAAACAGAGTCACCGCAGATGATACCCGGCATTCCATCACACCACCACCCACCCCAGCCTGTGGTGTCTGGAGGTCTGCGAGTGTGTTTGTGTGTTCATGGACCTCAGTGATTTGTTCATGATTAGATGTCAGTGTGTCGAACGGAGGAGCTGTAGATACAGCGTTGTACATGTTTTTTGGCCACTTTTTCGGAAACAGAAGCTCTGACTAGTTATTTGCAGCATTCTCCTGTGTTCAGCGTGCCCGTCTGTGGGTCTTGAAATTGAATGTCTACAATTTTTGGCTTCAATAAAATTTGACCGGCCCTGCGATTCGGTTTCAAGTCTAGCTGCACATCTCAAGTCCAACATACATCTTTGCAAGAGCAGACAAACATGACCAGCAGCCGGCAGCAGCAGAAGCAGAGTTCATAAGATGCCATGACATCAACACGTAGGCCGTATTCGCTGACTAAAAACAGGTGACTGTAGTCAAATTACTGGTGATTGTAATCAAACTCCAGTCTTTGCACCGGGTGGTACTTGCGGTAATTAAGCAGGCAGGTAGGAAATCTTTGCAATGCTGCAAAGTATGATGGCTACCTTGATCAACCATAAGACTGCGAAACCTTCTTGGCAGGTAGTGTGGAACTGAGAAGAGCATCAAGAGCAACATGTCATGCCAAGTGGGGTTTTTCTTTTAAGAACAAATAGAAGGTCAGAGTTCACAAGGCCCTCAACATCCACCTGCTTTCTTTTGCACAGACTCCAGTCTGACTACTTGTCATCCTATGAGTTCATTCACCCTTATCAGTCATATCTGTTTCCTGTTTTACGCTTTTAATCTCTTTATGCTGCTGGTTTGTAAAATGATAACCAGCAACAGTAAAGTCTGCCTATTTTGTGAACTGTGAGCTCCAGTGCGACACTCAGCAGTGAAAAGCATGTGGCAAGAACCTGGTTGTCCTGTGTGCTCTTGCGCTGCTTCCATTTTAATGAGACATAGTGTCAGAGTCACATTTCTGGAATCATGCTTGTTGAATACTCAGTTTAACTCTTGTTAGATGTAACAGATATAGTATGCCCAAAGTGAGGCCTAAAAATAGATTTGTGGGCAGTGCGGTGCTCTCACAGATGGGAATAGTGCATATTCTGAGCTCTGTTTCCATGGTTACTTGTCCAATTACCAACACGTGTCTCAGATTCAGAAAATAGCACTGTTACATCAGTGGCTGTATTTTTCTCCCATCAACACCCATCTTATTCTAGTCACCCCCCCCCCCCACCCCGCTTGTCACTCATACTAAGACAACAAGCGACTTAGAGAGTGAAACAAAGTCCCATCTGCACGGCGCACACTGTTAATGTCTGTCATACACAGTGACACACACGTTCAAGACAGACATCTTCATCGGGCTGCCTTCATCACCTGCCAGCACAAACACTTCAAGCTCCTGATGAATAATCAGTCTTGGGTCATCATAACATAACGACGCACACGTTTAACTTGATTACTTAACTCCTCAACATGATTATATACGCACCCTCCTGCTTTCCACCAATTAGAATCTACGTTTTCCATTATCCATCTCCTCTCAGTTCACTGATTATTGCTGTATCTCCAGTGTGCGCACACATCCCTCCCCCCTACAGTCTGTCCAGTTGCTGTCTCCCAGTACCCTGCTGTGCGCCTTCATGGCATGCTGAGAATGTTTACTTTCACCACAGTGTGTATTTACAGAGTCTAATAGTTTTTTAGGCCGCAATGGCGCCTGACTTTGTAACATGTGCACATCCTACCTACTCCTTCTAACTTCCAAACACTCACCCACACACACACACACACACACACACACAGCATACATCAGCCCAACTGAACAACAAATCAAACTTCTGGTATTTGGGGTTTGGCAGTGCCGTGAGCTCAATTGCAGCCAGGTGACATGTGGAGGCAGCAATCTCAGAATGTGATGTTACCTCCTTTGTGACTGGAATGAATGGAGATGTGGCTTACTCTAGTAAGCCAAGTGAGAGTATGATAGCTATGGGAAAGTGATTGAATTCACAGAGTGCTTGCATGAATGGACACATGGTGACTTGAATGGTTGTGTGTGATATGGTGTGACTAAAAAGATTCCTGAATGCACGGAGAGTCTGTGTGAAAGAAAGCGGGCGAGCACGATGAATAGGTGCACCTGGCATATAAAGACAGAACAGATAATAGCGCCTGAGGAGGATTTGAGATGGCAAATTCTGCCAAGAAGATGGAGAACCTATTAGTTTATCAGCATCTTTGCATAATTTAAGGTTATATTATAACTAATTTTGAGTAGATTAAAGAGGAGATTGGATCAATGGCACAATTAACCAAAGGTGTAGAGGGCATACCATCTGAATATTATAGATGAAATAGAGACTCATAAACCCAGTCAATGTTTTTCAAATCTTCTGCTGTCCAATTTTGGTGAACGTGTGTGAATTGCAGATTCAGTTTTCTCAGCTGACAGGAGTCGAATCTGGTGTGGTCCTCTGCTGCTGTAGCACATCTGCTTCAAGGTTCACTGCGCTGTGCATTCAGAGATGGTATTCTGCACTACTTTGGTTTTACGAGTGGCCCATTTCATTTCATCCTCTGTAGAGATTGTTAGGTGGGTGAAAAACCCAGAAAAACCCAGTAGATCAGAATTTTTTGAAACACCCAGATCAGCCTGTCTGGCACCAACAACCATGCCATGATCAAAGTCACCCCTCTCTTCTCCATTCTGATGCTTGTTTTAAACTTCAACAAGTTGTCTTGACCACATCAACATGCCTAAATGCATCAAGTTGCTGTCATGTGATCAGCTGATTAGTTATTTGAACAGCAAGCATATTGTGATAGATTGTCTAAAGTAACACTGTTCTGGAAAACTGGTGAGGGTGTCAGGACTGGGTATAAAAGAAGATTTCACCAAAGGCTTAGGCCAGACCATCAACATACAGATTTTGCTAAAATGTAGCATGCAGTATGCAGGATATGATGAACTGCACCACCTAGCTGTATTGTACCATAAATATTGTCAAAGTAGCATATACTTTCTAATTAAGACCACAAGAGCACTATCAGTTACATACTGCACTTGGTGCATAGCTACTGTTAGCAGTACACAGTAGGTGGCTTTAAAAACTACCTTAGTCTTTAGTCTTCATTATTTTTTGTCATTTTGTTTGTTGTTATTTGATTTCTTCCCTGTGCAGAACTAATAGGTATTTTAAATAGGATTATTATCATTATTATTATTTTCAACTATAGCATGTTTGTTGTGGAGTTCTGTAAAGCCCGAGAATGAGGGCCATTGTTAAAACAGCAAACAAGCTCACAAACAAATAAATAAAAGAAAGCAAAATGCATTATGCAGATAGTAATTACATGGTGCATTACTTCTGGAAAGATTTCTGGTGTGACCAGTCTAACTTGCTTACTGTATCCCATACTGCAGTGTACCTCCACACACGTCAGTGGTCACAAGAATTCCAAGAATTTCCCTTCGGGGATTAATGAAGTATTTTTGAAATGAACTAAATGCAAAAAATGTGCACCATTTTACTGTTTGCTTTCACTTTCCAGAACAGGATTACGGGTCAGGAATGTCACATATAGGTATTATTTTATAGGTTTTTTTTTTTTTTTGTCTCTAGTTGCCTTTATAAACAGTAAGCAGACAAGAAGGAGGGTTGGGTTAGGGGATATGCAGCTGGGTTTGCAGGCCAGGAGTCCAACCTGTGACCGCTGCAGGAGGACTGTAACCTCTGTACATGGGCCACATGCGCTAACCACTGTGCCCCTATGATACTTTATTATTATTACAGATTTATCTCATTATTCATGTGGATTTGACCTTTAGAGCCATTTCTTGGGAAAACCTCTTGAAAGCAGCATAATAGACAGGTGTTATAGATAGGTGAATTAATAGATTTAAAGAAATCGGACCTGGCTCAGCATAATTGCTGTTTTACAGCAGGTTCTTGTTCTGCAGGACATAAAACAGACAGATATCCAACGTCGCATCACATTAATAGACAGACAAACATACCAATTTATGAAATAGAAGAACAGCAGCATTTAAACAGCTAATGCCTAATGGTGGCTGCAGAAGAAGGTGTCCAACAGAATGACTATCAAACTGTTTGTCTTCAAATAAGCACCATAAAAAAGGGAGGCAGTGCACTTGATTCTACTGAGAGCACGGGAAAGCCATTAAAAGTGAAGTCTATGATATTCGGGCCATTCCTCCTCCCAAAGAGTGCGAGGGAAACCAAACAGGTGAAAATAATTGGCTGCAAGTCCCCACTGAGCTGCGGTGTACGACTTGGGCTGTTGAACCTGATGTCCTGACGCCTGCCTGTCTGTCGTATTCAGCCGAGGTGGTCTATTCAGAGTTAGGGACCAAGGGATGTACAGCCTGTTGGGTGTGGGTGTATCTGTGTACGTGCATGTGTGTGTGTGCGTGTGTGTGTGTGTGCTCAAGGGAGAGGGAGGAGGCAGTGTGAGCGGCAGAGAATGCCTGGTGATGGGTTACCAAAAACAGAGCACCAGGGGACAATAAGACCCAGGACATTCCTGACATAACCCCAACACACCAGGGAAGAAGTGGAAGGGGGGGATTTATTGGTGTCAACGGCCCCTTGCCCCAAGAGGAGTAACGGGTGCCTCTTTTGTCCCCTCTGCCGTTAGAGATGAACTGAATCGAGACACCTTGCACAGACAGGACTGCTCTAAACACATACATGCATAATCACTCCTTTGAAAAAGACCCACCAATTAGGGAATGGACATAAATGGCTTCAGTGGTTTAGACTAAAAAGGGGCAGAGTTTTCAGAGTCTGTGAATCACCGTGTGTTGTTGTTCGTAGGCCTGCCTGCATGCACTTTTCAATAGGGTCTGGATGTAAAGAGAGAGCCAAATAGGATGCTTTTCAGCTCATGGTGCAAGGGTTGACCCCATGGGAACACTGGTATGAACATGTTTGAACCAGAGAGCATTTAGTCTCATTCAAGGATGGTTCATGTTACGCTGACAGAGATAACAATGAACAATATAAAGAAATATTCTGGTAATTTGCCAGACAGTTGTTAAGTCGATTTCCCATAATTTTCCCCATGACATTGTATACGCCACTTAAAAAATTGCATACTTTGTGACTCTGTAAAATGAAATGAAATGACAACAATAATTCAGTCCCACAAAGTGCAAAATCACAGACTAAGCATCACTCTGACATTGGTTCTTTCTATACCAAAAACTGAATTCATTTCTCTGAAAAGGCCTGGGTCATACCAACCGAACTAGTAAGAAGAAAGACTGGTTTACTGACCTATCCCATTATTAATGCCCCATCCTGAAACTGTGTACAGCCTATGCAAACCATCTTACAGTTGTTGTTAGTTTGTTTTTTGGTTTAGGGAAATTACTGCAAACATTTTTAGAGATATTTTTCTCCATATATACCTGTGATTTAAGCCTTACAGAAAACATCAACACTCAAGTGGAGTCAGTGTCAGAGTTAGTTTTTTTTTTTGTCCAAGTCTTGTGTCGGTATTACCTATTTTCTGTCCCCCTGGATAAAGCCTCAGTCAGTTCATCTTTACATTGACCTACATATGATATACCAGGTAGAAGAACATGCCAAACTAGACTAACACTGTCATCTAGTGGTGAAAGTTTTATGTTATGTATTTTGGTAAAGTGTATGTGATATATTCAAGGTGTGTGGCCACATTGTAGTGATATGTAATAAATGGAGGTTTTAGAAATGTGCAAGGTCTGGAATAAGTTCATTTTCACATTAAATAGATCTATGGAGTTGGAAGTTTCTAACAATTATAATCAGCTGCCCCACACCATCCAACTACTGCCACCAAAAGATGTTACTCTATTAGTGGAGCAATCACCAAAGCACACTTTGGACCCTATCCAAGTGCTACAGGCAGAATCTGGACTCATCGCTTAACACAACATTCCTGTCGGTTACCAGAAGCTCAAAACAAGAGTCAATAGCAAATAAATAAATAAATAAATAAAGAGCTGCATTGCATTGGCAGAGAAAATTTGTCCCATCTATATTGGCACAACCCATATACTCAGCTCCACTGTTCATGAAACCAGAAATGCATGTTCTTTACAAATGTGGCAACATTTAAATGAAAATAAACAGGCTTTCAGATGGTATAAGATTTATTGAAAGAAGCATTGTTACAACAACAACAAAAATAATCTACCTAACACATCACTTTAAGAAAAGTTAACACTGCAGAGGTTAGAGGGCTACACGCCTGCTGAAAGAACCAAAGTCACTTAAGTAATTTCAGCTGGCAAAGCCCTGTGGTTTGGCCTTGAGTAGAACCACAGGGACAAAAATATGATGATACCTTCAACACCCGCCTCATTTTTCACTTCGCAGGTTAAATTAACAGATACATCACTGACAGTTTATCAGATCTGACTGACTGTCTTCTCCTCCTGCTCAAGAGACTTGCACCTGATCCTGTTACCTAACACCTTATATAGCTCTACTTCATAGGAGCCTCGGCATCATAAACTGACTTCACACTTGAACAGTGAAAATTTTCAGGCGAGGGTGCATTAAGTTTGGTAAAAAGCCAAAATACGTCCATTCTTTTCTAGTGCGCACATTTACTTGCAGTAACATGTGCCCTAAAAGATAAAGTGCTACATTACCACATTTTTATTACTCAACTTCCAGAGAGTTTATTATGGACCTGGCAAGTCAGAAAATCAGAATGAAATGTTGGATTTGCATTTTTAAATGTGAAACATTCAAAACAGCTCTGGCTTCAGCAGATGTGTGAAAGGAACCGCAGCATGACACCCAGGGAACCCAAAACAGTGTTTTTCAATTTGCTGGTTTAATGAAGTGAAAGACCGTGAAGCCAAGATGACTTTCACTTCTCCAGTTCTGGTGCTTTCAAGCCAACCAACCAGCTAGAGAGCAAAACTCGAAGAAATATTCCTGGATACAGAACTTGGAATTCAGAGACATAAAACTTACAACTCATCTCGCCGCCAACCACTTTACAGCAACAAGGTCAAATTAGACAACTTTTTTTTTTTTTTTTTTTGACAAATAGCAATTTCCTCTCACTAGGAATGAGAATAGGTCGCCCTTGCTGTGCATGCCTCACAGGACCTGATGCAAGTATAGTTCTTGTACATACAGTTAGGCTCAGAAGTATTTGGACAGTCACAGAGTTGTTTTGTTTGTTTTTTTATAACCTTTTTACATAGTTAATACTGTTGAGGCCCTGAAAATGGTACACTGTTTGACATAAGCAGTAATGCAAATAATTTATAAATGGAAACCTCTTAAATTGAAGCTGAAGATCTACAATTTGATCACATCTTGACTGATTGATTTCAAATCTGTCGTCGTGGTGCAGCAAGACAAAATCATAAAAACTGATTGTACAAACAAACAAAACTCCAAATACTTGTGGACATGACTGTATAGGCTTGTGAATGCTGCTTCATGTGTACCAAACTCAACGTGGGATTGAGTGGACCAAGTTTTAACCCAATCAGTTCCTTTCACATGGTGAATGTCAAGGACAAATATAAACTTTTAGATACAGTAGATCTACACTGCGTTCTAAGATTAACACTACTGGATGAGCTAAAAAGATATCGCTTTAATTTTCATTGTTTAAATCTACTTTATCTGTCCATCTTCCCACATACTTCAGGGAAGAAAACACCTACCAGGCTAATTTCCAATCTGAGATTTTTCTGTTGATTTCCATGTTTTAGACTGTTATTTGTGTTCTGTGAGCTGGACCTGCACCTTCACCATCATCCCATCTTCATTACAGTTTATTCAAAAAGCAGCTCTGTAAGCCTTGTGTGGCATTGTTGTGTCTGTATAACTTATTAGTTAATCAACAAGACAGTGCCAAATTCTGCTGCTGATGAATATCAGGGAGGGTATGAGAACCAGAGCACAAGCTTTTGTTAGACATTTTCGACTCTTTCGGTCTCTCTACATCTTCAGAACACACAAAGAGTTCAAATGGGAACTCCCAAGCGCTTCCAGCTGGCAACACTTTAGGATAATGATGCTGGATTCCACACAAATGAAGGCTCTAAATACCACCAAAGAGGCACCTGAACCCCCTTCTTAATGCACAGACATGCATGCGTGTATGTTAAAGCACACGCAGTTACTCCCAAGCAATAATGTTTCCTCAGTGGATTAATCACACTTGCGCTATACACACCAAGTGGGAAAGCCAATATCCCACCATCATTCCTGACAGCCTGTCCTGTCAAATGTAAGCAGCTAACCTCAAAGTAATCCCACATCAAATCAACAGCATACCCCCGCACACATACACACTCAGGCCAGCACACATCCTCAGATCCTTCAGGAGTGCAGATTAAGTTACTGCAGATTCCTCACTGCAGCCCCGAGGTATCCTCATTTAAAAACCCTCTGTGGTTGGGTCATCAGCGAGAGCTGGGAAGAGACCACCTTGAGTGGTGTGATGTCAAACTGACGGATGGGACAATAATTCTGTTAGAAGAAAAACGACTGATAGCTCAATTTCTTTAATGTTTGTTTGTTGATACGTTTACACACCGAGCACTGAGCGTGACATAGACTGGCACAGAGTGACACATACACACAGATACATGTGCAGTGCACAAGAATATGCTGTTATTACATCCATAAATATCTCCTGCATTCCCACAAAGGTTTTGGATGTATACAGAAGAGCAGCTGAGCCCTGAGCAAAAGTGTGTAAGAGGATGTATATGATAATGCCAAGATGCCATCTTGACTTAGGATGAGGTGGTAGAAGGAAAGTAAACACGTGGGATTCCTCAAGAGGGCGTTGTTATAAACATGTGTAGAGCTCAGAGGGGTTCAAGTTGTTTATGTCAGTGTCTTGTATAAGTGCTCATGGTGCTCTCACTATATGTGTTACTTGATCTAAACCTAACCTTCTAGCCTCACGTCAACTGCTACACTCCATTTAACTCATCTTCTGTTGATTCTCTGGGGGGGGGGGGGGGGGGGGGGGGGGGGGGGGGGGGGGGGGG
>JBAMYA010000011.1:4284825-4296565 GCA_037176975.1 Arrhamphus sclerolepis
CTTCCGATCTAAACTAATTTGGTTTATTATTGATAAATACATAAATATGTCATTATGTATTTAAAACATAAATCTTATTCTTAATTAAGTTTATTAGCCTGTTTATGTTAAATCTATGTGCTTCAAATGGAGGGAAATTTTATACACAATTAAAATCCATAAATCTTAATATTAGGCCTCGCTATTTCTGTGAGGTTGGCTATCATCAATCTTATCAACAACAGTTGTATTTTCTTGCTATGCCAAGTAGACTATCTGCATTATTGCGCTGATAAAATTTCACATTTTTTTGTTTGATTTAGATTTGGCAAGAGGTTTTATTAACACCATTTTAAATTCTCTATAATGAAGCTTAAGAGCAGTAGTTATTGTTAAACTGGATCTATGTGGCTGGTGAGGCTGTTGGAGCGCAGATTCATTTATTTCACCACCAGAGGGCGACCTGCCACCACTGAAAATCAGGAGGGGGTTTCCCCTCTTTGCAAAGTAAGCATCTCCTCTTGCGTTCAGGCGTAGATGGTGCCAAAGATTGAAGCGGGGAAGAAGCTGGAGGCTGACATTTTCTCGTGGGTGTGCGCCGCAGGGAACCTAGCTCTGAGACCCCCAGTCTCTAAACAGACAGCTGAGGCTTGTTTTCAGACACAGTCAGACTGATCCAAGTGCAACAACTCTGAAGGACCGAGGAGTGCTCCCCATTTTAATCTCATCTGACAGCAAGTGAGTGTTGCGTGTCTCCTTCTTTCATCCTGTCCTGGAGAGATCATCTACATGTTATTAGTTGAAGCTTCTTTAATTCACAGAGGTGCGTTAGAATTTGGTCCTCTATGGGGAAAAGCATGAACTATATGACTATTTCAGCTAGTTGTTATATTTTTAAGGGATTCTTGTGTGTGTTAACTTACTGTTTTTCATTATCAAAGTTAAGGATTTAAATTCAAAACACTGTAAAAGTAGCCTAAAAACGAATGTTTCTTCAACTTCGTGCCATTCTTTAGGGATTTGTCAGTTTATGTTAAGGAAGATTTCTGATAACTAATTTGTAGGGAGAAAAAAAATTAAAAAATAAAGAAAGGACACAAAGAGATAAATGAGCTTAATTAGCTAATGTCCTGAGAGCAGAGGTTTGGGGAAATTTGGGGAAACAAAACTAAGATTCTTCTTTTCCTCCTACACACACACACACACACACACATATGTGTATTTATATATAAATATACATATATGAAATTAAACTGGCAATAGTTTTCCTGTTGGTATTTCATGAGATGAAGTGAACTGTCATTTTCTTTCTCCCTCCCGTCCTGGTGGTTGATGTCGTTAATTAGTTGACCATTGGCTGCAGGTGTGCTCTAAGAGTCGCTCGCGTGCACACGCACCGACTTTGAGCTACTTATATCTTTCAGTAAACTGTCGGTTTGACATCACCTCTTTGTATAAAGCACCGGAACAGATCCAGGCCAGGTTAAGAAGATCGTAGAATAGTTTTCACCTCACTGCGGAGCCAGCATGTGCTCGGGATATGACCGACCTCGATGCTTCAAATGACGAGCCACCAGGCAGGCTGCACCTGCAATAACACACGGAGCAACACGCGAGCTGTCGCGTACAAATTAATGGCAATTATAAAGTGGAGTGTGGCCGTCGGCGCGGTTCTGCTGGGCTGGTTTTTACACATGTAACACATTCTGTGTGCATTTACTAAACTAACTCTGGCGGGCATGTGTGATTTACAGAGACTTGTGATGGGCTCTTTTGTTTAAACAGAAAATACAATGATGCATACCAACATTAGGCTCTCCGCTGCGCTTTTACGCACACTGCCATGACGGCGTATACACAAAGCTGCACACACTCATCATGACAAACCAAAAGCTCTTTAAGACAGAGAAGGGCATAAAAGCATACGAACGCAGCTAATGAGTTAATGTGATGCCGTCATGGCCGAGGGCGCAAGACCACGTTTTCCTTGCCAAAACGAACCTCTCTTGCACTAACGCACAACAGACCATCGTCGGCATGCAACGGCAAGCAAGTAACACAGCATTCAATTTGATGTTATTTTTATATTTAGATTTAATAATAGCCTTGCCCCATCACCAGAACGCTAACATTGTTTGTCCTTGACGCACACTAATAAATCCAATATGTAGTCGACTGTTATTGGGATTAATAAGTTCTAACACTCTGCATCTGCCTCTTGTTTCTGTGGGCCCCGGAGCCCCGCTAAGCCTTCTCTGTTTCAACAGGTTCAACTTTGTGTGCTCATTACGACCTCCATATGTCTGCCTGTGAACACAGCGAGTCATGCAGTATTTGGAGCAGGCAGCATTTAACAATGAGTCCGTAAAGCGGCGGAGGTATTTGTTGTAAAGTGCGCAGTTGTGATGCTTGTGGAGGGGGACACAAGTGGTCAAAGAGCTCTTACAAAAAAAAAAGAAAATACTATCAGGATTTTTTTTTTTGCACATAATTTTGGCCACACAACTTAATTATACACAGTAAAATTATACTTGCATTGCAACATACCCGGCTTAAGTAATATTTTACTCTCTCTTTCTCTCTCTCTCTCTGACTCGCGCACACTCTATACGCGCACGCGCTCTCTGTCTCCTTAGCTTTCTCATCTCGGGCGCGCGCACTCACCAACTCACGGTTCAGGAAAATCTGGGATTGATTTTAATGGGGAGTAGCCTACTCCGGGCTCGTTTTACACATGGATGTGCTGGACAGCTTTCAGTTGGTTTGAGCGTCGGGCGCGGGTGGGTTCAGCTCCTCTCAAATATATCTACAACTGTGTCGCGTTTAAATTGTGCTCTTATACTTTAAAGACGCTCACGTGATAAAAGACAACATCTTTGCGTTCGGTGAGGGCACTCGGGCGAAAAAGAACCACCCCTCCAATAAAGAAACTCGTGTAATTGGTGTGGATCCTTCACAGGTGACGCTCTTTTTCTGAGAAAAAAAAACAAAAAAACATCGACACAGACGATTGACACTGGGGTAAGTTAATTTTCGGGTCACTGTGCCTTTTTGATTAATACCTTCTCAGCTTGATCGTGTTTTTATTTTATTTTCTGAGCAGATTTTTTTATTTTACGCACCACTTATTTTCCTATAGCGAGAGGAAAGTGACTCGCGGCGCTTGCTGTGACAGGCTGGCCATTACCTGCTATTTGTTTTAAATGAGGGCAATCACTGTCGTTAACTTGGAGTGATTGTAAGTGACGGGGTTGCTGAATTACCGGGGTGCGCTGGACACCATGGACAGGTGTCAGCCTGCCTGAGCGGTTTACAGGTTACACCTGGATGGTGGATATCCAAAACAGGAAGGAAGAAAAGGGGGGAAGGGGGGAACAAAACCCCAAAGCAGTTTTGCAAACGGCGGATGCCAGTGAGTTTTAGGACAAACTTGTAGTTTCTCCATCCTGCACATGCTTTATCACCTTTATGTTCACTAATTCTAATATTTTCCCTGTTACCAACATACATATTGACATGCATTCATGAGCGTGCCTGGTGTTATATGAACGCGGAGATATTGTCTTTTATGGGGCCTTTAAGTGATGACAAAGTCGATTTGGCATTGAAGCTCATTGTTGGCAAGGTGTGACAGGAAACACTAACCCTGCCAATAACGATGAGCCCTCCCTTTGAGCACATTTACCCACTGTTCTCAAGCAGCAACAAGCCTGGAAGCGAAAGCAAGAGACCCATACTGATTGCTTATCTTAAGTGCTTCAATAGACTTAAAGTATGCCCCTATTGCACACTGAATCAGTGTCAGTCACTTGACCTACTTCTCACTCTCACAAGTGACTGGAATTAGTCTGAGGAGTTAAATTCTATCAATCCTCACTGCTCAAAATAGTTAGAAAGAATGCAAAAGGTTAAGTATAAACAAAGGTTAACTGAGGAAGTTGAATGTTTCCTGTGACATGCTGTTCATAGAGCGCAGCCATAATTTCCCTGGTTTGCAAATTAATCATCATTATTTAATTGAGTCACACCCTACTTCCATGTAACAGAAAGGGGGAGGTAGAGCCAGGAGCAGCTGAAGGCACATCATGTGGAAGTTAATCCTAAGCAAAATAGTGCAGATTTTATTTGCTCCTGCAAGTGTTTGTGTATGCACTTGTGTTTGGTATTTTGGAACCCCAGAGAAAGGCAGTTGGACGGAGACTGAGAAAGTTGCAGTAACACAAGCATACTTTTTGAAAAGCAGGATTCCTGAAGACTCTTGGCTCTATCCACCTGAGCAAGTAAAGTCAACACTTCCAATATATTTTTCTTCTGTGGCTTTAGGAGGTTGACAGGGCAAAGTAATGCTGGATCTCTCTTTCTCAGTCCTTACCTTCCTGTTTTTGCAGGGTGTAACATCATCCACTCCTTGAGTTAAGACTTTGCCATTTCTGAATAAGTGACACACAGATTGAAAAGTTGGGTCTGCTAAAAGTGAAGTTATGGATCAGAATGACAACATCACAACTGTCAGCTTACATATCAGCCTGGAATTACAGAGCAAATGCCAAAAGACAAAACAAAAGTTATTCCTGTTTGTTTCATTCCTAACCTTGTGCAAATTTTATATTTAAAGTTTGAAATAGAGGTCATGTGATGTAAGGACAGTCATACACTCGCATATTCTTTCTACTTTAGAGGTAAGAAAAAAGAAAGAGATGAAGCTTGCTTTTTTCTCGTTAAGTGACAAACTGTGCATGTGTGTGTGCTTAGGTTTGTGGTTAAAATACTCATCATTTTTGAGTATAACACTCACTCCTACACTCAGGAATCTTACTTTTTGGTTGAAACAAAGTGATGTAATCTTTAATATTTGCTTAAAGAAAAAAAGAGAGTGAACCTTAATTTTATCGGTACTAAATAATTTGAAAAGAAGGGAAAATAACTCTTGAAAAAAAAAAGTTTCACTCTGAGTTGAGTGTAAAAAAAAAAAGGCACACAAATGAAATGGAAATAGATTAAATGTATTTATGTAGAAGCAAAGGAGACGGTATGATTATTCTAATAAAATAAAAAAAAAACGTGAGGAAAAAAGACATTACCATACAGATATGAATAAGTAAATTAAGGTATTTCTGCATTAATGAATAAACTACAACAGCTAGTGGTTAAGGATCAGTTTTGTAGAGTAATGATGATTATGATTTTTTTGACAGTAGTGGGTGACAATTAAAAATGTCCAGAGTTTAAGTCCATTAGACAATTGCCTAATTAGACAGCATCGTTGTCCCTTTAGTGTGTCCACGTTTGTTTGTTTGTTTTTTCCTCTCTCCAAGCTGAAAAGTGCTGGATGAGCTCTATAAAGTGCCTCACTATGCCAGTTTTGACATCATAACAAGCTTACAGCTGGTATACTTATGAAGCACAGCATTCACCAGAAACATTCCTTTTTGTGTAAGTTGTGCAGTCTACTGTAACATGTCAGAGAAGTACACCAAAGGTTAGACAGGCTCACTTATTGGAAGCTTCATTCACTAAAGATGGTATAATTTAACTAAAATATACAGTTAGACCAATCCTCTTTCATTGTCAGTATTAGTTATTAATAACTGAGGGAGTTGGGTTATTATTGAATATGGAATATTCCATTGGCATTGTGTACAGCTCATACTTTGGAGAAGCTTCTACTGATCCTACGTGGTTAAATTGCAGGGGGAAAAGATATTTTTCAACTGGGTTGTATTTTTGAACATCAATTCAAAATTGTTTGCATGGTGTGAAGTGATAAAAGCAGGTGTGTGATGGCAAAAGCACGAGGAGCTGGGAATGCTGTACTATAGCTTAGTACATTTACATACATTGTCATCCCTTCTATTCAATCATTATTTCATCCATAGTCTATGCGCACACACACACACACACACACACATACATAAATATTGTCCCCTTAGGTTTTACTTGCATATGTGCGCGTTTACTTCTGTGGGATTTGTGGGTTTTTTTCACTCTTCAATTCAAAGTGAAAAAGTGAAGGAAATGATTAGCAAAAACCACAACTACAAGCTTAGTTTATTTGTTTATAATTTTGAAAACCAAATGGGAAAACCAGCGTGCTTCGTGTTTATTTTTATAGTAATTATTATTATTAGTTTTACTACTACTACTAGTAGTAGTTTATTTTTTAATTTATTTGGTCTGAATGTGCATGGACCAAAGATGTTTCTCAGTGTGGGAAGAGGATCTGGGGCAAAGATTCACGTGCTTTATCCTGCAACTTCCTGCACCCTGCCAGGCCTGCATTTGCTAGCCACACATTTTGTCCAGATGCAGTATGATGCATGCGTGTGAGGTCTGTGTGTGTCTTTTTCTTTGCCTTCTTAATACCTATCAATCTATGCATTTCTAAAGTGAATATCTGCATTGATGGAAAAGCCATTGGATTTGTGATGAGAGGACCAGTTAAACCACATCCGCTGAGTTTCTGTCAGAAAGCGATTGACCTGACGCATGCATAGCGAGCTCAGTTCTGCTCGTCTCCCTCACAGCTAGAAAATATGCCTGAACAAAGACTTCCTCCACAAGCTAAGAAAGCTCCTTACTACCATGTTACCAGGAGTCACAAAACCCAAAACAAAAAAAACTTTTGGAGTCTTCATACTCCAACCTCTGAGCTATAGGAAACAGAAGATGAGACTATTTTTGTGATGGGGAGGCCAGTGACTAAGGAAGACTTGAAGGGAAGTTTCCTGAATCACAAGCTGTGGCATCCTTTATAGCATTTCATCATTAGTGATTGAGGAAATAAATGATAAAAGTCTGCTCTCAAACTACTTGAGTGCTTGCGTTTGTCCATTAACTTGTGTGTTTAAGTATAATGTATGCAACCTTGCCAGCACTTAATAAAATAATTTGTGGTTTTCTCCCCCTGTGAGTTCAAAGCAGGTCCGTGCTGTTGGCTGTGGGGTAGAGGTTGCTCTTGTGCAATGGAAAAAAATAAGACTGTTTTCATGTCGGGCTTTTCTTTTTTCCTTTCTTTGGGAAACCACGCACTGCCTACCGCAGCCAACCTTCAAAAGGCTTTGAAGGAGCATTCACCTCCCTTTCCCTTGAACCTCTCTTTCTCTTTAAAATCCAGTACTTCCTCTTATACCCTGGATCTCCTCACTTGCTCCTCAAGCTGTGGTCTGGGTCGTACCCTTGTCTATTGGAAATATTAGATCAGGGATACTTTAGTCCACCCACATCTACTGAAAACCATATAACCATATGGAAGTTTAAAATCTCAGCATCTCTTGTCTTTATCACCTCTGTAACCCAGGTGAATTATGGCTTCCTCATGGCACCTTTGGAAGGAGTCAGTGGCTCTGATCGCTGCAGAACTGTGGGTGTCATCCCTTTCTTGAACGCATCTTGACGGCACATGTGGGGGAAATATTTCTTAAGTCAAACGGATCACAGCTTTTCATTGGCAGAGATACATTTTCAGACTGTTGTGAAAATTTATAGCTGACTAATATAAGACAAAGGAAAAAAAATCAAAGATGGATAAATATTAACCGATCTGTTATAGCCAACTTTAATTTTCGATCTTGTAAAATATTAATACGGGATTTAGTCTTTTTGGAAACTTTGCTTTAAAATCCCCCTATGATTTTTGCAAACATATCATGCAGACTTTCATTTATAATGACATTATAATTTATTGAAGTGCATAAATCTGTTTTTGTGTGCTGCCTTTGTTTTATGCATGTTTGTACGTGTTGCAAGACAGCTGCTTTATTTTATTATTTAATATGAAGATACATTTTTTAAATTTGTTTTCTAAAATACAAATACAGGATAATATAATAATTGAAAACTGAAGAAAAATTAGATTTTAACATGCAATTTTAGTTAAACTTCAGTTATTGTTTTCAGTGCAAAACCTGCCCATGTTGAGCAGCATTTGCACTGTTTCTACTTGCTGATGTGCAGCCTACTTCCTGTAAAGGACATCAGTTGGATGTGTGGGAACAAATATATTATATGCTAAAATATGTGAAGTGAATTCTTCTTTACTTTTGCCTGATGTGGTTCATACATATTAACCGTGTTTAACCAGAGACCGGTGAGTCACCAGTGTCTGAACTTTTTGCTTGCTCATGTCCTCCCCCCCTTTGCCTGAAGTTTTCTCACCAAAGACATAGACTTCGCTGAACCCTCCTCTGACAGAAAAAATATACCACAACCTCTCATATCAGCATTTTCCCCCTCACTTTTGTACAAAAGTGTACATGTGCATAAAAGCAGATCACGGCAGCTTAACAGCTTCCTGTCAGTCTGTGAGAACTGGCTTAAGCTCATACTGGACCTTGCTCTGCCTGTGTTCTCGTCTCCTGTTCAGTTTGTATCAGGTTGTGTTGATTCAAAAAACTGCTCTCAGGTTCTGGGCCAGCCATGTGGGTTTGGCCACCGAAGCCGCTGCATTCCTCTGCTAGGCGTTCAGTCTTTCTCCGTGAACCATCTCTTTCTGTCAGTTTGTAAAATGCGAGTATAATTTTCTAATGTGTGCTATGGTATCCTATGGATCCCCCACACAGGTGTTTGTAAATACGAAATGTATTATATTTGATTCAGACAGGGGTAACTTTCTCTCAAAGTCACTTATAAGTCCGGCATAGTGGGGTTCAGAACACACACACACGCATACACACACACAACCTCTGAGTAGGCTTTCAAAATTAGTCAGTGATCCCCCAACTAATGACACCCTCAGCTGTGAGAGTTGACCCCCTCCTGCCCTCAAGCCTCCCTGCTCCTCCCCACCTCCTCCTCCTCAGTCGTTAATGAATGCCAGTGAAAAGCTTAGTGTCCTGCACCCCCACATCCACAATCCCCCCTCTCTCTCTCTCACACACACACACAAAAGTGTGTGATCCTCGTCACCATCACAGAGGTGGACATCTTTAAGTAGAATTCAGGCCATTAGATGATCCCTGTTACCTGAGGCCTGTCGATCATGTTGATTCGTTGGGCAGGCTAAACTGTGACTGTTCTGCGTGTCTTTGTAGTATGCTACTGAAAGGCCAAGGCTGCAGTGAGCAGCTCCTTAATCAACTGAGGGATAATGATGAGATCTGCAGTTGTATGTCTTCCCATAAATGATAATAAGAATGGTGTCCTTGCTGCTGGCCGACTAAAACTCCTCTTGGCCCAGGACACTCAATAATAAATCCAGCAGTATTGCTGTGCGGCAGGCTGTGGTGACGGCAGTGTTTGAGTTTGCTCCCCAGCTTGCTGTCATCTGAGACAGGCAACCCGGAAACCCTCAATTCACTCCCAGTCCCCAGAGTCTGACCGCCACATCAACTCTGCAGACCAACGTAAAATGCTCCCACTTGGGATACAAAGTGATTCAGTCCCTCTCCTATCCTCACCTCCCCTGGCGCCCTCCTCTACACCCAAGCCAAATAAAGCTGCTCAGCGACTTCTGTTTTCCTAATCTGTGAACTCTGACAGAGGCACCCACGCTTGAAAGAGAGGCAACTCAACATGGGATGATCTCCCGGTGACAGGGAGAAGCTGAAACAACGTTCCCTGGAATGTCTCTGCTGAAACTACCAGACCACCCTGTCATCTTCCTGTTTCTCTTCTTTTCTCAATCTATCCTCCTGTCTTTATGTGGTGTACCCTTTATCCATCACCCACCTATTTTTAATCTAATCCCCCCCCTCCCACCCTCCATCATCTGCCTTCTCTAATTGGGCTGTCACTACCAGATCTAAAGCAGTGAATCTCTTCCAACTGCGAAATGGCCTCAGTTGTCATTTGTGGCAAAGCGCAACTTCTTAGGCAGGGGGTTTCCTCTCATTATGCCCCCCCCTCCCCCTTTTTCCTTTTTTCTTAAACATACTCTGCATTTGCTACTAATGAGCAAATTATTTAATACTGTGGTAGCTTAGCCACCACAGGTATCATAGCACTTCAGTTCTTTTATTGCAATTAATCCTCAGAGGAATCCTGCAGCGGCAGTTTTTGTCACTGCGCTGCATGTAGACTTGTTTGGAAAACTGTCGGCTGCCAGAATAGCAGAATTATTATAATTATAAACTTAAAGCAGCAAGATTCAGACTTGGATCTCGGTGGGCCGAGCACACCCTTGCCTCCTGCTGTCACTAACCCCAATTTATAGTCACACTATATAACAATACCAGTGTTTTCATGAGCTTTGGGTATTTTTTTCTTTTGTGTAAATCTTTACATACTGCACCTTTTTTTTTTTTTTTTTAAATGTTTTATGTGTAAACTAATCACAAGGGGTCATTATTGTTTTTGCTGATGCACTGAAGCCACTTTCATCTTGCGCTGTAAAATGTTGCTCAAACGTTTAGCAATAACGGATCAAAGGTAATGCAGTACAAGGACTGGCAGCATGGTGCAGCAGTAGCAGACAACAGTCTCGCTCCATATCCAACTGGTGTGAGATTTGATTGCAAGAAATGGATATTGAATTCTCACAGAGGTCCGCTCACCTGAAAAATATATTAAAGATACCATAGCAGTTTTTCCTTGCCAATTTCAATTTGTGAGATGCACACAGAATTTGTTTAGCAAATCTTATATAGATGTTTTTTTCTTTTTGAACTGGCAATTTTCAGCCAAAACAGCACTATGCATACACCTTCCAACTTACGGCCTCTCATAACTTGCAGTTAACTGTTAACTGCTAAGCTAACTAGCTGGTGATTCATATTTGCTTCATAAACATGATCTTTTATAGACATGACATTGATCTTCTCATTTAGCTCTTGGAAAGAAATAATACTTCCTCAAAATGTCAAACTGTTGATTTAATGTCCTCTGGAACAATAAATGTGGCGTCTAACCTAACATTTCTGTGTGGTATTCATCGTCTTCCTCAGAAAGACACAGACCTGCAGCTGTTGCTACTTTAACCAGATGTAATGAAAGAAAATTTATTCCCCCCTTGAGGGGAACTTGTGGCTTGTTAAACAAACTGAGAATGCTGATAGCGTAGAATCTTTTGATAAAAATGATTCTTAGCATTTTTAAAGTCAACTTGTTAAGTTGCTACCCTGAAAACTTGGCAGAGAATATAGATCTGTAAAGAATTTGTGGATCTGGCTCACATTTTGTAGATTTTAAAGTGCCGTGGATTTGAGTTTGTTAGATTGAAGTTTGTAATAAGGCCCAGATTTTGTTTTTTTTGATCATCTCAGCGAGCCATTAACAAATGCTACAAGGTCGGTATTTATTTCAGAGGGTAGACAATGTGAAATGAAACATCTTTGTCAGTGCACACTCACAGTTGTGCCTGACAGCACCAGACCCTGGAAGAGCCTCCAGCAAGCTGAGCAGCACATGGAGCGCAGCATATTTAGTCATCTTAATACCTAGCTCAGACCATTGCAGTCCTCCACCTCAATCTGTTCCCCTTGTGCTCTCCCCCCATCACCCCTTTCATTATTGTCCCTTCCCTCAACTCTTTCTATCTCTGTCACTTTCCCCCTCTCTCCCACTGCTCCCATTCATCTCTGTCCTCGCTTGGCCTCCCTCGAGCCATTTCCGCTTTATCTCTTTCATGGCCATCACTTTCTTTCTCCCTTGTGTTTTTTTCCCTCTTCCTTCTTTTTAACATAATATTTTTTTCACATAACATTTTTTTCTTTTTAATTTCTATTATTGTTCCAGTTCTTCTCTATCTTCCTTCTGTCAATGGAGGGGGGGAGGAAGGGGAGGGGGAGGGGGGGGGGGGGGGGGGGGGGGGGGAGGGGGGGGGGGG
>JBAMYA010000011.1:4299706-4311730 GCA_037176975.1 Arrhamphus sclerolepis
ACAAGTGGAGGACAGAGGAGCCTCTTACAGAAGAAGTTACAGGTCTGTGAGAGCCAGAAATCTTGCTTGTTTGTAGGAGAACAAATACTTATCTTCCACCATGGTCCTCAAATAAATTCTTTAAAAATCAGCCAATGTGATTTTCTGGATTCTTTTTCTCATTTTGTCTCTCATAGTTGAAGTATACCTATGATGAAAATTACAGGTCTCTCTCATCTTTTTAAAAGGGAGAACTTGCACAATTGATGGTTGACCAAATACTTTTTCTCCTCACTGTATTTACCAGGCCCCCTGTTTCTTTTTTTGTGGACATTGCACACAGGAGGAAAAAAAACTTTTTTATTTTTTAAATTAATTCTTGAAGCTGTCTGTCTGGCTTCCCCTCTTGACCAAAGTGGATACAGGGACAGACTTTTGTTCTTCTGAGGAGAAGATGGATGCTGTAGTTTAAAAGGGAAGGAGAAGGTGATTCTGGTTCATTGTAAACTGACGAATGCCTGGTGAAATGTTTTTTTTTTTTCTCTTTTTTTTTTTAAATAGATTTGACACCCAGGGATGTTAAAAAGGGATTAAGGAAGGTCTTTCTTCCAAGGCTTTTTTTCTTTTCACCCCTGTGCTACTCAGTCTTTCCTCCCTATATACCACATGTCCTCTCATCTAGCTTTGAGCATATAAAGATGCAATCCAGGTACCTATGTGGGTCAGGAGATTTGGAAAAGCTCAAATGCAGTCTCATAGCCTCAGCTCCTCTCATGTAAAGAATAATCCTAAAACAGGAGAATAATCCTACTTTTGTTGAATTTCTTGGCTCAGTAAAAGAACACAATGCTGCCTAGTTGAGAGTATCTATTGTGCAACAACAGTGTAAAATTTAAAAATCAGAGTGCAAAAGTACAGCTCTGCTCTCTATATAAGACCTTTTTTTTCTTTCCCCCCAGTTGAAGCTCTTTCAGTAGAGGTTTGACCAGGGTCACGCCGCCAGGGATTATGGGGTGACATGCTTTCTGCCATGCTTTTCAAGCATGACCAGAAGGCTCAACCAGTTTTGACCTGAATAGAACGGCACTGAAATTCAGGGAACAGTTATTTGCAGCCACTAATATCTCTTTAAATGGTCAACTCTTTTCTCTAGGGCCCCTCATCTAAATGTCTTATCCTTGGACAGGCTTTCACAATGAAACTGTTCACTGTATTATTTTTGTTTAAAAGGGCAAGTATAATTTGGCTTCTGGGACACATTGCCTTTTCTATGCAGTATCAGTGTCATTTCCCAACTTATATCCAATTATGGTTAAAAAAAACATCTGACACTGACCTTTGTGTTTATTTCTCTCTCTTTCAGGAAAGACTCTGGTCTGGAGCAACGGGTCACTGAGCTCAGACACTCTTCTTCTTTTGATTCACAATTATGCACACATAAGGGGAAGTCAGACACACAGACGCATCTCCAGAGACACATCAACATTTAATTCTTGTACAAAGTCTCTCTGGCAGACACAAAGCTTTATATTAGCATAAGTCCAACTGCATATTTAACCAGGGGCCATTGGACCAGGATGAGGGACCCTTGGAGGTGCCTGCTGGGCTTGCTCTTTCTGGTATGCTCAGCCTTCACCCACAGTGCTACTAATCCCTTTGCAGGGCAGCAGACTCCTCTAGACCCTTGCTATGATGATACAGGTGTAGCCCGCCGCTGTATCCCCGAGTTTATCAATGCTGCCTTTGGCAAGGAGGTGACGGTGTCCAGCGTGTGTGGCCGACCTCCATCCCGATCCTGCAGCGTGGTCGAGCGTGGTGATGAGCGACCTTCTGTACGAGCATGCCAAATCTGTGATGCGTCTGACCCCCGCCGTGCCCACCCCGCTTCCTACCTCACTGACCTCAATTCAGCACATAACCTCACCTGCTGGCAGTCAGAGAATCTGAACACATCTCCATACAATGTTACTCTCACCCTCTCACTGGGTAAAAAGTTTGAGATCACATATGTCAGCCTACAATTCTGCTCACCGCGACCTGAGTCCCTGGCCATATACAAGAGCATGGATTACGGCAAAACCTGGATGCCCTACCAGTTTTACTCCTCACAATGTCGGCGTATGTATAATAGGCCCAACAGAGCAACCATTACCAAACAGAATGAGCAGGAGGCTCTTTGTACAGATGGCCACACTGACCTCTACCCACTTTCTGGAGGGCTCATTGCTTTTAGCACTCTGGATGGACGACCCTCTGGTAAAGACTTTGACAACAGCCCAGTCCTTCAGGACTGGGTAACTGTTACAGATATCCGGGTCGTCTTCAGTCGGCCCCAGCTGCCCCGGGAGCTTTTATTGGGGGCTGGAAGCAATAACGGAGGAAGGGATGATGACCCCATGGCAATCACGTCGACACTGTCAACATATTTCTATGCAGTGGGAGACTTCCAAGTGGGCGGAAGGTGCAAATGCAATGGTCATGCCTCACGGTGTCTAAAAGACAAGGAAGGCAAACTGGTGTGCGACTGCAAACACAACACAGAGGGACCTGAATGTGACCGCTGCAAGCCTTTTCACTATGACCGTCCATGGCAGAGGGCCAATGCTCGTGAGGCTAACGAGTGTCTCCGTAAGTCTTTTTTTCCCCCTGTCATTCTTTATATACTTTTAAACATTTTAGACATCATTTAACGGTGCTTACAGTACTAAAGCAGGCAAATCAGGGATCTTTTCTGAGAACTGATACATTTATTTATTTATTAACGCCCAGTAGAAGACAAACACAGTAAGAGTTTACGAGTTTAAATGGTATTGTCCTGTGTTTACCAAAAACTGAGGGTTTGTATTAATTCAGTGGCCTTCATGGGGCCATGCAAATTTTCATGCAGTATCTTATCTTTCTGGAATGGGACAAAATTGTCACTACAAGTACTCTGTATCTGTAATACTTAAAGTGCTACAGATAATAATATATCACATTCTCAACTGTGTGTCTGCCTATTTTCTCTTTCTACTTAATAGAAAAAGGGTAAGAAAGTTTAATATGGATGACCTGTTTGAATGTATACAAGAACAACCATCAGTGTTGCCAGAAAAAAGTGGATGGATTTATGTTCAGGTGAAGAGCTGTAGTACCAAACACTGATTTAGTTGGAAACTAACAAGCTCATATGCAAAGGACTTAACAACTCAGTACAAGGCAGGCAATTTACCTTTCCCATCACAGTGCACAATATCAAGCTTACTATTTAGTTTGCAGCCTGCCTCACTGGCCATTCAACATTTCACACATGTATTAAAGCAATCAATAGTAGAAGAGACACATTTGGCTGAAACTCTCAACAAATATAAGGTCAACTAGATGCAACTTCAAAATAACAGAGTAGCAACAAAAGGCTTTGCACATGATATACCTAAACAAAGCAATCACAAGGAAAGAGATCATCCCAAAATGCATATCAAAACATTTATAAAAACACACACAGTGGGAGAACGTGATACTAATGAGAGCATAGTTTATGAGAATATAGTAAGGAGTTAAAATAATGACAGCGTATTTTGGTACTGAAGTAAAATTTTGCAATTAAACTTCAAAAAGAAATAAATAAACATTAAAATGCAGGTGCGCTGCTGGGGGTCAGGTGAGCTGGAATCATTCAGCTCTCCCCACAGTCTCCGGGGCCTGAGAGCAGTTTATTTTCTTCATATTCATGACTGGATATCTGTGGTTAATTTGACAGTTTCTCGTAACCAAAACTTGATGGAGACTAAGCTAGGAGGTGTGACACTTATTTCAAAGCTGAAATAGTCTCTCTTTGGTGTGCTTTCGTCATACCAGTAAACAATAAATCAAATTTCTTCCCGCTCAGTACACAAGAATGCTGTGTGCTTTAAAACAGTCCTGCCAACATGTGAAAAGTTAAACTTTCCTCAACTTCTGATTGGAGCAGCGCTTCCACAGAGATGCAACAGATCAACAATTCAGTTTGGCAAAGCTTGACGTCACCCCATTCTAAGTCCATGGACAGCAATGTTTGTCGATGCTGCCAGCGTGTGTGAGTGAGCAGCTTTTACAGTTCCCTTCTGAAATGTGCTTTTGTTTTTGTAAACCATTGCTTTGCAACTTTTTGACTTGCTGTTTGCTGTGGGAATGACGACATCTGGGAATTAACTTATGGTGCGCTTATGTAGGGAAAAAGTGTTTTATTACTGGCAATGACATTTATTTTTAGAGTTGAACAAATCAGCGTAGAAAGCTTGATTCAGAGATGACATTGCACATTTTGTAATAGTACTAGAATACTGTTTCACTGGATTTGAACTTGACAAGAAAATTAATATATAGTTGATACTCTTCATGTGGGCCCTTTATGACTACAGGCTAATGGAGATGATTAGCATTATTATTATAATTATTATTTTTATTACTACTGCTATTGAGGGTTATGGATGTCTGCTGGAACCGACCCAGCCTTTAGATGTAATTCAGGGGTACACCTTACACAGGTGGCCTGTCCATCAAATTGCTTCCTATAAGCCTAATGGATTTATTGTTTAAAGAGTATTGTTCTCAGTAGAAGTGTTCATCTCAGCTATGAAATGCATATTGAATCACCAGTAAACTGCTACAGTTCAGGCATCCAGAAATGTCAAGTGAAAGACGTCCACACTTGCTCTGAAGCCTTGCCAGGTTTAGTTATTTGTTTGTTTTAGCAATTATTCTTGAATATGTTTCTCTGGTGTATTTTCTTCCACCTATTTTCCTCTGTGAGTAAAAAATAGACATCGGTGGAAGTAAATTCAGGTCAGTTTTGCTTGTCGTGAAAAATTTGTTAGCATAGGAAAATAAAACCATATTAGAAACCACTGTCCCCATTTTGACCTTTCTCTCTAATGAAATGAAATTGGAAGCAGAGGAAAAAAAACACAGGAGAAGTACACTGAAAAACGGTGTGTATTTTTCTAACATGTTGCAGTTGCCCAGTGTGTTGGCCTGAAATCATATTTAGCACTGCGCAGTGCCAGGTCTGTTGAAGGGCACTGAAAGTGACACATAAAAGGAGGCAGGGCCATTTTAACATTAGTATAGTCAACCAATCCAGTGTTCCCTGAAACATCTGTCAACCCATAGATGCAGGCACACGCACACACATAATCTAACCTCTTCTATAACAATATCCTGTCAATTCCTCTGTTTTTTTTACCTCATACTGTTGCACACACCTCTTTTGAAATGTCCTGTAGCTGAAGCTGTATTTCTAAAGTGTTACACCCACTTCCCGTAGATCTTTTCTCTGTGGGATTGATGTGTTACTTCTGTCCAGAATTTCTGACCTGAACAACCTGGCAACACTGGCCAACTCCAATGACCTAATCCGAGTGTTGATATACTGTGTTTAATGTCTTTTGTTAGTCTACTCTGTACCTCATTATACATCCAGATATATCAAAAACAATGTTAGTCCCAGACAGTTGTCTCCAAATGTCATGTTACAAAAGTTTCTTTACTGCTTTTCTTTTCTGGTCGTAGTGCTTCCACAATATTTTTTATAATGCAGAGTTTGGAAGACTTTTTTTCTATATTGCTAGCCCCTTTGTTGATTTCCTAATGTGTTTTTCTTTGACACGGTGCACAAATGGGGCTGTAGTGTGAGCCCTGAGGCATGTCACTGTGGCAGGGAGGTGTGGGTATTTAGACTTTTAGAAAGTGTGTAAGAGTCGCAAGTCACAGAGCCAAGGAGTCCCTTAGGTATCACGAGAGTCTCCACGAGGTCCTGGGGGTGTTTGGGTTTGGAGGGAGTTTAGAAAAGGTCATGATCCTTTGTGCAATGGTGACAAAGTTAAGCTGACTTTGAGTTGGTTTGTGGCTAATTAGAAAGTCAGAGTAGGCAGTTGTTTTACATCCTGCAGAGTCAGTGGTTCCTTTTTTTTCTTTCTTTTTTTTTTTAAAGTTGATTTTTGCAGGTTTTTACCAGTTTTAACATAAATTTTTACTATGCACAAGAAGAACATTGTCTCTTAACAGGCTCGTTTGATTGTTCAAGGGTTTCCTCAAGGTCTGACATGCCCTGCACCACGATTGCTGTCCGCTCTCTTGGCAAGCTCGTTGCTCTCTCCAGACACAGGCCACACACACACAGGGACACACACACACCCATCTGCTGTCTCCCTCTCTATGAATCCTGCCTCATGACTTTGGTTTACAAATCCCTGCTGAAGTAGTCAGAGAGGGCAGCCTTGTAAAGGAGAGTGTCTGTTTGTATTGAGGAAGACATGATGGAAAAAAGCTGTGATTTATCTACCCAGAGTTTGAGCCACAGGACAGAATGTGGAAACAGATGGATAAGAGGTCTTTGGTTAATGGTTGATGAAGGACTGACTTTTCTCTTGACATGGCTGATGTTGCAATTTAAGTACTTTGTTACCCTAAAAATGTGAGGCATTATATCATACCATAATATAGCCTGCCAAAGCTACAGTATAAGATGAAGAGGCCTTTTCTGGGCTCAATGACAATGTGACATCCTGAGCAGATGATAAGTTATGGTACGGCGTTATAGCTGCCTTCAGCTCTTAGCCGTGTCTGCAGCCATCTTGTCTCTACTTGGTCACGACACCAAGCTGTTCTATTCTGCAGCTCTTCCTCTCTTACTTTTACTCGAACTGCAGGAAGTCCAGAGCACTGCTCTGGGACGCAACAAGCTCAGAGCCAGACATCATCCATCTCTGATGGACCAGCCAAGTCAGGTCTGCTCCAAGTGTTGCGCCAGCCACACTGACATGCATTCATAGCCTGAAATACCAAGTCCTTGTTTGAATTGCTATTTTGTCTGACCTTCCTGGTAATGCAGGTGAGCTGCAGCTGGTAACAGAAGCGAGTGTTCCTCCATTGTGGCAGTGTTTGGGTGTGGTGTTGAATATTTTGTGTAGGAAATTTGACAACCTAAGTCCAATTGGAAGTGAGTGATATATTGTCCTGTTTAACAAAAGAATGTGAGTTTTCTTTTGAAATGAAACCAATCTACCACATAACTTTGACTGCTTTGTCTCATTATACATCAGATCATGTCATCACTTGTAGGAAACCACAAATATTGTTACTGCCTCTGAAAAAGTTATAGCCTGCTATGCAATAAATGGCATTAGATCATGTCTGCCAGACTAGCAAAATATTACAATGTGAATTTTAAAGCAGTCGAATGACCAGATTTTAAAGTAGCAAGCGTGCTCAGGCATTTTTAAGGGAGATTTGTGGCTTTTAGTGGGCTCAACATGTATATATGTGTGTGTGTATGTGTGTGTATGTACACTACCAGTCAAAAGTTTGGACACACCTTCTTCTTTAGTTCTCTATTTTTATGACTATTTACATTATAGATTCTCAATGAAGGCAACAAAACTGTGAATGGACACATGGAAAAAATGTGTGAAATAACTAATATTTTAGATTCTTCAAAATAGCCTCCCTTTGCTTTGATTATTGCTTTGCACACACTCGGTATTCTCTGGATGAGCTTCATGAGGTCGTCACCTGAAATGGTTTTCCAGCAGTCTTGAAGGAGTTCCCAGAGATGCTGAGCACTTGTTGGCTGTTTGCCTTCACTCTGCAAAGGGTGGCTACTTTGAGGAAACTAAAATAACAATTTTTTGTCTGCTACATAATTCCATATATTTTGCTTCATAGCTTTGATGTCCTCAGTATGTATCTACATAAAAATGAAGAACCACCATTGAATGAGACGGTGTGTCCAAACTATTGACTGGTAGTGTGTATAATTACAAATGTTGTTTTATCTATTTATTTTAAACCGTTAGCTGGAATTAGGGGCACACAAAAGCATTGTGATTCAGCAGCTGTGTGTCAGCCAGGGACACACAGATGTAAACGTGGCTCTGATGAAGCTCTGAGATGTGCCCCCCAAATAAATAAATAATACAACCCCCACCTCGAGAGTAAGCAGAGGTCAGGCCCATATGTCATTCACAGAGCATATTCATCAAGGCATCTCTTCTTCTACTACTTCTTTTTTTTTCTTTTAATGGACTGGCAATTGAGAAATGACCTCATCTTTAAACACACCACACTCAGAGGCATGGCTCATGGCTGTGAAGCTGAATGGCCTGGGTAACAGGAACAGCGTTAGATTTTCTTTTTCAAGTTTCTCAGTCAATGAAGAAGATTGGAATTTGTATGTTTCTCTTGTGACACAGTTTTGGTCGGTCTTCAATAAAAACAAAGCTGACCTCAGCAGACGTTGTCACAGAATTTTGTAATGCATGAAAATGTTCTGATGAAATGCTGTTATCTGTCCCTAGAGGAAATTTATTACATGAAACCAGGCCTGTTTCGCTATTACTGCATACATTTGCCATGTTCTGTCATTTACTAAGTGATTTAAAGAGCCTTCCACCCCCACCTCAGACACTTGTCTCTGGAGGCCAACAGTGATCCAACACTCAATTACTTACAGCGTGACTGAAATGAGCTGGAGGTGTGCGTCTGTGTGTTCATGTGTGTGCTGAAGGGGGTTGCTGAGCAAAAGAAAGTGATTTTTGAAAAAGAAACCTCTTGTGCTTTCACATAATTGCATAGCAGCAGAATGTTGCTCTAAAATCATGCCTCTGGGAAAGTTAGAATAAGACAAAAGAGCTACAGCACAGTGAGGCTAACAAATGTAAGACACAAACTTTTCTTTGTGCCCAATGTTATCTGGAAGAGCATTAACCAGACAGCAGGGTTTGGTCAGTGCGACTGGTTTGTACTGCACCTTTGCTATTTGCCCTTATTCCCTCTGTCGGTGCTTTGGTCCTTGGCCAATCCTCAAAGGACTCATGCGTTCCTCAATCTGAGAAGCCAGTCATAAAGGCTCTGTGGCAAAAATGGAGCACAGTGGAGCAAATGGTAATGACAGCTTCCCTGAGAGTCAAATAACAGGCACGAATGCCAGTGAGGTTTAAGACTCTTGATTCTTGAGAGATGCTCTTTAGCTGCATCGAGTGAACCACATGCAATCTACTCATGCAAAATGGTGCGTCATCCAATTGGCAAAGCAAACTGATAACGCTGTAGAACCGTGGTGACGGCACAGTAAAAGAGTTATATTTTATATTACATTATTTTCATATGTATAATACACATCTTCAATCTCTCTATCCATATATATATATATATATATATATATATATATATATATATATATACATGGATGGAAGGATGGACGTTCAGCTTTCAGATAACATTTCATAATACGCTTAAATGCAAAGAGACTGGAAGAGTCGGGCAGTTCGGTGTAATCGGTGCCCTGTAGGCTTGTTTTCTGTTGTTGGCTTTTTTACTACAATAACTTGTTTGACATGAAGAAATTACTATTGCACGCTTCTACTTAAATGACCTACTTTCATGATATAATATCACTGTAACATAAAACTTTCCATAATTTTAAGCCAGAAGTTAAATATCGTCAACTTTTTCTGAGTAGCATGTGTAGTACCGAGGTATAGATTTTTTTTTCCTTTCGGCTGCCTGACAGAACTGTTGGTAGCAGCGGCATTAAGAAACTATGAAGACAAAAAAGATGTATATTTGAGTAATAAGAGACTGAAAGCAGTTTAGCACCTTTTAATGCATTTGATTTGTTTATATGTAATTTGTAAAATTGTGTTACCATTGAATAAAAAGCATCACCATCATTGACTTGGTTACCAGGATGAGTTCTGCAACAACTGTGCAAACGCCAGCGGAGAGCAAGAAATTAAGATTCTGTTTTTGTTTTGTTTGTGTACCTGAACCAAACTGTTTGTTCTGCAAATAACTATAAATAGGCTAAAATCTTGTAAATGTAAAGAAAAATTATAAAAATTATACACAAAAATTATATTTTAACATGAAAAGAACTGCTTCTTATGACATTTAAGGCGACTAATATGGTTAAAGCTTCAGTTTGCTCCTATTTTGTGTATTTATTTGTCGCCAAGGTAGTGAATTTACACATTATATTCCATCAGTCACTGTCTATTTGTAAACCATCCAAAGCATGCCGTGCATTACTCTGAATGCACCTTATCGTTGCATGCGCCAACAATAAAGGCATTGGGAGAACAGTTAGTTTACTTTATTCTGATTCTTTGTGATTGCACATCTGCTGTCTTTTCATCTGACTGCAGGATTTTACCTGGGTGGGTTAAAAAGCTGTAAGCAAGTGAGACGGACAGAAAGGGGAACGCAGGACAGAGATAACAATGTTTATATATGGAGGAGTGAAGTGGACCATTGAGAGGGAACGGAGCTCAGAACTCAGCCTCCACTGACACCAGACCCCCCAACCTGGAAACCCTCCAGCGTAATCTTGTTAAAATCTTTGCCTGCCTGATGCCATCCAGAAAGAAAAAGGGGGGCAGGAGGAGAGTATCAATGAGAGGGGTCTGAGAAAGGATTCAAGCAGAAAGAATGAGGGGTAACCAGTAAAAGTATTAGTAATAGGGGTCTTATGAAGGTAAGGATTGGGGGGGGGGTCTTGTGGCAGGGTTGGGAGAGGTATTAAGAGGGCTTGAAGTTCAAAAAAAGGTTCCCAAGAGCTTGCTCCAAAGCCAACGGCGTGAGGCTAACCACAGAAACCAGCAGAAGGAGGGAAGGGCTGTGATGTGGTGTCAAAGCTTGAAGTGAAAGATATGCCTGTGTGGATGAAAAGGAAAGGGCAAGAGTACCTGAAGTGGCTTTGTTACAGAGACGTAAGGTCTTACATACAGCACAGTCTAAATGCACTCAGCAGGGCTGCAGAATTGTAGTTTCCTGTCTGCCCTGTTCTCTGAGTTTTTAAATCTTTGTCACAGCTTGTTGTCCACAGTTCATTAGAGCTTCCCCAACTAGCAGAGTTTACATCCGTTTAAGACTCCCCCTCTTTGTGCCTGGAGTCGATTTGTTCTTATCATCTTGAGTGGCTACTATTGAATCTCTTGAAGAACGCTGGTGAATGCACGACGACGTGCCTGTGTGTGTTTGCCTACACCATACACTGCCTTGCCTATAATGAGAAGCTAATTAACCGGGTGTTCCCCTCGGTGCCCTGAGCAGGTGGCTGAAGCAGCCAGGTGGAACCCAGCCCAAACATACACACAGCACACACTGGCACACATACACGCATCATGGTAGGAGTCTACATTGCAGAGCCTGTTTGGGAGAGCACCCAAAGAGAGAAGCAGCAGGTCTGGACCTCAGCCCAGGCCAAGAGGGGAAAGGTGGTGGTATGAGCCCTCCAATTTTCAAGGACCAATTTTAGCCATGGGATTTGGGTTTTGCACAGGCATCCAAAATCAATTGGCTGTGCTTACCGGCTTGGCTTTGTTCAAGCAGCAGGAAAAATGAGGTTAGATTTATTCCTGACATATGGAGGGGGAAGGAGAAGCGGTGCACTCCACAAACACTTTTATTTGTCGAGTACGGTCTTTAAGGGCCAATTTGTCATAGCACACTTGACAGATCAGCCACTGAGCTTGTTCAGAGCACATTTACATGTTTAGGCACCTGTTATGTTAGCTGAAATAGTAAGGTGTGTCCTGATGCTCTTAGTCTGCCTCACTAGAAATATTTCCTGTTCATAAAAAAAAGATGGCTTCACATATAGCAGGCTGTACATGGCCAGCTCTGAATGGAAAGAGTTTTGTTGAAAACAAAGCATCGAGTCGAGGTGTTTCCACAAAAATCTGTATTTGGCATCATCAAACTAATGATGCCAAGGTGGTGAAACTGTTATCTAATATTTTCCACAAAGTTCTTCTCCCTCTTCCTCCTCTAATCTGTTTTTGTCTCAACATCCCTCTCTTTGCTAAACCTGTAGCTTGTGTTTGTTGTCTGATTTCCACGGCAACGTGAGAAACCAGCTTTACGGATCCTTCATCTGGACTTTTACAGACTGACCACCACCCACAGAACTCTTTTCCATCCTGAACTGTTTTTTTTTTTTTTTTTTTTTTTTTTTTTTCCAACAAAAAAGAGTTGGTTTTTCTCTTTTTTCGAACAACGGGGAAACCTTGGTGTGTTAACGAATTG
>JBAMYA010000011.1:4313347-4338860 GCA_037176975.1 Arrhamphus sclerolepis
TTGTGTTCGTTGATCTCACAGCAAAGTTTCATTATTTTGAAAAAAAAGAGAAACACCCCTTCTTCTCTTTTTTTTTTTTTTTTTTTTTTTTTGTCAAACAGATAAGAATTGGTGTTTCTCTTTTTTAGAACAATGGTGAAACTTTGATGTGTTAATGAATTGAGAAATGGCCTTTAACAGTGTTCAGTTATCCCTGCTGAGCCTAATTTGTAAGTGTGTGCGCACAAGCACTTCAAAACAAACCTATAAACATTCCAGGATACTTGTGCAGCTGCAGCACTGAGCTGGAGGTAACTGCACTCAGGGAAAAGGCCAAAGAAACCACAGCTTTCATAGCCATTCTCCACTGCTCACAAATAATAATATGGCTTCTGGCCTTTACTGTTCTGCGGACATTTGCATTCATGTTTCCCTTTTTTCTGTCAGATACCGAGCTACTATTTGTGCCACACTCTAATTCCCTCATTCTTCATGTCTCACCCAGCGTCTGGCTGGTGTTAAAGCCATCACAGCTACACATGCTAAATCATTTAAAGGTTAAATTCGAGGCGCTTTCTTTACATTCTCCACACTTGAATATATCCTCTCTTACTTCAGACTTTGGTGGCTGATCTTGTTGCACAGCAGTAAATCGAGAGGATGCCTTGAGAAGGCCGTCGCTACTTCAGCTGGGGAGAAAATGTGATCCACGGCTTTCATGTTCCACGACAAGGTGTTAATGGACACAAGTGCTCACAGCTGTACGTGTGTTTTGAGATGCTTGATCATAATGCCAGTCGCCCCACCACTGCAGCAGACTGGAGCTTATAAGTTCTTTGTCACAGAGATGGGCTGTTTAGTTGTTTAAATGCACACGTGCATAGAATGACAGAGAATGAAGTGCATCATCAATATATCACCAGTTTGCTGTATGTTGTTTTGGCATTCAAAGCACAGATTAGTTGTGTCGTTTCCACTAAGAATTCAATAAAGATAAAAGGCTTTGACCTCAAGTTTCCAAGCTTCCTTCAGTATCCAGCACAGCAATGCTGCACTCAAACTGCCTACACATCTACTTTGCTCAACTCTCCGGGGTCAAGGGCCAGTTCTGATCTTGGGCTTTCCAGTCCATCAAAACGGAGCAAAAAAAAAAACAAAAAACAAAAAACAAACCCAGCGCTGTCGCTACACAAACACCGCTGCCTTGATATGAATTTATACATAAAACAGCGCTTCATTAGCAGCAGAATTCCATACAAATTGGGCCACATAATAACCAGATGGAATTGGGAAACAGTCTGGGAATGTGCCCCCCCCCATCCCTGATTTTTTTTCTTTCTTTCCAGGGTCTGCTATAGGGAAAAGTGGGCCTCTTTCCCAGCCAGGTGCCAGGCTTCCTTTTCAGTGTGAATGGAGGTGCAAATTGTTAACTACCTGCATTATTGCTTAAGTCACAAACGAACAAAGTCTGCTTTTGTTTGTAAATTCAAATTCATTTTAATCCAAAAATTACATCCCAATCATAAATTCAGCAAATGCACAATGAACATGACCCTACCATCTATTTGCTCCTCAGAGCTGCATGTGATGTACCTCGGAAATACGATACTGGAACTCGTGTTCAAAGCAATTTCATTTATGCGATACATTTCAGATAGCGTTGACAGTTTAAAAGGCTTTACATCAAATTTAAGAAGAAAAGAAGCCTAGAAACCACTCAAAGAAAGGAGAGAATGGTCTGTAATGCAGCATTAAAGCAGGGACGTTAACAGGAAAGTAAAGCAACTGAGAAATCATAGAATTAAGAAATAACACACTATAATTCTTCCACATCTCCACACAACTGGCTTTGTTGGCAAAGTTTTTTGTGAGAGCTCACTTTCTGCCAACCAAATGTTTTAAGGGTGTGTTTTCATGCGTATGACAGTCCTTTTGGTTCCCCCACATTCATAAGCTGTCATAAGTGGTGTCATCATTATCACTCTTCTTAAATGACTGCTAAAAGCTCATGCGTCAGATTGTTACACTTAATTTAACTGCAGAAGTGACCCTCTGATGGACTGATGAACCGTCTGGAGTGTACTCCATCTCTCTTCTGATGACAACCCCCTTCATAACCCTGAGTAAAACAGAAGAGAGAAAAGATATTAATGATGGAGAAAAAAATAAATGCAAAAAACGCTCATAATGACCATAGATGCAACAGACAAACTATAGAGTATTTATTCTGGGAAGCAATTTTCTACTAGTATTTTGAATATCACCCAGCAAGAAAAGCAACTAGTTAAAATTAAATTCTCAAATTAAATGTGTATGAAAGTCCTCTGAACGTATGTAGTTTACATAATGCTTCTCTACGGTGAGTAAGAAATGAAAACAATAGTGCTGCTAAAACAGTCATCAGGGACTCCCCTTTTCTCAATGTTTATTTTTCAGTGGTAAATATGACGGTAAAGCCAGCAATGAGTGCAGTCGGTTCAGCTTTCTCAAAAGTGGAATAATCACTACAATTCTCTAAAAAAAAAAACTTTTAGCAGTGGGACTTATACCAGATGCAAGTTTTGTTGGAAGTCTTGTTTTCTGGGAAACGCAGATTTACGTCTCCTGACAGTGTTACACCGAAAACAAATCTTCAGGAAGTGACAGAATATTTACATTAAATGATGTAGGTATGACAGTATTCAGTGAATTGACTGCTTGTCAATTGTGGAGAAGCTTTCTGTACACCTGGCAATGGAAAAAGTCTCCATAAAGAAGCCAAATAAGCATGTCAGAATACATCCTTTTTTCCAGTTATGCCAACTTTATTTGACTTAAGCGAGTAGATACATCAACACTGAAGCTTCTGGTTATTCTGCCAGTCTGTATTTATTCTCCATTGTTGTGCCTATTGATGCTGTGACTGAAATCCATGTTCTTTTTTTTTCTCTGACTGAAGTCATCCATAAGCATAGCAGCTGTATTTATGATCAACCTATCTTTTACATATTTGGTCAAAGGTGCTGCCCTTTGTTCGTCTCTTTCCGTTTTAAGGTAACTTTAATAATAATAATGACTTGCACTTATGTAGCGCCTTTCATGGAACCCAAGGTCGCTTGGACTGGAGCTCTGCAACACTGGACTTTGAAACCGAATGTTCATGTCCCAGGTCTGACTGTGATGTAACCAACAGAGGCTCTGGATCAAACCCTCTTACACAAATAAGAAGGGAACGCTTCACAATAGAAAAACCCCACATGCAGAGAGTGACCAGTGTTTATTGTTAATGTGAGAGCTGGAGGATGACGGGGTCTGAGTGGGAACGCTTGAGGGACAAGGTGACATCAGCGATTCTGCTTGCCTCATTTAACAGACAGCTAGTTTGAGCCCACTCCCTTTATCTGAAATGGTCTCACTTTCAATAGATCTTAGAAGCCTTTTTTTTTTCCCAATCAGTGATTCATGAAACGAATGTCTCTCTTTCTAGAGATTAATAAGCAATGGACTGAGAAAAGCTGAGTTCATTAATTATGAAATGGAGAAAATGAGCTCTGCAAATATCACTTTTGATTGATGATTTCTGGAATAGCAGCCAAGCACACAGCCGCCGTGTAGAATATGAACTGTTCACCATTATGGTGCTTTACTTTAAAACCTCTCCCTCTCTCATGTGATGTTTTATTCCACTGCAGACTTTTCATGAAAACATTTCATGTGGACTAGCTTTCATTTGGTAAATACTGAGAGGAAATTGTGCACTTTAACTTTTAGCCTACATACCTTTGTTGATGTAATAAAATTTATTTCCTCTTACCCCTGCAGCGTGTAACTGCAACCTCCACGCCCGCCGCTGTCGATTCAACATGGAGTTGTACAAGCTGTCGGGGAGGAAGAGCGGAGGGGTCTGCATGAACTGCCGTCACAATACCGCCGGACGCCACTGCCACTACTGCAAGGAGGGCTTCTACAGAGACATGGCCAGACCGATCACCCACCGACGAGCATGCAAAGGTAACGAGAACAAAAAGAACAAACGGTATCATTTTTTTTTTCCCCCCAAAATGGGATTTTGAACACACTTCTCAGAGATAACTAGGCAGCCTGGCTGACTTGCATTATTATAACACTTATTTCTCATCTATGACAGTAATAATTGTTGATTTTTCCTAAAAAATTTCATCTGCTATTAAAAATATGCAGTATTTTTCAAGAAAGAAATATTAACCACTAGTATTCATTAAAAAAGATCACTTTGGGTTGTATCAGTCATTAATGGAGTAGCAAATATTTATTCATGTTCTCAACAAATGACACTGATTATTTATTACTTTTAAGTTCAGTTACATTTTTCATTTGGCAGTGTGCTGTGCCAAAAAACAAATTAAGAGGTTTTAACCCTGTTCAGGCTTGTGTAAGCATGTCATTTCTGGGAAAACGTAAAAGAAGCAAGAAGCTTCACAATGTTGCAATGACGGTATTTTGAATTAAAAAAAAAAGAAAAGAAAAAAAGAAATCTGATGCGATAAATGAATTGATACTGTGTCTGAAGCTTATTTTTGGCCATCCAATCAAATGTTTCCCCTTACCCCAAACACCACATAATAATATATTATGAGAGGCATCTCTCATGGAAAAATGTATTTTACTATTTCACATTTGCTGTGAATATTTCTACCAGATATTGTGCTGGAGCCATCTCAAAGATAACATCAATTCTCTGTAATTGTTGCTCAGGAAAATACAAACCAGAGAACAAAAAAATAGCAGGGAGGTGTGTTTTTCACTGGCACTTCCAGAACATGAAAAACAGCATTACTGGGAGCTGCGAGCCCTCATGGCCTTTGATATCTTTTGATTGAAATTTCACGGAGAGAATCTCTTCTTGGCTTCTGCTCAGTTTTCCTTCTGCGGCTGGCTGTTCTGTAACTCAACACTAGGAGGTTAGAAATGGCATAATATCAAGCCACATTTAACCATGTTAGCTGCTCTAAGATGTCGGGCCATCCATCATGTAATGGCAAAAACTCCACAGTGACTTGGTCACATGCCTTCAGGCATAGATCATTTGACCTGTAATGCACCAAAACAATAAGTGAATGAGATATGCAGCAGACCACATCGATTCTGAGATCTGTGTTACCCACTCATCTTCTATTTCCTCCAACACCTGGAAATGTAATTGCTTTCATACACATGCAAGCCCCTTGACACTACGGTTTTTCCCTATCAAAACCCAGTGATCAGGTGATAAACAGTTTATCACCCTCCTTCGTAAAGGCTCCAGATGTGACGAAAATGAAAGTTAACGCTCGAAAGCCTCTGCTGGGTGGGCTGGCCCAATGATTGATCAGAGCAATTCCATGGCCTTCTAGGAGCTCTCATTTCTCTTCGCTCCAGCTCTCTTTTTTTTTTTTTCATCTCAATCTCCACAGATTGTTCATAGCTACCAACCCCCAACTCTTCCTTGACTTCTGACTTTTCTCTCTATGACTCATGGCAAACATTTAACAACTTTGCCTTTCTCTCATTCTCTCACCATTGAATCCCTAACTTCGTTTATCAGTTCTTCCACAGTCTATCTACATATGTTAGGGTCATGATACAAGTCAGAGGTATGGTATGGCTGAAATTGGTGAGTGTCACGTTTGAAAATGGGCAATAAAATGCAGGTGTTTTCTGAGGGGGAGACAAGAACGGGGAAGGAAAGGGGGCAGAGCAGACTCTGAAAGGATGAATGGGCCATGCCTGTTTCTAATCAGGATTGCGCTAGATGGGTGTCCGAAAACGCTGAACACTGAAGAAATAATAAAAAACACGGGGCATCGTCAAGTAATACTGATGATTTAGCTCAGTGTGAAAGATTCAGGCGTTGTAGTTGAAATGCCCAGGCAGCAGGGTCTCCATGAACATTTACAGTGTTAAAAGCATGATAGCAGCTGGCTAAAATTAAAGGAACATTATAATTGTCACATGGTCTTGCTGCAATGTAAGAATACTTTGAAACAGTGTTTTTTTTATGAATCAAACAAATAACTGGTAATCACTGAGGGAATGGATCATTGATACACATGTCTGAGATGCTACAGAGGATGAGAGTAATTGTTTTCATAAAACAGCGTGGACATAAAAAAAACATGCACTCTGATTTACTAAGGTAATTTAGCATATTTAATGCAGTATATTGTCTATAGTAGGATAAAAATGTTTCCCTTGAAAGCAAATAGCAGCATAAATGTTAGCCCAGTCTGCGATAATGAGCAGAATAATGCGTTCACTCAGAATGAACGTATATGTGTGGCGTGGCTCTGCTTCAGCTCATCAGCCTGCCAGCAGTGTTAATAACTTGTTAATGCTAATATTTCTTTATAAAATGGTAGCAACTTGTAAAATATGCACATTTTAGAGCTTACCAGATCATCATAATTAACTGTTAAAAAAATATTTCCAGTTAAGCGTACAAATATAACACCATCTTGTCCAAATGTATCGCCTGCCAATAACTGCAGACAAAGAGCAGTCACCAGCACTTTAGCCCACATGTACACACACACACGCACTAAGACTAATCAGTTAAACTAGCCAAAGGCCTGTCAAAGGACTACAAATCCCAAGGCAGTGCCTGTCACGTCTGCAGTCACACAGGCTTGAAAAGTCATCAACATCTGAGGACATTTTTACAGCTTCTTAACTGGCTCTTGCCTCTGCACATAAAACTTCAGAAAAACAGTCTGAGGACGAGAGCTGGGAGGGGCGGCGATCGACTCCACCCACCCCCCCATCACCATCCTGCTCCTTCACAGCCCATTCAGCTCTGGACGTTGCTGGTTGTTTACTGAATAACGTCCACTTTGACAGAAAACTCTGAAGTCTTAACTGCCTTTGTCTGTTTACAATGAAGTGAGAATGTCTAACATAATTCACATCTTGTTTATGCTGACCTAGTTGATGACCTGTGCTGTTCAGTGATCAGGGAGGAAACAATGGCCAGTCAGTGCTTTGGCACGTCTTAGCAGGCGCGACAGACCAACAGCAGACGAACATCCGGCAGATCAAATAACATGGGTTTATCCCACATGTGCTTTGAACACATTATTTCACATGCAGAATAAACATGGAGTCAAATCAGCTTCTAATTATTTTGATTAAACTACCTTGTTTACCACATACTAATCATAAACTTAAAATGGCATAAAAGGTTCACAGCTCACTTCTGTATATTAGTGTCGTCATGTGCTAACGAGATGGGTTTTGTTTTAACACACAAGCTTGAGGAATGTCAGAAATTCCCAACCAGTTCACCGGCGCTGTGGCACCTGGAGTCACGAGCAGCAGCTTGAGCTCTGACTGGTGGATGAGGGTGGTTGGCACAGAGCAACAAACACACCATTTTGGTACTGTTGTTGACTTGTATCCATTCTCTGTAGGATAGTCAAAGTTTTATCAACAGTCATCGAAGCTTAGCTGTCCTGATGCAGCCCGTGGGACTCAACCATTTCAACCCTCTATTTGCCCAGTCAACAGGTGCTATGGTCCTCTGCTTTGTCGAAGAAGCTAAAAAAAAAAAACAACTACAAAAAAAACAAAAAGGACACAGACACATTCATAGTTCAGTCCGGTGGCAAGAAAAAACTGGCATGTTGGCATCGGACTTTCTCTGGCATGCTTAATCTGTAGCTGTTAGGTTACAGGGTTTTCCCCAAAAAGTGTAATTTTGGTTGTTTGTGTCTTTTTCTTAATAAACATGGAGGAAAACATGTTTGATTCAGACAGACTGTTGTATGCCAATAAAGTCAAGGTGAGTCATACTCCAGAGAGAGTCAGGAAAATGTAGGCTTTTGGCTTGTTATAAAACACTAATGTGTGTATCTATACATAATATGCCATGAAATTATAGGACTGTTTTAATTGTTTAAGGGATTAATAAAATATTTTGGTGCAGTTAGTGATCACAGTTTGGTTGGATTCTCTGTTGCATGTGCTGGTGAACACATGAGCCATGCTTTGAGCCATGCTACGTCTCTCCTGAAGCCTCTTATTCTCTCTAATTCTCCATCATGTCTCTGCGTTCTGTTACTCTCACCTTCTTCCTGTCATCCTCTCTACTTTTATATGAACCAGTGTCAAAGGACCTTAGACTAACACTTCAAATCTCGTATTTAACGGCTTTTTAGGCAAAAGAAAAGCCTTAATTTTGTTAAAGTAGCTAGAATAAATCATGCAGAACCTGCAAAGCTCATAAAAGTCTTGCCAAAGTGAGGTGACCGGAGCGTTGCTTGTTGCTGTTGGCATTTGCTGGGCATCAACTAAATTTTCGGGAAGTGATGAAATAGCAAAGCGTGTGTCACTGGGCAGACACACAGCATTCGGGAGAGAGGAAACAAGCAGACAGGAGAGAGGAGGGCACACTTTTGGGTAAATATGTCTTCCGCTGGCTTGATCTGTTGATTTACGTATGCCCTGATAACATCTAATGTTTCTCATAAATTATTTTTCCCTTGGTAAATTATGTTACAAACAGAAACACATGCAAAGTGTTTAATGGTGCAATATTTAAGGAATCAACAACACCAAAGCAAACAGGGAACAACCTGCTAGCAAAAAGAGAAGACTACAACATTTAATCAAGTGGTCTGCAGGGACTGTTATATCCAAGGAAACTGTGATATCATTATAGCAGCAAATTTACAGAACTGCCTTCTAATTTCTTTCTTTCTTTTGCCTCTTTCTTATATCACCACCATCCCTCCCCCATCACACCTGTCCACAACACCTATCTCAGCCTGTGACTGCCACCCTGTGGGCGCAGCAGGCAAGACGTGCAACCAGACCACAGGCCAGTGTCCCTGCAAGGATGGCGTTACCGGTATCACCTGCAACCGCTGCGCCAAGGGCTACCAGCAGAGCCGCTCACCTGTGGCCCCCTGCATCAGTGAGTAGATTTTATAGACATGCGCTCTTTGTCTTTCTACTGAAAGACGATTTTAAAACTGATGAGATCCATTGTGGAAAGAGAGTAGTTTAAAATGCATGAGATGCGTATTCTTAAACACTGCAGAGGATAATTGAAGGACACTCAACAAAATCTTTGCAATGTATGCAGTAACATGTGGAAATTATTACTGAAAATGTAATAATATCCAAGCTCAAATGTTTACCAAAGTAGAGTTCATATCTTAAGTTGATCTAAACTAAGATATGTCGAAGTGTAGTTAATTTCTTGTGCATGTCATTGGAGAGCTGTTGTGAGAACCCACAATCTGGTTACTGTTATTCAACTCAGATGCAGTGTATATATGCGTGTGTGTGTGCAGCTGAAGATCACATTTTCATTTTCCTCTGACAAGCATGTGTGTGCCTACATGTTGGTTATGGATTTTGCCAATGGCCTGGCCCTTGCAGTCATGTGTGACAGAGGGCAACACTCCACTACACACTGTGTGACATATAGCACAAACTCACAAATTAGTCTCCTCTAACGCAAACTGTTCCATGCTGCCCAGTGGCACAGTCAGCACTGCCACATGGCAGCACGTTTCTCTCACATGCCGCCCCTGAGCAGATGGCAGATGGGCAAGAAGGAGAAGACAACCGTGGTCATGGATGGCCAACCACATTCATCTGATTTCCATTGAACTATGTAGTGAGAACAAGAAGAAGAGGGAGTGTACACATCTTTAAGCAATCTGCATGCCTGGATCCATTACAAATACTGTTAATGGCAACTGTATGGACCAGCAAGGCCTCATGTTGGGCATCCCATGGCTTCCTGAGGCTCCTCTTCCCCAAGACAGAAGACAAGCCCATTAAGCAACCAATTAGTATTATGGCGGCAGCCCACATCCAAACGACACTTTCATCATCTGTCTATCTTCACAAGATGTGGCCACGAGGGCACACAGATTCAGAGCGTCTTCTAGCAGCTGCGCCTGCCTTCAAAAAGCCTCTCTGCCCTTGTTTGTTTTCGCTGGCAGGGTGTCCATAATTTTAAAGAGACAACTGCTGTGTTTGCCTCAAAACAGCTTTCCAAAACCCCACCACCACCTCCCGCCAACACACTCCCACTCATTCGGTTCAAACCCTCAACCTTCAAATCCAATCAAAAGCAGATCCTCTGGGTGGATGCTAAGCTGGTGTTCCAGTAATTCTGTTTACGGTAAAAGCAGAGGGCCTGTTGTTAGCATTAGCATTTGTATTAGAGAGTTGCATACGATTAAAGCAGAAATCCTGGAGGAATTCCACCAGGCACTTTTTAGTGTAGCCAGTGGGCACAGCAAAGGAAGGTTGCATCTGTTTCAAAACTCCAACAAAAATTGCCCCCTTCCCATCTGTCCATCTGTCTATACATGCTTATATGGAGATTACACGGCAGTGTTAACCCAGCATCTGTTAGGGGAGGACCAGACTAATCTAGTGCAACCACCTTCGAATTTTAATAAGCATGCAACGAAGAATCAATTTCTTTGTGTCTTTCAATGCATTCACTTCTGCAAAATGGATTGCCAGGTGAATTTGAGCTGCACATATTTTATTTGACTTAAAACTTAAAAACTCCTCTAAGCCTCCATTATTTTTTCCTGTTTTTCCCTCTCAGAATTGTTCACTGTATTCATTTAAGAAAAAAATAGTTTAACCACTTCCTCAGTTCATGGCAAGCATGGTTTATTTGAGCCTGTCTTCCCTCTCACCACCAATAAGTGTCTCTGTCAGTCTGTCAGTATTTATCTAACAAAGCACCATGTGTTTTCATTTGCATAGCTGACATACATATGTCACAATCTAAACCTGCTAGATGACTATTCTCGTGTTTTCGCTAGCCTTGATTGACAAGGACACATTATTCTTGTGTGAATATACTGAAATAGTCTCAAAACCTTTTTTAAACTGGATTTGGACATATATTGTTTCTGTGAGCACACATCTTCTTAGCCACAGACGTATTTGAAAGGTATGGATTTACATTTAACCAGTGAAATAGTTCTGTATTTCTTGTGTGTGTTTCAGAAATCCCTGTGGTCAACCCCACAGCTGTGGTGAGCAGTACGGAGGAACCAGCAGGTTAGTACGCGCTGTCTGCACTGCACCCATAAGCACCACTATTTTATGAGGAGAACAAAAACATTTTATATATATATATATATATATATATATATGTGTGTGTGTATATGTATTTCTGGACACTGTTAAGTTGTAGACTAAATATTAATGCAGGGTGGGTCAGTTCTTTTGAAATAATGCACAGGGAACCAGTGCACTGAGGAAGGCAGAATTTTTCCATTGTCTTTATTGTCCTGTGTCCTTGGCACAATTTCCCCAACCACTAACCTCACGTTTGTGGAGCCTCGCTGTGCAGCCAGCGGATCGGCAGCAGAGGTGATTAGTTACAGAACAGAGGGGTGATATGGTGAGAGTTAGAGTTCTGAGCTGTGAAAAGAGTCTTGGCATGTGACTTGGGAGGAAATATGTTCAGTCACACCCTCCAACTCTCCAATTTAGGCTCCGGTCAATTACCTTTTCCTTATTTTTCATTCTGAGACCGTTCGGTTTGAATGATATAGGACTGATTTGGAAATGTTGATTCATTAGTGGGTTTATAACATATATCATCACTATATCATCATTCACACTCCAGATTTTTCTTTCCATTTTTCAAACCATCACAGTTTTTCTTTTTGTATCTTTTATGATTCTGAAACCAATGCATATTTTAAGAAACCTCAGTATAATTTCTCTTTTTTTCTTTTTTTCATGGCTTCAAGTTCTAACTTGAGACTTCTTAAATGAGGGTAAATACTGTGCAATATGAGTTAAAGATGTTTTTAATGGCTGGATACTTTGCCTTGAGTTGAAGGAGAGCTTTCATCACATTGATCATATAACTACAGAATAATATATTAAATACCACAATATTTAAAAAAAAAAAAAGCCTGTTGTAAAATATGTTCCAGTATATTATAATGTGATATTCTGCATTTTATTTCAGATCAAACGAGCATTTAAAAGCTGCCATTTCCAGTTAGTATTAAAAAAGTGTTTGTTTTTTTTACACTTTTGAAACTTCTGCACTTGCAAGGAAGTGGTGCTGTCATCGCTAGTAAGAGTTCCTCTAAGCTTGCCAATCAGAAGAAACTGAAGTCTGTAGTGCAGTCCCCAGAAGAAGTGTAATAAAATAATATCTAGCAGGAAATGAGCCTAAAAGAAGTAAAAGTAAAAACCTAAATGATAGGAATAATAATGTCACATTCTGTGGTAAATATAAAATAGTTACTGTCAGATGAAACCAACCTGTTAGTTGGTGGCAAAATATGGAGACAAGGGCTCATAAGATAGGAAAAGGTCTGTCATACAATATTAAATGTATAAAAGAAAAAAATCAACATGAGCAAACTTTGGATGTGCAAGTGAATTACTTTGAATAGAGCCAGTCTAGGTACTAACAAACTGTTTCTGCCTCACCTCTGATGCCTACTGACAAAAACAAAATCTCTCTCTGTCTCCAGATATAACTTCTATCATTTTGTCATTCAGCTTTTGAGCCTTTACGACAAAAATATAAGATAAAATCCTGCTCTGTTTAGTCTTTCCTTGGGAAAATGTTAAGGGTCTAAGGACACAAAAGTCACTGTTTGTCAATTCACCTCACCTTCCACCAGAACATTTCCCCCATCGTTCTGCCTCCTAAACTACCATAGAAGGAACTTCACCATCAGAAACCTATGGGCCCCTAAACCTTTTTGTGTAAGGGGCGGTGGATGCAATTTGTCCTTGTCATGGCATCCCTGGAGACAATTGTGCACGTTGCCAGCAGGCTGGTTTTCTGGGTCACTGGGTGATTCACCACAAGCTTTTCCAGGTGAAGAGCCAGCAAAGTTACTCATCATGGGAAAACACAAACTGTCCCCCAGCTACCGCTGATAGCTACAGGTTAGCCAGCTCTTTATTCACGCGTGCACATACACACACAGGATTTTCTCCACTCAATCAAATCTATGCCTGTCATGGCGGCATACATATCCATGACACAGATCTGCTCATGAAAGCACGTTTTCAGTTGTAATGAAAAAAAATGTTATATAACACAATGTCTTTTAAGTTCAATCAATTTACAAACACACCTTTGCACCCATACATGCATAAACATTTTTAACCTTAAACACATTTTTTTTCCTCTTCTGTTTCTTTCTTTCTCTGTCCTCGCTTTGACTAATAAATTCTCCATACAGCCAGGTCTGACAGCCAGGTCTTCCGGACATTTTTTTTTTTTTAACTGAGCTCATTGGTCTCATTTCTTCCTCCTACGCTTTGATCTTTTCCTCAAAAATGAGCAGTGCCAACACCCTTACACTCAGGCTTCCCTCCAAGTGGCATTTCTCTCATACAAAATACGAATTTTTCTTATATGGATACTTTAGATCCCCAACATCTGTTTTAGTTTGCTTTTGAAAGCCACATGACTGAATGCTTTTGAGGGCTACAAGAGGCACGACTGTGAATACCAGTCTACTTGTCAGCATGTGGTTTTTCAGTTACATGCCCTGACATTCCATGGTCAGTTTTTCATGTCCTCTTACTGAAGCTGACCAAAACCATTTCAGGAACCAAACTTTATTACATATCGTGCAATTTCAGTTCGGCTTTGAGGGTGTCTTTTTTTTTTTTTGCGGTTTTCTCATGATTTTGTCATGTATAATAAATGGATCCACGTTTCTTCTAATTAATTTATTGCATCTAGTAAAGTAGAGCCTCACTAATGATTAGCAATGTTTTTTTTTCCCTCTTTCTGATCACAGCTCCAATACCTGTTATTGGAATATATTTCTTAATTGAGCATCATGCCTTGTTTATCACTTTCATCTAGTTTCCAAAAGTTAATTTAATTTTGCTTATCATGTTTGTTGCCTATTTCCGTTGCGTCCGGGACGAGGTCTCTCCAATTAAAGAAAATCAAAGCATTTCATGTAGAGAAATAAATCTTTCAGGATCTTAAGAAAACAAACCAGGAGAAATAATTATGTGCACGAGCTCTGAAGCACTTGAAGTGCTAATTTCTTGGTTCATTGAAAGTGGTCATTATCCAACAGCAAATTATATTTAATAATTTAATAATTTCCTTTTCTTATTTTTCATCTTATTATTTTTAAATTCTATGTCTTTCCTGTTGCAAGTCTCACTATTTTTCTGGGCTTGGGAACTGCACTAATAGAACACTGACATGCAGACCCCCGGTGGCTGGGTTTTTGTGCTTTCCAAGAACGTTTCAACACATCATGTGGCTGTGGGATCAAAAAGGTGATCCTCCAGTTTGGAAGGCAGTCAACTCTGCACACTAGATTGATTCCCCCAGTGGCAGAATGGTCAGTCCTGATGTTATAAATAGAAATCTTTGCTTGAATTTAATGAGACTACCTCTTAAATATTCAGGTGATTTTTGTAGCATCAGGTGATTCTGAGCAGAGACGTTTATCTCTGTAGCAAATTTGAAATAACCTCAGCTGACCAAAGTTCTACAAACAAAAAAACAAAAAATCAGCAATATAACTAAGAAAATAAATGTAATGCAACATAATAAAAGAATAAAAACAGAGCAAAACAATATCATTATTATATATTTTTTTTCTTTTTATATCCCAATTTAGCATGGACATTGGGGATGATAAAAGTTTTCAATACTTTTTGGAAGGATGTATAGCATAAATATTTAAGCTGGAAACACAAAAATTATCTTGATAGAAAAAGAATATACGATTATCTGAGCTTATGGGAAGAGAGAATGGACCATCCAACCTGAGCATTCAATGCACCATGGTCTGTAACCGTTTTAAGCTTTGTGATGAACCTCAGTGCTCCATAGTAGACTCCATCCAGTACATGTAAATAAAATTGTCGCAGTCCAGCACAGATGTAAGAATGGTGGCAGCACATCAGCCAATAAATCAGTTTCAGTCATCGCAATCATAAATATAACACCTCATCACTGGCAACCCCATCTAGGAGTGGTGAGAAGAGGTCATCTGCCCAATGTGTGGCCTTAGTCATAATGCTGGCAGCCAAGGCCTATTCACATTCGTCCAACCATGACCTGCTTCCACCATGCTCTGTCTTTCTTCAAGACCCCTGAAAACATGTCAAATGGAACACTTTTTCTCCTCTGGTATGTCTCGCTGTGATTTGTCAGAAGCTGTGTTTCAGCACACAAAAACCGCCACATCTGCATTATCCAAGCTGCTCCAGTTTTGCTTAGAGTCCTCAGATCTTTTCAGAAAATACATATTCACTCACAATACAAGATTTACATGCATTTTAAAACGTAAATGTAGCATTAATTCCTGGATATGTTCATTCTTGCCTATAAAAACCTAGGCTTACCTCCTCTACAGAAACACACGCTTAGCTGTGCTGCTGCTGTTGAGTGTCTTCACTGGAAGCTACACTGTAGAGGAAATTTGGCAGTATTAAAGTTAATAATGTATGAAATATTGCATGGAGAAAATTGTGATTTTTTTTTTTTTCCTTTCTCTTGCAGATTGTGAGTCCTATTGTAAACCAGTGAAGGGCAACTTGAAGATCAATATGAAAAAATATTGCAAGAAAGATTATGGTGAGAGAATAAAATCAACTAAAACATATTCAATACAAGTGTAGTGTTGGAGGTATTGACCCAAGTGTATTTTGTTGTAAATGTTTTCTCAGCGGTCCAAATAAATGTGCTGGACATGGAGACAGTTGGGGACTGGGCCAAGTTCTCAGTCAGTGTGGTGTCTGTGTACAAAAGCCGGGGCGAACCCCTAAAGCGTGGCGACAACATCCTGTGGGTACACATGAAGGATCTGGCCTGCAAATGTCCCAAGATCCAAATGAGCAAGCGATTCTTGGTGATGGGCGGCATCGAAGGAGGAACGGGCCCAGGGGCGGGCCCAGGAGTTGGGCCCGGAGGTGGAGCCACCAGTCCAGGGGGAGAGCGCATAGGCTTGGTGGCCGATAAGAACAGTCTAGTGATCCAGTGGAGGGACGTTTGGACGAGACGTCTGAGGAAGTTCCAGCGCAAAGAGAAGAAGGGAAAATGCAGCAAAGCATGATTGGAAAACAGTGTCCATCCCTACCTCTCTCTTCATCACACACTTCCATGAGCCCTGACTGTTTTCCTCCCCTTGAATCCTTTCTCCTCTTTTACCGAGGGAACACTGCGCATCACAAAGACTGCATGTACCCTACCTGTTTTAAGGACCACGTTATGTGTATATTTTATAATTATTTTCATTTTGATTTTTTAATTTTTTTTGTCTTTGTAAAGCCACTTGTCTATTGTCCAATTGGTTTGCCTTAAAAAGGGACCATTAAAAAGGGTTTGAATTGTTGACAAAAGCAGGTGCCATTCCCTCAATCCATGACAGCAGAAAAGTCCAACTGTCCCCCATCTACAAACCCCGACCACAGCCTCCAACTGTTAAGAGACACTTTTCCTGTCACCTTGCATCAGTATGCTCATATACTGTAGGACCGACCACCACTGCTCACACCCCACAGTTTTGTGAGGATTTTATTCCACAGTGATTGCCACGTTTTCAGAGACTGACTTATTTCAGCAACGAGACGAGCTACAAACTGTCAGCTTGGCCACTATATGTTTCATTATTGAAACAAACTCAACTTCGATCACCATGCGCTGGACCACCTGACAAACTCTCAGCATATTAAGTGGGCTTACTTGCTCCAGGTCTTTGTAGTAACATTTATGGACTGCATCTTAAAAATATAAAAAAGTGTCCCTTGAGGAACCAAGGGCTCCCTTCTTAGGGCCATTTTCCTCCGCAAACCTCAGTTAAACCATCACTGCTGCTGTCACCAGGCAGCCCTCACAGAACTGCTCTTTTAGGATCTTTTATCTACAAGTATGTGTTACAATTGCTCATTGTAGAGTTAGCATATTCATATTTTTCACATGGCTACTTGCTATTTTAGCCATCCATGACCCACCCATAGCCTTATTTGAGATTCATCTGTTTCATTTCTAGCAGAACAAATTCTATTGGCATGTGTGAGTCACATTGTAGGCTGCTGGGGCTGTGCCTCGTCACCACTAGTCAGTCTCTCTCTCTCCTTCTCTTGAGTGGTTTATGAAGTCATACATTACCATCATGACTCATTGCTTGACACTTTTTCTGGAAGAAAGATTAAGGAGTGTGGATGAATGGCTAGAACTTCAGAACAATGCCAACATTTCCAGTGACTTTTCGCTAAAAGGATAATGTCTTCCGCTGGTTACTGTCTTCCAGATGTTTCTGTATGTCCAATGTCGATTCTTTGTCGTTAAATGTCTAATGTGTCTGAAGACTGGCAGACTTGTGTTTGCCAACATAAGAGATTGAAACAAGCGTTCCTTTTCATGCAGTAAAAAGAACACAAAAGGGGAGGGGGGGGGGGTTGGATAAACATCGTAGTTGTGATTTTTTTCTGGTATATTTTGACAAAATGAATGGAGGCTGGAAAGTTTTTAGTTTTCACTGATTGTATTATGACATGAAAGGATCATGTTTCATGTCTCATGCGATTTGTTATGTTTGCATGTTTGTGGTTTTTTTGCTGGTCCATCAAAACCTTACAGTAAGCAGACAGAGAACAAAACCAATATGAGCATCAAGATCCAAAGGAAAACTTGCCAAGTCATCTTCCACCACTCGCCCAGCCTAACGTATACCCTGTCATCCTTTGCCAAATGAGCATAGTCAGCTTTTAAATTCAATTAAGAGACGATGAAAGTCGGGGATGGCGAAACCCACAGAGAGTCCCTTCTGGCTGCTCTCAAGCTTTTCATGTCTTCTGCTGTAATTTCATGTTTTAAAGGACATTACAGCGTATTTAAATTGATTTAAAAAATAAACAAAGCTTTCAGGGGCATATCGAGGTGGTATAGCATGCTAGCAAGTGGTCATGTTCCTTTGGCTGTGGCGATTGGTTTGGTTTGTCACTTCTCCAAATGTTTCTCTGCTTTTATCTCTGTGTCAACCACCACCCTTCAGAAACTCTGTTTAACCCATTTTGCATGTTGTGGCTTTTGTGTCCTAGACAAGTGGCAGCGTGAGAGGAGGCTGCTGGCCTCCTCCATGCTGTATGGAAATGCACTGTAGCTCTTTTTGTTTTTTTGTTTTGTTTTTTTTTCTCCATCTGAGAATGTAAGTCAAACTGCGAAGAACAGAGTCACACAGGTGTAAGGTCAGATCGTTTACTGTTCCATGGCCTACCGGCTAGAGACCTGGACTGGCAACCGAAGGGTCACTGGTTCAATCCCCGGCCGGTACAAATGATGTGGGCGGGGGGAGCACTTGAGCAAGTACTTCCCCATGTCCACATCCATGGATGAGGTGCCCCTGAGCAAGGCACCTGAAACCCCCGCCTGCTCCTGGGCCGTGCCGTGGTAGCCCACCACTCTGGGTCTATTAGCCCAGACGGGTTAAATGCGGAGAAGGAATTTCGCCACGGGGATCAATACTAGTATATCAATCAAAAAAAAAAAAAAAAAGTATTGCTTTCAGATTAAGAATGTGGATGGCATGAAAATAGATGTTCATAAACTGAACATGAATAGATGAATGTTTAAATGATTGTGGCTCCTCATGCATCTGTCTCTTCTCTTTTTTTTTTTTTTTTCTTTGTTGTTCCTTTAAATTCTATCCAAAAACAACTTTCAACCAAAATGACTTATCACCCACCACAGTTTCCGGTGTGTGAAAAGAAGCAGCATTGAAGTTTCTAACAGTACTGTTCCCAGGGCTCAGCTCCCACTGATGGAATTTCACAAAAATGCAGAACCAAACAGTCAATTATTTGCATGTTGGCTGTCAGACAGGTGGTTTTATATAGCTGCACCAGTCTTCTTACCCCACTATGTGAATGTGGCTTGTTACATTGTGATAGATTGTGAAATAACGTGATGCCTGTTTGGCACACTTGTAGAGGAACTGCAGTGTCCTTAAACTCTTTCAAATAGAACTAAATAAAATTCTTTCTATTGGCTTTCGGTCTTCCTTTTCTTTAACGGCCACCCTGAGTGTTGGAAAGATGGAATTGCCCAGATTTAGTTTGCTCTGGTGAAAGCTGTTTAGTGAGTCTCACAAGGAGAGCCATCCTGTTGTTTTACATTACCATGCCCTGCAGCTTGGCAGTGGAACTGAGGCTATATAACTGCCCCCCCTCCCCTCTTAGTATTTATAGCATTCACAGGTGTATGTGTGTAATTATGTTGTGTTTAATTAACGTCCCTGAGCAAACAAAATGATATGCACATGAAGTGAACATGCAGAGAGGTGAGAGAGCTCTTATTTGAAGCGTAGACTAAGTTTTTGAAGATGTCTGGGCCCTTGACGAGGAAGAAATTTCAAACGTGTCTTTGATTTGTATCTACACATTCGACTTAATGAGGCTTGATGCATTTTTCATGTTGTAAATATGTACTGAACTGCCTCTGCCATTTATGTTGGGTTTTTCTTTTTTTTTTAGTGTGTGTGTGTAAAAGTGCATCTCAGCTTGGAGTGACTCACATGTATGGATGCACAAACCAGATGATTATGGATGTGATATGGATGTACAAACCAGGAACATATGCTTTTGTGATGATGACCAGAATATGTGGTTCACACAGAATGTATTCCTTTCTGTTTTACATTGTTTTCAGACAAGAATCACCCTATTCTTATTATGACTTTCTGGTGACATGAGTGACAATGCGACTGATGGGACCCTTCGCTATTTCCATAGATGTACAGATGGAAGTTGAAACAAAATCCCACCATAATGTCCTTGTGATTGTGACGTACTTGCATAAAAATGGTCCACCTACGTTTCCTTGGGTAAAAGGGATTCTTCCTTTAATCCAGTACTGTTTTTCACATCTGTTTCATTATCTTCCCTGTACATTTTCCTCTGAGACAATGAACCACTGAGTTTTTCATCTAAATGGTTAAAATAAATTATTAGTCAATGAATTGTGTGAGTTGATCATCTATCTCTTTAATAGCAGCCATTAGATTTTGAAAATATATGTGTGTGTGTGTTTCCAAATGGAAAGTATGCTCAGATATGATGGGCACTGCTCTGGTATGTTTCCACACAGTGACTCGAAGGGCAGTGGAGGGAGAAGGGAGGACTATTGGGTAGAATGGTCTATGAGCACAGCAAGAGCTAAACTTATGTAAATAAACAGTGAGAGACACACACACACTCATTTTAATGTGTACCTCACCATCGAGCACCATGAGGGAAACCCAACTCCCAAGCCAGGCTCAAAGCCAGAAACTTCTTCCTTTCTTTCTCCTTTTCCCCCCGCTCGCTCGGACTCGCCTACAGTCTCCTCTTTCCTTCCCTCCACCTTGTAACCAAATGGGCCAGCTCCATCTATTCTCCTGAAGGTAAATTACAGGAAATCAACCTTTTTATAATCATTCTTCCCAGGCATGGCCATCAAGGATCTGAGAGCAGAGACTGCTGTGATTGTCTGGACACAAGGACACCCATACACACACTGACGTGTGTCTCTACTTCAGACACATCCATCCGGGACAATCTGGCCTCCCATCAGCTTTCCATTAGTGTCCAGTTCCCGCTGCACCAAAACAGTTGAAATTGCCTGCAACCAAACGGACACTGAAAACTGGGATTTATAGTCTGATGAGAGATTTAGCTGCAGTCACAGACTCACTCACAGTTTTATTACTTCAAATGACCAAAACATTGATTGAAATCATCGAGTATTTGATTTATTTGCATCTATGAGTTCCCTTAAGGCTCATTATGAAAGCGGGGCATTGAGGCTTGAGTCATAGGCTAAGGATGGAGGATAACCTCATCAACACTAACCAATCAAAATGCAACATGAAATGTTGCATTTTGATTGGTTAGTAGATTAGGTTAGATTGGTTAGTAGATTAGGTTGTAGGATTTCTGACACTCAGAATATTATTTCAGGAAACCTTGGGTAGCGTGACCTCAGAGATGACTTTAGCACAACTAAAATGGATCTCTGATGAAAGACATTGCCACAATTATTTCTCTAATGTCATCTTTCGTCCGTGACATATATGTTCATTGGCAAGGGACTTGTTTTTCACTCCAGGAAGGCATCCCAGAATCTTAGCCTTTCTGTTACAGCCACAACAGAAAAATATGTGAAAGGTGCATATAAAGTGTCATGAGCTTGAAATGATGTGCAATGGCTGTATCTCACTCAGAACCAACACCATCACAAGGGGCTGCTGGGACTGAGCGCCTTTAACTGCCAGTTGACATGAACAGAAGCTTGAGTTAAGCATTTAGCATCTGCCATATGTACTTTTGAAGAAGCAGGTTTATTTTGTTGTCATCAAATGACAAAAATAGAGACCAAAAACCAGAGGTTCCCAGTTGGCTTTGTTCTCTGTTACTGGAGGTTGCCACACAAATTCCACAACGCAGCAGAAAGGCCAACAAAAGCCATCAAAACTGTCTTTATGCACTGATAGCAAACAATTAAAGAACAACTAAGGTCTATAAAATATAAATCACCTGTGGAAGTGGCAGCGCTCTACAGACAATCATTGTGAGTGACCATATCAAAGTCATTTGACCATTGCTTGTCTGTCAAACTCTCTTTATCTTCAGGTGTTGGAGGCGCGGCTTCAAAGACAGGCCTAAAGGAAGAGAGTTGTGCTTTTCAATTGTTTGTTTTCTAAATCTCTGTGGCCCTTCGCAGGTTTTTCTAACATCTCCTATCCAATCTACAAGGAGAATATTGTTTGCTTCTTGTTTTGTACTTTCTAAAAATGGTCTTGTGTTCTTGATTGGAAACTTTCGCATCTGAATAATGAAAAATGTAAAATTCCAACTGGTCAAGTGCGTCCAGAAAACCACCTCACTGTTTGTAGAATAAACTTCTGGAGTTTCAGAGAGTTGTTTTCACACAGAGCGCAGCCCAGAAGAAAAAGAGTGCAAGAGATCAGGCCAAATACTATCCATTCTTCCCCTCCTTATCCTACCCTCTCTCACACACATACCCACAAAACCCAGCGGCAGGCAAGGAGGGCTTACCAATTGTGCTTTCATAAGCTGCCAAAGCGGCTTCATTGGCTTTAAATGGAGCTTCATTACCACTGCGCTTCAAAGCTCAACAACAGCATTTGCCAGCATGGGGTCTGTGTGTGTGTGTTTGTGTGTGTGTTTCTAAACCACCTCTTTTTTTTTTTTTTTTTAATGTACTTCTTTTACTTTTTGTCACATTCACAACTTTCCATTCTAATGACCTGTTTGACTTATTTCCATTTCTTTCTTTTTCACCATCTCATTCCCTGTAGCCGGAGTGTGTATGTGTGAATACTCATGTATGCTGGGGTGTGTGTGTCTGTGTGTGGGTCACCACCCCCAAAAAAAAAACAAATGGAAGAGATGTGGCAAGAAATCTGCACGGACTCAGATCATAAATATTCAATGGTGAAGGTCTGATCTCCTTCTCTCTCTGCAGCGTGTCTTTTTTGTGAGTGAAACCAGCTGTCATCTGAAGAGGCTCCACTCCCTCTGGAACTGACAACAGGCCTGACAATGACCGCACCTCCACTCATCCACACATCTGTCATCCTTCAATCTCCTCATCTTCTATTTTGCCATTTACTTAAAGCAACCGTCATCCATCCAAGAGAAATATCTCCTCCTTGCCTTCAACCTGTCAAATATTTTAGTCACAAATGGGCTAATCGCATCCATGCTACTTGCAGAAAATTTTCCAGACGCAAACCCACCGTGTCAAAGATTGTATGGGCCTGCTGTTGCACAAAAATGAGATTCAATGTTCCCTTTTTTATTGGAGAAGCAAACTTTATTGGGCTAGTGAGTGATTGAGAATGAGTGAGGAATAGGGGGTAATTTAAAACCAGTGTGGTCCCTGATAGGAGCATTGTGCAGCACAAGCCTGCTTCTAATCCGCCCGTCAGCTTTGTGTTTGATTGGGTACTGTTGAAAATGGGGATGAGTCCACCTCTTCAAAGCATGTAACATAAGAGGAATGTGTGTCGGTGTGTGTGCTGCCTGAGTATTAAGGTGATCACAAAAAGCAGATTGTGTACAGATGGACAAATAGAAATTTACCAGAAGTCCTTTGTAAGTTGACTTACTTATTATGGCACATTTGAAACACGTTGATTAAGATTTACAAGCTTACATCTTAGGGATTACTAAACACTGCATCAATGGAAGCACGAGAACATCAATCAGGTATAAAAAGCACTGTTACTGTGTTGTGTTTTTCTAAGATTAACTTAGCCAAACAATGACTGTGATGTGGTGCTTAAGGATCAGGCTGAAGGAAGTTTGGGCTACAAAACTGGATGCAGAAATCAGTGAGTTGCTTGGCGGTACCCTTTTAAAAATCCATCCATCCATCCATCCATTATCTATACCCGCTACTTCCTGTGCAGGGTCATGGGGGTCTGCTGGAGCCTATCCCAGCTGACTTCGGGCGAAAGGCAGTGGTACACCCTGGACAGGTCGCCAGTCCATCGCAGCCTTTTAACAAATCTTTGAGTCTTAATTGAATTTTTATGGAAAGAAGATTTTGAAATTCAAAAGCCCTTCTTCCAAAAGTGTCTCGTATTCTCTTTCTGAAAAGAAGTTTGACAAACTATTAACTCAGAAATGGCTAACCATGAGATAAGTTTCCAGTATCAAATTGTTTTTTGTTTTTTTTTAAAGTTGGTTCAATCAGTACTTCCCTTTTTGGGTGTAAATAAGCCACTGAATTTGAATGTCAGTCAGTGTTTGCTGATATCACGATGTTAAATATGACTGCACAGGTACCACACAGCTGCATCAGGCCAGTTATGTAAATGAATAATGTCACTGCCACGCCTCAATTGCAGCAACACATAGGAAACCTTTCATTTATTGTGATGCAGGTTTGTCCGTCCAGTCTGGATCTGTAAAAGTAGATGAAAGATGCCATCAAGTGGTCAGAGGTGTCACATCTCGAAATCTATAATTCCGTCAGGGAATCTTCAGGTGATGTATTTCAGACAGTGAAGCATCACATTTGTCTACTGTGGCTTTTAACAGTCGTTTCCATGGCAACAGGCTAAGTATGAGTTACCGAAGTTTCTGAAACAAGCTTGAATTAAGCTTCTTTCTCTGGTTTAAGTTTGTTTCAGGTTCAACATACTCAAGAAAACCCATTGATAAAATCGGCCCCAGATCTTAAAAATAAATAAATAAATAAAGAAATAAATCAGCTCAATTTGAATCCAAATTCCAAGCAGAGGAGGAGCAGCATATTTGGAGACCCTATCCCCAATTCAGCGTGTGGCCAGTGGAGATGGTGGAATAATTCTTTGGAACAAAGACAATAACTGTGAAGCCCCAGACCACTGCGTAATTTATGTTTTCTTTTCATTCTTTCATTTCTTCCACATCCTACTTTATTTTATTCTTGTACTCACTCTGCTCTCTTCTACCAGATCTGCCTTTTCCAGCAGCGTGATCTGTGATTGCTTGTCTCCTTCAGCTGGACTGATTACCCACACCTGTGACTGATTACTCCTGCTCAGCATATAAGCTCCACTTTCCCATCTAACAGTGTCAGGTTGACTTAGCCACGCTAGTGGGTTAGTGGTTGTGCCAAATGTGATGCTTTTTGTGTTTTTAACCTTGCCTTTTAAATGTTTATTGCGCTCCCTGTCTGACCATGTTGCTGGTAGTAACTTGACTTCCTGTGGACTGATTAGCTGTCCACCAACTACCTTCTGCAATAAAAAACAAAACATAGACTTAATTCTAGCTGTTGTATGCACTGTGCTATTGTGAACTCTGATCTTATTTTTGGAATGTGGACTTTTGGAATGTGTGAAGTCTTTAGATAAGTTGAAATCAGACCAAGGATAGCTTCATAGAGGAGAATATGGTTTAAGTCTGCAAGAGAACTAAAGTCCCCTTTGTAATGCACGGTTTTGAGCACAAATGTAGGATCACCATCATGAAAGAATCATGTGGATATACCTGGGTCCTTCATCCAAATTGTTTGTCTTATATCCTATAATGTGATTGGTTTGACGACAGCCATCTCATTGGTCTTGCAACCAAAGACTACCTCATATAATTTTCTGACATTGTCAGAAATCCTGCAACTCTACTTACTAACTAATTAAAAAGGACAGATAGGAACCCCAAGTTAACCTCTTCTAGCCATGACTGGTTATGGGTGCAGCCTATGATTCAAGAGGGGTCATTAATGTGCAGTCTGTGCATATCACTCTTGACATACCCAAGATTAAGCAAATGCAAATTGTAAAGCGTGAGATGTTAGAATCTTATGCATCTGCAGAAACTGTGCAGTGTATAGCAACCCTAAGGTGACCATCCAACTGTTGCATACAATGTGCAATGAAAATGAAAAATACTTTATCCCAGAAGGGAAATTCAATATTGTAGTAGGGCTTTTTATATTGTTTTTTTTTTATTTGTTTTTGTTTTTACTCAACAGTAAAAAGAAGACGATAATAATAATAATGATCACGATGAGGTCTTGTTGTGGAGGGTGATGGCTGCTGGC
>JBAMYA010000011.1:4338960-4372681 GCA_037176975.1 Arrhamphus sclerolepis
GTGTTGTTTCATCACTGTGTCATGGAGAGGGTGTGAAGAGTCCTCCATCATCTTCATCATCTTCTGCAACATCCTTTGTTGTACAATCAGCTCCAGCGGCTCCAGAGATACTCCGAGCACAGAACCAGCTTTCTTAATCAGCTTGTTGATTGTGTTGGTGTACTAGCACTGAGGGCTCCTGTATCAAATGCAAGCAAATAACATGGCCATAATCCAACAAATATTTTAAAGTTGTTGCAACACATTACCAAAAAAAAAAAAAACTTTTTCAGCTGTCTCAGGTGCAAATGTAACACCTGGGGATGTTAAGAGGAGGTGATTACAAAGGAGAAACAAGATTTAATTCTAATATAAAACAAATGCTCAGCCTGGAGGGTGAAGGATGGTATTTGTTTTGGGATATTTACTCACTTTTGAAACGCTGAATAGATCCAGAAACTTTATTGAAGAAGAGTTTTGTTTTCCTTCACAGCAGGGTTTAAATTACATGAAGTGCACCAGTCACTATTCAGATCCTGTTGTAGCTCAGGGTGTTTGCTGTAGACGAAGAGCAGTATGTCATCGCATCATCAACGCAAAAGTATAATTTTGCATTTGACACATCTTAAATTATATTGTTTATGTAAATATAAAAATGAATGCGTTGTCCCTGAGGAACAGACTAGATAACAGTGAGGTAGCTAGAGGTAATACCCTCTACAAGTGTGCTTGTTAGATAGTGTTTTAACCATTCTATAGTTACATCGTCCAACACTGACAAGTGTTTGCTTTGGTTGTGCATTATCCTCTGTCAGTGTGTTTACATGAACAGGTCCATCAAGCTACACTTATAGCTCGGCTCTGCTGTTTAACTGGACTCCTTTCTTTGTCCAAATATAAATGCTTGTAAAAGTAATGGATTTGCCTATGAAAGTGTGGGCTTCTCCAGTTAACCTGAAACAAAAAATAAATCTTTGGTGTAGTTGGTGGCAGCAAACTGGAACAATGTTGAGTCATGAATTGGACAAACCTATAGCTCTGCCCATTTTGTACATCCTGTCCACTTAAGTTCTGTGGTGTGTGTGTGTGCATAGTTTATTGACCGTTTCCAGTCCCGTTGAATGTTTTCATGCTGATTAGCATGAGATTAGCTTGAATGTGTGTGTGTGTTTGTCTGACTCAGAAGTTTTGTCTAGTTTGATTTCAGCTGGACTAAAATACATTAAACTAGTTGGACAAATGCAATAATAGTTTTCTTCTACTGTCAGGCAAATGTCAAAAGTCGTGCATCAATAAAATGGACTTTATTTAAACCAAATGATTGGAATGATTGTCTGTCTGAGCAATACTGGTAAAAAATCAAACAAGGAACCAGATCCAATAAAACACTTATTAAGACAGCTGAGCATCTTGTCTTTATCACAGATTTTTTAATTATTTTTTGCATCTGTGTGCATGTGTGTGGATGCCAGAAGCTCCAAACCATTGTTATTCCTTCAAAGAATTTAGAAGTTTTACAAAAATTAACAGGATGACTTTTGAAGTTCCTGTCAGGAAATGATCAGCTCTAGCTTTTCTGACAGTAATGTTATGCAAGCAATGTTCTCTTCAGCCATTAAAATACACTTTAGTTGGACAAGATAACAGAAATAATGCATCTGTCTAGTTTCACTGGACAATGAATCACTTTTGCCAGACATTTACGTAATCAAAAAAATGAACAACAGATAAATCAATGTGCTACTTGCTAGCAGGGTTTCTGCACTGCTGCTTCCAACAGTGGTGCCATGACAACAAAGTTACAGGCTGTAACTCTGCTTCTATGAGTTTTAAGTTGCTAATAAATATTGAACATATGCTTTTTGTAAGATTCCCACAATGCAGAAAAGAGGGAAAATTTTATAGAGATAGTGTGAACTATTATTTATAAAGATGACTCTTTAAAAAAGAAAAGAAAAGCTGATACTGCATAAGGTGACACTCCTTATGTTATAAACAGTGAGTAAGACAAATCCACCATATGTAGTTTGATGAAAAATGAGATGGTATTTTCTGAATATGGTTACATAACTTCTGCTGCATCACTTCAGGGAACAAGAATTGTGATAAAATTAATGTTAGCCACAGAACAGGATAAGATTTTTGCAGTCCAGAGATTTTACTGTAAAATATCTTGCATTTTAAGTGAATTTGTCCATGGTAGTCTATTCTTTTGAACTGCTTCTTGGAACATCTGTTCAGCTGGAGCATCTTGAGGGAACTTTAGAAAATATGATTTAGTTCAGCTTTGTTGCTTCATAGTTGTTTCACCTATTGACCCATCCAGGCCAGAGCCAGTGACGGCAGTCTGAACACCAAAGCACAACAAGCCATGTTATGTTTAAAATAAGAATGATGATAAATATGTCAAAAGTACTTAATTGCTAAGCGATAGCTAACCATTTGAAGGCTGCCGTAACTAGCTTGCAGCCTTCACCACTGATAAACCTAGAGCAGGTTGCAGCTGCTGCAACTGCTGTCATTTGCAGCTGACAGCACAACAAGCCATGTTATCTTCAAAAGAAAAAGCAGTTATGCTCTCTCAGCACTTAATTCATAGCTCAAATGTCAAGTATTCCAAGAATTCAAAGTGCTAAGTTGCTATTATGCGATTTGTTATGTTAAAAACCTCTTGTCTTCAACATCTGATCCATAGTTGGCAGCTTTTGTTTATAGTTCCAACATTCCATGCTCAATCTTTCACTCAAAAAGCTAGATTTAGTAAGAATGCTCTTTCCTCTGGGCCAACGTTCTGTTGAGCACTGCACCCCAGGCGACACTGTAACATACTGTGTGAGGCTAGGCCGAACCACTTCAGGCTCCATCTGTTGGCATTTAGCAACAGCTTCACCGCCTCTGCACTGATCTCCGGTCGACATAAAATGCCCTAATTTGTCTGCCAAAGCCCACTCTGATTGTTACCATGTGACATTATGTGAAAGGTGAGGGATACCTACTTATCTGTGAGGACGGACAAAGGCACAGAGCTGTGAGTGGAATCAAAACAAGAAAGGGCCAGCAGGGTTAACAACAAAAAAAGTTCCCTGAGAGGAAAAGAAAGTAATCAAGGAATGACATATGGAATATCATATGACAAGATGGGAAAGTGAACATTGATTAAGATGCGTCCTACAAAGTAAACTGTACTACGAGACGATGACCTGCGTGGTTTTGATGGCTCTGTGAAGACAGGGGACTTTCCACTCCAGAGGCTACCAAGACTGTGGCAGGTCCAGATGGACAACATCTGGTTCATGTCCCATTAGAACTATTGCTGTCATGCTCCAATATCCACAGAGCCAATGAAAAAGACTTCCTCATTTTCTTATAGGCTTTGAAGCCCACTTGGTTAACTTTGGATGAACAGTGCACCACCTATTGTCACTCTAGTGTAGATTAAGGTTTCATATAGAATCAACTACTTAAGGCCAGGATAAATTTTATTTTGAAAAATGCGTAAAACCCAACTTGAAGATGGGACAAAGAATCTGGAGGGTCAAAGAAGCAGATCTGACTTAATCTCTATTCTCTTCTGAAAAACATTCTGATCAATCAATGTCCCTGATATTTTTAGAAGGAAAAGGTGAGCTATGATCTGCTCTGTTGCTCTGATAACAGATGCAGATGTTCATTTATTCTTTTTTCATTTTCTTTTAGTTTGCATTTAAAAATGCTGTTTCAGTCAGTCAACTCATGCTTATTCTAACAATATTTATAATTTGGGGTCTATGCTCCAGTCCACAGATCATACCTACATTGAGATATTGTAGGTATGTGACCACAACAGCTTGTCCTGAATTTTGGACTCAGAGTCTCCAGGTGGATGCAGTTGGTGGTTGGACCCGCAGCAAGCTTGGCAGTTTCTCATTCATGTAAAGACAGAGGTGGAAACTGTTTTTTTTCCCTTAAACAGATGAATGAACTAGAGGACAGAATTGAAATTGAATGAAAGAACCAAGTAGAAGGGTGTATGAGAATGCAAAGTGTCCCTCTTGTTGGACTTTCCGAGAAGAGGAGTATTATGGTTGCTCAGTAGCCTGATGGATCAGACACACATCTAGACAGAAGTAGGGTGTGAAAATGATCCATAGGGCTTCCCCATCCAGGAGGGTGTTGGTGCCAACAGGTGTTTTTCAAACCACCTCTGCACACGGTTGGTCAGGGACACAACCAATCAGACTTATTCAGAGTGACAAAAATCTGAAGGAGAGCGTTGTGGAGAAGAAACACTTTATCGTTGCAATATTCTATCGTTTACCACGTCTTTTACAATTTGTAAATGAGATGGGCTTCATCCACCACAATCCCTGAGAGATGGTCATGGAAATCTTATACTGTCGATGACAAAGCTGGTTTGAACGACTGCGGTTTCTCCGCTGCAGGCATCTTATTTGTTTACCATCCAGACTGCGACGTCTCATTTCTGTCATCGCCTGAAACCGTCTCAGAGAAACTCTGCAGGGATGAACTGATATGATTGGCTAACTAAGACATATGGGCATTTTCAATGAGCCTTAACGGAGGATAGACAGGCCTAGACGTCTAGATTTCTAGGCGAGTTGCTTGTTATTTTCAACACTGATATCAGGCTTAGAACAAGTTTTAATCATCTTAAACAACCAACTAAAGCTAACTACAGAGAAATAGTTTATTTTCGAAGGACATTTTCATAGGAGTAGAATATATGTATCCCCACACACTGAGTGAAATGTTTTGAATACTCAACCAGCAGACAGACTTGTATGTCCTGATTTGTATAACAGAAGTGTTTGTCTTTGCTGCAAAGCACCAGTGTTGTACAACCACCACAGCCGTGAGCTATTTATACCATTTGTCCCAGTGTATGTTGTTTTGTGTGCTGCATTTGTTATTTATGCTGATTTTTGTTTTTGCACACTTGAAAGTCTACACTTATTTTGAAGAAGTTATCCTGCCTTGCACTTTGTCTCCTCCTGTCTGATCAAGGACCCATTCTTGCTTTAAAAACTAAACACAAACATTTGTACTTTAAGCTTATAAACACAGATGCTACAGTTTAAAAACCATGAAATCACAATGCAAGTGTATAACATTCTCCTTCTTCTTGTCCAGATGGTGTTGGACTTTTATTAGAACATTCATACTATTTGCTCTTAGTGTTTGTTTAATAGTTACACACCTTTTATCATCAGTAACTGGAAAAAGGGCTACCTGACACCACCTGTTAACTTTTCAAATAAATAAATAGTTTGTAAAGAAGTTGACATTTGTTATCAATTTGATATGAAAAAGACTGAAGAAGTATTGAAATCACTGAAGAGTACCTTTTGGTGTCGCTCCTCACTGTTGTTTTGGCTGGGTGGTACTTTATAATGGCTTTATACAGGTGAAAGTTCAAATTTGTTGAACTTTGACCTTTGACCCAAGTTGGAGGCTGTCGATCACTGTTTAGGCAGATGAAAGGCTAATTAGTCTATGTGTGCGTCTGAAAATTCAGACACATAAGGCCAAATCCACTGACTTATCCACCCACTTTCTGCGGCTTATCCTGGTGTAGGTCGCAGGGGCAGCAATCTAAGCTGACCTGGTCAGACCTCCCTCTTCCCAGTGGATACTGAGGCGTTCCCTTCAGATTATCTTGGGTCAGCTCCAGAGTTTTGCTTTGAATGTGGTTGTAACCACACCATCCTTTACAGACATGGAATCCGTAATACTGAAGGTGACAAAACAAAACACAAAACATTTGCAAGAAGATGCAGTTTGCAACTTTGCAACAAAAAACCCACAAAATGTGAAGTGGAGCAAAAGTGGCTTTATTCTGACGGACCGTTGACAGGTGTTTTTGTTCGAATCGCTGCCGATAGGTTTTTAGCATGGCATTATTTATAGCAGGCACTAGACACACACTACAACTGGAGCTGTCAGTACACAAGACCTATTGGAGATATTTGACTCAAATCCACAAACACCGTCACGTTCATGCACCAGAAAAAACAACATGCGGTTATGTCACCTGTGAACTGAATGTTTGGCATTTTAACATTGAATGTGCAACTTTTTGTACTAATCCTACAAATGTTGACATTTTTGATCTAGATAGGTAAAAACTGTGTTGATGAAAAGCCAGTGGGGCTCACTGCTGCAAATTTCACCGCATTTCATTCAGTAGCTGACACAGTAACACAGTGAAAAACTGAAAGTTCAAGAATCAAGTTCACCAACTCCAACAGGCATGTGGCAACCCCCCACACAACCATCACCAGTGCCACTGTGTCATTAAACGCGAGCTCCCCGTTGGGAGCAACCTGCTCTCAGCTCCCCCCACCAGCCCTGGGTGGAGTGCCTGCTGTGACGTGGGCTCTCCTGCTCAGTGGGACGTGGTTCTGCCCGACGGACTCTCTACCCAGAGACCCATCAAAGCTGATGACAACTCCTGGCCCATTATTCACGCAGTCAGTTAAAATCTGCTATGGATGTTTGCACTTAAACATGTTTCTATTACTTTTTGACAGTCTTGACATTAATTCACTCAGTGGCCCCATAAAGTAAAGGCACGTACAGACTTAGTAACTATTAAAAACAACCGTCACACCATGCTGCATGTGTCCTGCGAGTTGAGTATGTTGTAGGAGGCAGCGATCTTAATCCCTCACAATAATTCAAACGACGTTCATCTCTGGGATATCGACAAAGTTCACAAATAAACAATTAAAGGAAAAAGCTTGGGAAGATTTTTACACTTTGAAATAGATTGGTTCATAAAGGAGACTAGGGTCCCCCTTCCTCTGTGTCTTTACTAAAGGAAGTTCTGGACAACCAGGTTCTTGTGTTTGCCAGGGAAAGCAGGAATCATGCTCTTGGTTCCACAACACAGGCACCTGTCAAAATATGAGCAGCACACCACGTATCAAACCAAATAAACTCTCACCGGTGTGGAGTGTGGGCACATTCTGATGAAAGATGCCACTCAACAGCTGCACCCACAGGCCAATAAAACACCTCACTAGCATGATGGTAAAGCTAAGGGTTAGGTCTGGTTTTCATACCATGGAAGCTTAATTTGTGTATTCTCAATTTAGTTGTAGAAATCGACGGAAAAACTTATATCATACTGTAACTAAATTAGGTGCTCTGGTGAATAAAGCAGCATACCGCAACCTGAACTGCTGCAAAACACAGAACATTCATGAAATGAATGCAGCGAAAGTAGAAGTGATTTTTAATAAAAGTAAATTCTTACAGGTGTGCGTAACAGTTCTGTGACGGACCCAAAGCTTGACATGGTGCTGTAAAACCACAGGAAGTCACACTTCATGTCCTCTACGATCATTAATGGACAAAGCTGAGCCAGAGCAAAGGCATAACAAGTTGTGTGGTAGAATCAGTCAACAACATAAGAAAGCTGTTGGGATTTCCTTTGGCACTCTAACATCAGGCCAACATTACCAGCGTTAAGCTGAGACCGCCAACTGCTTCAAGGCACGGCAACATGCAAGGGAGGTATCGAGAAAGAGGCGAAAACCATCCTCTTTCCTTCCCTGTTGTCTTCTGTGAAGCATTTTTTCTTGGCAAAATGTTGATGAGCTTTGAAGTGATGTGCCATGCTGGCAAATCATTTCAAGAAGGAATTGTAACTCATCTTGCAAAAAGGAGGAAATAATTCATTCCAGCACAAAAAGGCCACAAGTCATTACCAGTGGCTACATAACAAGACCCACAACTTTCCCTCCTGTAAATATTTGATTTCAGTCTTATCCAAGATGTTTGATAGGCACATTTTGTTTGAGACCTTAATATGGCTAATGATGGAAAAGAATGTCCCATTTCGATCGCTTTGCTGCATGTATTTGCTTTGAAGATAGTGGCCAAAGAACCAGCAGCACCTCACACATGAAATAGAAGCTGAAATGCAGGTGTAGAAACCTACACCGCGTAGTACAGGGCCAAAAGTATTCTGAGATATGGGACAAGTGAGTAAGGAGGCAGAGAGAGGATATTTGAGCAATGCTCCATGAATGTGCACCTGCTCGAGGTATCCCAGACACCACAGTTATGGGCAAGAGCAGGGAAACCCCCACAAAAGTGGTTGTGATGAAACCAGGTGTGCTATTATATGCTATGCAAATATTTTTCATTCAACATCCAAATTTTTCTTGTACTTGAGTATTTTACGTTGTCATGCTATTCAGAGGAAGTTATGAAACATTTTGAAAAATATAACTTTTGGAAAAGATTGAAGAGGAGACAAATTAAATGATGATGTTCAAAATCTCAATACAGCCGAAATAGCAGCAAAAAATACTTCAGTGGGGTGGTGGTGTTCTCACTAGAAACAGAGTTACCCATACTCCCTTTTATTTGTGTTGCCATCCGAGCTTCCGCGCGCCGTGTTGTTGCAGCCGAGTCGTCCTCGTGTGCAGGAGGGTCCCTGCCGTGCATTCCAGTGGGCAACCTCCTATTCTTCCACTGGATAAACAACAGTTCCCTGTTAAAGAGCCTGTCATAAAGAAAGGAATTAAGTGAGAGTCAACTCAGCCATAGTTTTAGAGATATTGAGAGCAGGCTCCTGAAGAGCTCCATCTCAAGTTTAACTTTTAGTTTTTTTGGATTGATACTTCTGTTCTGATGCGACACCTAAAGTTTTCCTGAGCTTAGATGTTTCATCTTAAAGTGACTCAGCTGAACACTTTCTTAACGACTGACAGGCTGCAACTATGACCCCACCTGATCGAGTGCAACTGCAGAGATGGACTTTCACTGGTTACGATTCTGTTTAACTACATTTTCCTTCAGGGCTCGTGTGATGACAGCATCAATCAAGCAAAGACATACACCAACCGTGACATTACGACCACCCGCTTAAGACTGAGCAGGTCATCCTTCTGCTCTCAGATGAGCTCTGACCAGTCAGGGTCAGAACATCAGGGGTCCCTGCTACCAGCATTTTAGCAATAGATCCTGTGGACCTTGTGGGTTGGAGCCTCTGTTGGACTGGGATTGCTTCCCCTGGATGCTGTTAGGCCATCAGATTGTGATCTGATTGCTGTGAATTGATTCAAAGCTGTAAAAACGGCTCTTTTAGAACCTGAAGCAAATGAGTAACACTGATCATTACTGAAATTGCCAAAACCAGCTTCCATTTATTTAAGTATTCAACACATGTTTTATGCCATATTGAATCATGATCAGAGTATCAGAGCAATATGCTGCACCAGGAGCAATTAAGAGTTCAAACATGCATTAATCCATGCATGATGTTCTTATATTTTGTGAGATTTTTACTATTATTATTGATGTTATTGAGTCCTGCTGTATCTGCTTAAAGGCATGAGCCACCCCGGGTTACAGCACATTTTTATTCCACATCCTTCCCAAAGTGAAGCAGCTTCTTTCCATGTTGGATAATTTGGCTTGAACCAGCACGCACCCAAACATGAACCTCATCTATATTTTCTCTGATGTCTGTGCTTTGAAAAGTCAACATTTCTTTTCATATATGAAAGGCTCAGGTGTTTACATAGCCCTCTGACAAAATAGGCCCATTTTGCAGAGAGATAAAGCAGATTTGTACATAATCAAAAACACAGCAGACTTGAACATAGCATCATGAAGAGGCACTTAACTCCAAAATCCAACTATATCCTGTCCTCTGCAATGAAAAGAGAAACCCTACAAATGACAGTTATCGTTAGGGTCCAAGCTCTCAGGCCCCCTGGTCAGGGGGCAGCTGTACCACACAAAAAGCATACGTAATAACAACCGGCTGAGAGAGTTTATGAGCTTTAAGGAATTCAAAGGACTTCCTAATCTTCATGTTATTATAAAAATAAAAAAGGATTTGAAAGCAAAGATAATAGAAATGAAATAAAACAGAAAGAGACAACGGGATTCTGTGTTTGTTCTCCTTGTTTAACTCATAGACCCTTCCAAATTGCCTAATCACAACAGAATTAGGTGCAGATGGCATTCACTAAACCTGCTTTCATTACACGAAATCTCTTTGCTTTACAGCAGAAACATCACAGGTCTCCAACACTTCTTGCATCCCTTTATCCTCAACTTGAAGTCATGCTCTTTCCTTATTTATCTTTCAACAAATCTACCTACTCAGTCAGTCATTTAGGGCTAACATTCAGTAGGAATTATTTACAAGAAACTGTTTGAAAAGTCCCTGAAGACCTGTTGGTTTGTGGTGTGAACAGCAGTATCATATTACACATTGAGTCATTAGAAGGTGCTGAGCCAAAATATGGCTAACACCAGTCGTACAATAACCACTGTGGTTATGGCTTTTCAGCGGTTGTTAGCACAGCCTGCTGCGGAGTTTGATCAACTAAAGCACTTTGAGATGAATTGATGCTGACTTGCAGCAGTTACCCCCGGAAAATACGGTGATGTGAGGTTATTTGCAGGTAACTAATTTAAAGCAGATTTGTGACATGTGTTATGCAAAATATGTGGTCTTATTTACTTCCCTGAAACAATATAGTTTTCTTTTCCCAAAAAGACATTATGTAAATTTTATACAAGTCCTCCCAAAATTTACAGCATCTACAAGACATTTATATTTTTCTCACATTTAAATACGTTCAATACCACATTGCCTTCTGTTTGTGTGCACCTTTAAGTCCTTACAAACCAAATATTTGTATAATCACACACTGTTTTCCAAGCGATTATCCATATATTCCTCTGTGTATAAAGTATACTTTCATTTTTCTTATTCTTGTTTTAAACTGCAAACATCTGGCTTTAATTAAGGGGCCATATGGGTACCCCCACCTTATGTGCCCCATCCCCCACAAATGATGGAAAGTTACACACTGTGTTCTTACTTTTATACCTGAGAGATGAAAGCTGGAGGCTGATGAACATCTTGACAGATTCTGCAACGTAGGTTAGAAGCTGAGCAAGTACGTTGGGCTAAGGTGAACATCTGGATGATGTATGATTCAACGTGATTTTTTTTTTTTTTTTTTTTTTTTTAGATCACTGGAAGCTATTAATGTGCAGACTGTTTTTGTCTAAGTGGTTCAAAATTATGCTTTTATCCCTTGAAAGTTACAGTGTCCACTTCTGCTTTGATTATTGGCATCTTTCAGATGACAGATACTCTTCTACTTATTTGGAACAAAATTACTTTTTTTTTTTTTCAAACTTAATCAAGACTTCAGTTCAGAATTATGACTGTTTATAGTAATGTTGACCAACTCTTTTCATCTTACCGTGTTTGTAACTTTCCTAGTTGAGCAAGAGTGCTTATGCAATTTTCAGTGGTGTTGCTGCCTACATCAAAAGCGACTCATTAATGTTTAAAATTCCACTGAATCACTCTCTAAATGCCTAACAGATGCCGCCTCACCTCTGTTCCCTCAACCTTGGTCTCACACCAGGATTCCCCTCACTTTTCCCCTCTGTCTATTTGCCTTGACATCTTTTACCAGGGTGCTAGCTGCCGTGTCTATCCTTCAGCCTCTCCCACGGTGGAGCGCATAGGCAGCCTTGCAGATGGCGTGGACCTCCGCCCATTCTGAATATTCCACCTCACAGCCCCGTGCATACCTGCGGCCAAGCCCAGCTGCTGGAGAACAAACATACATAGAGCCCGCATTCCTGTACACCCTGCCCTGTCTGCTTACCATCAACCAATGACTCTTGAATTGTTTCTATAATTTTGTCGCAGTTTTAGCATAATGTTACATGATGCTGGATGTGTAGAGAGCACTGCTGTTGCAGCCCAGGCAGCAGCAGCAGTGGTCATGTTGTTGCAGTAAACAAACCACATTTACATGGTAGGGCTTAAGGTTGTGGTTAAAGGTTGGGTTTATGGATAAGAACATTCCTAATTCCTAACGAAACTTGAAAAGAATTGAAAAATGAAAGTATATTCTGGTTCTGTGAGTATGTACTAAGATGCACATATTTGCCGAAGACTGTATCGTGCCACAGGAGACCAACTGCTGCTTCTAATGAACATGACTAAAAAGGTATTCTCTTTCTGGCCATCCTTTGTCATAAATGGCAGTTTTTACCTCCCATTTATTTGCATCAGATTATCCTTTTATCAACTTCAGAGTAAGTAGTTTAGTTTAAGTCCATTGTAATATTTTTATTTGGCAAACACAAAGATCTGCCAATCACAGCCTGTTCCAGAAAAACACCTGTACACAGAACTCACTGCACCCCACCAGACCTCGGCAGTAAAAGCTTTTATTACGCTGCTTACAATAAATGCAGGCACCACGCTCACAGTAACATTTGTTCAGAATATTAAAGTTTGTAACATAACCCACCCTAAATGGTTAAAGTAATTGCCAAGTATATAAAAGTCAAAAATGATAATGAATTAAGCATTGTTCTCTCTGCTTAGAGACACTGGGGGAGTTTAAGACCAGTTTAATGAAATTTCACTAAAAGAGCAAACAGAGCAGAGTTCACTGTAAATGAAACAAACAAACAAAATTGCTCTGGAATGGCACTTCGATGGAAGCAGCTCTGGTCATAAATATTTTTTTCTACACGTGATTGCATTTTGCTCTGTTAATTTTTATCGCTTTTCAGCATCTGTTATGAAAAGTAACCTCGACAGCAGGAAAGTTGTTTACAATGTTTGAGCAGCTGATGGAACTTTCCAAAGCCCAAGCAATGCCAGGAGTGAGACGTAAATCCAGATGGGTTGAAGTCAAGGAAGTAGGGCAGGGGTAAACGGGAGACTAAGGAGGCGGACGCTTGAATCATTTCATATCTGAAATGTCGTAGAGAAAGTGATGTCGCTGGAAGAAAAACCGAGGAGCTTGGAGAACTGAAGATCTAACTGTCATGACTGCAGGAACAGAATTTTGACTCCATCCCCTCTATCCACATTTCAGGCGACATTCAGACCAGTAAGACAAAAGGAGGAGTCTTCTTATTATTACTCTCCACATTCTTCTTCTTCTCTACATTCTTCTTCACGTCCTTGTTCGGATTATACTTCGTCTTGGAGATGTTCAGCCTCACATGGTTTGACAAAGTTCTCCACTTTTCAAATAGTAGTTTTCCTGTGATATTCTCTGCATTATCATGTATGCTCGCATCAGTAAAACTCGTGAGCCGTGTCTCAGGAGCCGCAGCGTGTGGGTGAATGTGCACTGCATTGTAAAAATGACTTGAGTGGTCAACAAGACTCAAAAATAGCACAACATAAATGTAGTCCATTTACCAGAGTGATTCACGTACTGCAGAAGCACACACTCGCACTTCCTTCCCGTAGATATAAATCCACCGGAATACCAATGAGGAAGGTGAACCTTTCCCATTGGGATCCATGCCAGTTTTCTTTTCATTACTCTAGCTGGGGGCTGAACCTCCACAATCACAATAAGCTTTATTTTTATCGACATGTCCAGACGAAAGAGGCATTCCAGGGAATTAGGCTCAGTTTCACTTGGCCTCCAGTGTTTTTAGGGAATACCGTGCTCCTAAAGCTGCCCCCTCCTCCTCTCATTCTTTTGCATAATAGAACATGCTGCTTTCTAAATATCATATATACCATGATATTGTATACTGTTTTTCCAAAACTGGGTAGAATAATTGAGATTGTTTGCCTTTCTGGAGGGTTTCGCTGCAGAAGTTATTAGGAAGTCAATTGAACAGTCCACTCTGTTTACTCTAATCGTGCTGATATCCATCTGTTCTTGCCAAAAAGTACATGTCAATGACTCCTTTATCAGATTATAAGAAAAACCTCCCTCAAAATATGTATCAGGTGTTGCCTAATAATGCAGTGAGACGATCCACCAAGCAGCGAGCGCTATTTGAAATGTCCTACCTGTCAGGAGGAGCAGTACAGCCACATATTTGTCTAGTGTTTGTTATAGATGTAGGTCTCCTGGAGAATAGCAGCAGTTGTCACAATCCCAAAACTACTGTTTGTAAATCAACATAAAGGAGATGCTGGTCTCATGTTCGTACCGTCAGTGTTGCTCTGAAAATGTCATTTATCCAAACAGTGGTGAGATTATACAGTAAATATATCACATAACGTACTCACTTGCAGGAAGAAAAAAAAGGATCACTATGAAAGCATGAAGTGTTGAACTAATGCTTCTGCCAGCATTTTGTTGAAACAATTTGCCAATGCTGAGGCTGATTTTTATGTCCTGCTGCAGAGTATATGTGGTTGGGAAGTTCCCCTAAACCACCCAGAAAGCTGAGAATACTGTTGTTTTTTTTGTTTGTTTTTTGTTGTTTTTTTTTTAAATAATTTTCTTTAGGATACCAACCACAGTGACCCCAACATTAATCCAGTAGAGTTGTCTTTCAGAGAAGTAAGTTGGCTTCTGGGTGGCGTGACCTTCCCTATAAGTACTTTTCTCACACACGAGTTTTTAATACACACGACTGCTCTCCAAATTATACATAAATAGAATAAACATGACAAGTGTCTAATATGTATGTGTCAAGTTTTGATGTGCACAGTCACAAAAGAATGGAAAAAGTGAAAACTATTCTATTCTAACGATTCTAAAGCTAATTGCAGCATCACACAGCACCGTACAATCACAACTTTCTGCACCATCCAAGCAGAGAAAATCCACTCAATAAAAGCAAAGCATGCATTTTAAAAGTGTCACCCAACTCTAATGCAACCACCACTGCAGAAACCCTCTAAAAACAAACACACACATAATGAGTGATACGCTCAACAAACTCATATAGAGGAAAAAAAATGGCCCATTTTGTCATTTTGGTCATTTTGCCTAAATAAGCTCCAATCTGTCTTATTATATAAAATAATGTCACCTTTTTCTCCTCAGATGACTGTGTTGTTTTAACCAGGGTGGTTTGTAATTCTAGCCATCAGCATTTCAGCATGTCTGGAATGACAGAGCGCAGGAGAAACACTGCATTAACTGGAAGAGGGTTAAACCACTGGCTGTGGAAATTATATCTACAGCTTCTGGGTCAAACCACAGGCTGCAAGTTTTTATTTAGTGGAATAAAGCCTTTTTATAACCCGATCCTACACACTGAATTAAAGATGTGTGTTTAGCCAGGTATCACCTGTCCTGATGCTACTGGCTGATATTAAACTCTTTAAATCCAGTTTCCACTACCGTAGCAAAGTTATAAACCACTGGAAAACACTGTTTTATTTATGTTTTGTCATCTAAGCCATGAGGTGGAGGCGTCTGTGTGTGTTGGTGGGGGTTTGGTGTGTGTATGTGTGTGTTGGGGGGAGAGAGAGTGGGGCCACCACATCAATCTATTTCTCTCTACGTAGAGCACCCCACTTGTAATTATTTTAGGATTGCCTCTTTATACAAGCACACTTTATGACATTTGAAAGAACTTTCTGCTTCCTGCTAAAACCCCTCCAATAAAAAGGCACCTTCACAGCGTGACGCCACGTCATCAGCCAATCAGTGATGTGAAATCCCACCCAAACACAGACACCCAACAGGCCGTCTTCATCAGATGTAACTGGGCAAAAAAATGACTGAAAGTTTGTTAAGAAACTCACCTGGCTGCAGTTGGTGATTCCATCACTGATAATAAAGTAGTTGCAGTATATTCCATGTATCACTAGAAATCTGGAATATGTTGGCAATCAGAGATTCCCTCCATTTCCAAAGTAGTAGTTTAAGACACCCCCAACTCTCCAGTTAAGGGAGCAAGGACAAGGAAATAACTATAAAATCAACCAAGAATTCTGTTTATAGAGCGCCAGAACACAGCTGCCACAGCTGGAGTGGTGATGGAAGTCCATGTCACAGGCAAAGGTGCAAGCTGCTGGACAAATAGTGGCATTTACCAGATGCTTTTGCCTTTTTAAGCTCACTATTTTATATAGACTGACGGATTTAACAACACTCCACCTTAATGCAGGTGCGTTCACAATTTCAGTAACACATGTTCACACACACACACACACAGCCACTCACCACTACATTATACCAGCTATGTTGCAGCTCCTGGACCTCCACAGATCGTAGCATCAGTGTGTCATGCAACATGCAACATGAAAGCTCCAGACAGAGAACAGAGGCTCAAGCTGGAGGAAAGAATTTGTTTTCTGGGGTCTCTCTATGTGCATTTTTACCAAACTATCGTTCTTTAACTATGTGAAAATGGATTTTGGACTTTGGACTTTATTTGACCTGTAATACCTTTTTTCAAGTAAACAATAATATAAATTTACTTGCCTAAATTATGAGCCATGCTTGGACTATTTCCTTAAGGGATAAAAACATATTTCAAAACGACAAGTTGAAAATAATCAAGTTGAAAAGAACTTTAATGCACTACGATGCCTGAAGTAAATGAAACTTCACTGTGGTTGAATGAGTGTGGCAACGAACTGTATAAATGGAAAGTTTTCGGGATAAATTGTTCTGATTATGAAATATTACATCCATCCCACTTTGAATGGTGGCAATCTCATAATAAATTTATTTAGTCATTCAAAAAATTGTCATCCAAGTGTAGTTAGGATCAGGAGGAAGAATTTAAAGTTTAATAGACATAATTATCTTTTTATTATTTTTTTTTTTTTCACATGTAAATGATAAGTCTTCCTTACACTGAAATTCACTTTGCATTGCTTCTGTTTGCTTCTAAAGACGTATCCAGCTGTTGTTATTTTCTTTGGATCTGCCACTTCACACACGTAGTCTGGCATCTTTCATCTATAGGCTATAATACTGCCAAATTCTCTTGTCAGTGATGCAGGAACGTACATGCATTTGTTACATATAGGCTGAACTATTGTCATTTTTATCTGCTAGGTGGCAGCATCAGTCATAACGTGCTGTATTTGGGGCTTTTAGCAGACACAAACACTTACATTAAATAAAGCAACAAACCAAAACAAGCAATAAAGATCATTCGTTTTACATAATTATGCACCTTCAAACAACTGTGGTGTACTACTGCAATGCTGCGGATAAGTACATCACGTAACCCCAAAGTAAAGAAGATATATACAGTGTAATAACAGATTTCTAAGGAAGTTAAAGGAAATAAAGCTTTGTTTCAAGATCATGAGTCTTGTTTTTTGCCTAAATAGAAAAATAGTCTAGGAAGGCATTTTTTTCCATATGAAAAAGTATTTTCTTTTTTAAAAGAAAAAATAATGACTAGCATAATCATGACTGCATGACTAGAAAAACTTAGAAAGGTAACTTCACAGCTCTTGTGCAGACTCAGTTGATGAACATGCCATTTCACTCTCTTGATGTCACCTGGATTAAATGTTGAAACAGCGTGAGACTTAACAATTAATTTGAAGGCACAATCTTGTTCTTCTTGAGGTCTATTTTCGAGTAGCTGTTCAAAAAGTGATGACAGCAGACATGCCTTCTCTCAATGTTACCAAGAACACTTAGGTTATACATTGAATCCACATCATGGTTTAATATCTTTGGATAAAACAAAAGGGCATTCAAAATATGACTTTTGGGCCACGTGTCATGTAGCTCTTCTTTCAGCCATCACGTCAAGCCTCCAGCAACAAGCTGATGAGGATACCATTGCCTGATGCAATAAACTATTTAAATCTTCATCACTTTTCTCCAATCTTGCTTTAGGATCCACTTTAGTGAAGGTGTTCAAAGCTGTTGCAGAGTATCACCACAAGCACCTCAAATGTTCAAGGTAGAGGAGTGATTTGGTTTTGCAGCCACAGGACCTGGGAACCTCACAGTGAGTTGACCATGAACTCCACGCAGGCCAAAGTTTTGTCAAGTTAAATATGCAGCCGTCTGTTCGACAGCTAGAGCTTGGGCAAAGTTGAGTCATGCAACAGGACAATGATCCCAAGCACAGCAGCAGATTTACAACAGTATGGCTAAAAAGGAAAATAATGAAAGTGTTGCAATGATCCACAAAATCCAGACTTAATATGATTCAAATGCAGCTCTTTGATGGCCAGGAACATTCCTGGCATCTCTCAGATTTCTGTGCTGCTTTGTGGTAACCCAACTCTGGTTGAAAGCATTTTCCTGGGAAAATAGGTGGCTCGCAATTGACGGAGCGCAGGGACACCTGCAGCTCTGGCACAGCGGCGACCAGAGATCAGTCGTGGGCGTGACTCAACACAACCCCAAACATGCACACGCACTTACAATCGCCCACACACACTCAAGGAGACACTGCTCAGCCTGTGCAACACTTTCTTATATGTAATGTACGGCCACACTATGTATAAAATAAAAATGTGATTCCTATATTTACTTATAATTTACTTTTACTTCATAGTAGTAGGCACAAAACCCGAGGTGTTATCTGGCTAATTCCACATTAATTGTTCATCATCCATTTTTGTTTTCTAGACCAGCAACATATTCCACTTCCCAAAAAAAAGAAGTAAAAATAAAACTTTCAATGCCGCCATTTCTTCTCAGAAGACTTGTGCCTTTTTTCACTTGCTTGCGCTTAAGTTGCTTGACTCCTTCTTCTAGAATCTTTTGGAATTTGAACACCTGGGTTGAAAAAATTTAAACTCATGCATGAAATTTTGAGGAGACTATACACCCTGTGCTGGCACCCAGTGCTAGCTAGCACAGCGTGAATAACAGACAGAAAAAGGGTTTTGACATCTTTCAGTTGTTTAACCATGTTGTGAAATTGTACAGGCTACAGGTATATGCTGGTTAGAAACTAAAGAAAAAAGTTACTTTACAATCATTAAAGCTAATGATGCTAATGCTAACTTGCTGCTGGAGTTAGCATTAGCATCATTGCAAAACCAAACCAAGAAGAACTGTCCTTTCTTAAGTTGAACACCAGGCAGTACAACCCTATTTTATATGGACTCACAAAGGCCAACGAGTTGTCTGAAGACATTCTTATAAATGTATTAAGTTTTTAAACATTTTTGTGTTATTTTTGCCTTGTTCTTCTCACAAACATATATGTTAAGGTTTTACACTGTTTTACTATAAAAGAAATTCGCTGGAAAAATACATCCTCTTCAAGGCAAAATCTCACTTTTCTGCTTTGATGCTGCAACTTAATCTTTTGGTCCAAAGCAAACAGAAACCATTTAAATAAAAACAAAAACAAGGTTATTCTAAGACTCCTTCTTATCTTTTTCTTTTTTGCAATACAGTTTTTAAGTGACATTTGTGAATATAAGTCCATACTGCAGTGCATGGAAATGGTTTCCCTAAAGAATCCAGTAATATTTTACAATATGTTACACAAAATGTTTCGTAATTACCACTTAAATATTGTCTAATTATCACTAAACAAATCATGAACTAACCACTACTTAATCATTAACTAATCATCAGGTTTTACTAACCACTACTTAACCGTTAATCATTAAGTTGTAGAGATGATTTTAAGGAAAGTAATGCTGACGTGATGGTCAAGTCATCAAATGACACATTAAAACAACACAAACATCTTATTTTCTCCTCAAAAACTCGTCCTTATTTGGATACCATATGCCATTTAATGATTGCAATCAACTGATAACATCACTGTTAGAAATAACATAGTTGACAAATTAAACATTGCTGACAAGACAAACCATGAAGTAGACTGAATTCTGCAGTAAAAATACAATTCAAAGTACTACAAGTATAAGAGTGAATGCACTTTATTTCTGTTTGCATTTTCCAGACTGTCTCAGCTTGTGGTGATGTACTTTCCATCCCACAGCTTATTCCCCTTTTTCAACTGCCTCACAAGCTTGCTCAGAGAGGTCTGTGATGATGAGAGTTACATGGTGAAGATGAGGACAGCTGCTCCTATAAACCCTGTCATCAATTTGTCCCACTCATTAAAATTGGCTGTAATTGGCCTAATTGTGGTCAATCATACTTGTCAATGGTGCAGAAAAGTGTAGAGTATCCCTTTACAAGATGACTGGACGATGAAGATGGAGCAAGCTTCTCCACTTCATAACAATGATTGCTAAGTACAATTTTTGTCTAATCCCCACCACAAATGACCTATTTGATTAAAGGGAAAACAAATGATTCACTAATTGCTCACAGGCTGAGACAGTATGAGGTTGCCTTTCTTGATGTCAGCTACAATTAACAAAATGCACTTTGAAAAATGTCTTTGTTTTACTCCATCAACTCAGACCTCCAGACCTCTGTTTAAAGTCAGTGTAATATTTGATCAGTCAGCCCTACAGGACATAAGCTGAGCCACCACAGAGCTCTATTCTTAGCAAAGCCTTGCTGAGGTCTGTTGAGACAAAACAGCGTTAGGTACCGTGAAACTGGATTCCTCCTGCAGGCCCCTCGAGTGTCACTCTGAACAGCGAAATGATTGACTTCATAAATACTGCAGTCCTCAAACATCACATTTCTTTTGCACACGAACACAGACACGCTGAGCATAAGGAGTCTATGCTAGGCAACCTGAGTGACAGCTAAGTATGCTGGAATAATAGGTGAAGAAAGAGGTGGAAGTGGAAGGATGTGAGTTTCAAGGGGAGGTTGCTTCAACTTAGCCTGGACACATGGCTATGATGGGAGGAATTTGTATTAAATTAATCAATTTCCAAATTGTTTCCAGCTTGTGGTGATCAAAACAGTCACATCACCAACTCTTCTTTCCTTTATTCTCCTTCGTCCCTCCCATCACACACAGATGCAGACGTCCCCCTGCTCTTCACTTTTAGGCTTCATTTATACAGCAGCCATAACACAGAGGATGAAAAGGGGGATGTGTGTGCACGATTGCTGAGCAGTGTGAGAAAGTAGGTGTGCAGCTGCTTGTATTGTTATGTATGCATGCCAGCAGACCTGTTCTTGAACCATCAGGAAAGGACTAACCTCCAAACCCAATGCCTGGAATAATTTAGGACTGTAATAACTGCAAATATGTCTTTTTTATTTTATGCATGCTTGGTAGTAGTAATCAGTCTACTTGAAGTGGTGGCCTGTCTCATTTGAAAACCAAATAAATGACCACTTTCACTCAGCTATTTGACATCAGGTTAAGTGATTCTGGAAAAGGAGGCAACATATGAAGTGGTTTTCTTCAGTGATTTCTCTTTGCTGTCATCCAAGCTGTCTTTGCAACAAAATAAATCTCAAAAATGTTATGGAACAGAAAATTTTTCACCACGTTTTTTTTTTTTTTTTTTGTTATTATATTTAATGCCTTCACCTCTGAATCGTCTGATGTCTAGAGGAAACAAACCTCAAGTTTCCTCTGAGTTCTAGTCCAGGTCCGTGGCTCTGGGTCCCAGCTGTGAGCTGTTTGATGGTTGGTTGAGTTCAGACAGCGAAAACAACCGCTCACTTCCTTGTCAGGCAAAAGGTACGAGGCTATGTGTGCTTATGAGAGCACTCTCATTTTTCGTTTTGGGATGTGAAGATGCTGAGTGAGGTTCTCAGGGAAATCCCTGACCTGGGGCCCAAGTCAAGAGGGTGGAAGTCAGTTACAGACAAAGGACTTCCATCTTAATCATTCCAGTATAGCATGCCTTTTTTATGCTTTGTTCTGACCCTGTCCACTTGAAAGGGACATAACCATATCATTCTCAAGAACTACCATCCGTCTAAGAGGTTGAGAGACTAAATGTTTCAAAGCAGTGTTATTCAAGTCATTGTAACAAATACCCATTTATCAGTTAAAATCTTATTTGTGGGCCCCATCCACAACCTTGATCCAGAGGCATCTAGGAACACATGAGGATGTCCAGAGTCACACCTGCCTTTGTTTTATTAGCAAAACTTTAGGAAGTGTTTTCCATAGAGATGTCAAAACAAAGTAGATGCAGTTCAAAAAGGGGATGAGTCAATTAAGGTGTCTCATACTTTTAATGCTAAAGTTCTTATCATCAGCTATTCTTCACACAAGGGTACAATTATGCTTTTTAAAATCATTTCTAACAAGATGTTACATGGCTCATGGATCACTCTCTCTCTCTCTCTCCCTCTCTTTCTTCTTTTCTCTCTAACTCACACACATACACCCACAAACATACACCCCTCAAAGATTCATGGTTTAGGGAAGAACTACAACAACTGACACGCAGAAACAAAATCCCAAAGTCTCTAGGGAGAGGAGAGATGTTTTTGGCATGTCTCTCTCAAAGCAATGCGTTGTAAGAGGTAAGCCATATAGTACATCCTCCAGTGACACCATTGCAATGCCCCTGCAGGAAAATATTTCAAAGGTTTCAGAGCAGACTGGATGACAAGTATAGAGATTTCTAGTGTGTTCAGGGGAGACAAAAAAGAAAAGGACAGCAAAAAGGTGAAACAATGTGGAAAATATGTTGGCAAGGGATACGAGATGTATGAAATGGAAACGTGTCTTCTGAAAGAAAGGAAGACTGCTGTCAAAGAATGGGAGAGAAGACAAGACTGATGGGATAGATGAAGAGATGCACGTGGGTCCTAGGGAGAGGAAGAGATGCCGCTGGAGTAAAGGCGTCTGTCCGTACATGATGGATTGAAACCACATGTGTCTGCCCTGACTGAGGACATGGCAATATTGTGCACATATGTGAGGAACAAATACGTCACTTGCACCCAACAGGAGAATTTACTTCTACTGCCAACTTTATGATGCTCGCAAAACTTTTAACATGTCATCCCAATGGCATTTGACTCACAAAACCAATAAGTATTGTTTTGTTTTTTTTCAAAGACCACGTTTCCGCTTACTGTGTCTGCAAAGGGGAAAACACTTTGGTAAGCGTTGCCATGACAAGAAGTTCACTGGAGAAACCTATGCAGTCGAAGAAGTCATGGGAAGAGGGCAGCAGGCAAACCGGATGCCCTGGACAAGCTGGAACTATTAAGCATATCAATCAAGAATCCTTTTTCTTAATCAAATTAAACCATCTTTGTCTCTCTTTCTTTACATTAAAGTACATTTGTCAAATCAAGAAAACAAATGTTTGGATTCAAGAGGTTACAATATTGACTTTTAAGAAATTGTGCATCAGATATATCCTATTAACAAATTATATGAGATTATAAAAGTCTCAGCTCAGCTCTATTGGACATATCATCTCCAATAAAATGTATGTAGGACAGCTTCAGGAGTAAGGGAGGGAGAGGTGAGAGATGAGGGGTAGCTTGGAGAAAAGGGGGCGAGACAGCCGTGCTATGGGAAAGTGTTTTGGGAAAACCAAATTAAAGGGAAGAAAGGCTGGACACAAAGGCCTTTGAAAGCAGCAGACAGTTCCCTTGACATGTGCCTTAAAAGAGATGCTGCTGCTGATGCCAAGAAGCAGGGAAGGGATGGAGCAGAGGCAGAAAATGGATAGAGACTGAAACAAGGAAGGCAGGGGACATCAATGAAGAGGAGGTCTGAAAGTAAGAGCACAAAATAAAGTGCGTGCAACACAGGATCAAACTTCATGAGGGAAAAGGAAGAGGAGAGCTGTAAAAGATCAAATGCCTATTGATAAAGCTATCACTGCAGGTCTATGGTCTGAGGAGCAAGCCCACTAAACACCCATGAAATATATCCACTTTGTGAGCATGGCTTTCCACATTGCAGGTATTTTAATTCTTCTGTGAGAGCACGTAAAAGAGATGAATTCTGGCTGAGTAATTATGAGCTTGAATGTTTGGGTGGGAGAAGAATGAAGGGGAGGAAACAGCCTGAATATCAATTGACCGTTCAGTAGTATATGTGTCCAATTTTCTAATCTATTTCTCAAGGTCTCTCTGTTTCACATTGTCTAGAAATTCCTCCTCTCTGTGATTCACTTTAAGCATTATGTGCTGATTGTATTTGATGAAATATGTCTTAAAGCATGGGATTTCCATTTAGTTAAGATGCATTTAATGGAAAAAAGTGATGGGGGAGAGTTTGGCTTTTCTCATCCATCCATCCATCCATCCATCCTTTTAATTATAATCTGAGCACTTTTGTGTTGATTGGACTCCTCATTCTATCCCACGATAAGCCAGCCATCCATTGAATGACTTACATTTCAACTCATTGTATTTGTTGCCATGTTCTTTCAGTCTTCTATCCACATCTCATGACCGTAGGTGAGTGCTAAAACTGAATAGACTAATATATCAAAAGTTTTACCTTTCAGCTCAACCACATTTTGGCAGATTGGCAACACATTCTGGCAGATACTGTTCTAATGCATCAGCCAGTCTTCAAATCCATTCTACCTCCATTTGTTAACAAGACTTAGAGATACTCCTCCACTTGAGGCACCTGGCTCCCAAACTAGCAACTCCCAAACTGGAGTGAACAACCAACCCTTTTCTGACACAGGTGAGATGACATCAGCACCTCTATGCCTTGGATGCGCTAGTTCTCATTCTGGCTGCTTCACTTGCCCCTTTACCAGTTAAAAGTCTCTTCTAGACAGGACATCACATCATCTGTAAAACAAAAAATTGCAAACTTTGGCCAGGAAAAAATGGACATCCTGTAGACCTCCTCACTGTGTCTATTAATTCTATGTCAAAGGGCAGGTCGAGTGGAGTCCAATACAAAGTCAAATACTTCCTGCCACTGATGCAGAGCTCTCACTCTGACTGAACAGTAACGTGATGTACCTTTGCAAAGGGTTCACTACTCTGTACTCTTGAAGTACTTCATGAGCAATCTGGTCATTTTCCACAAAACACATATAGATTGGCTGAGAAAACTCCCACAGAACCTCCTGTTCACTTCTGATGGAGCATCCAAAGGCAAAATGATCCTCGGAAAGGAGCCAAACAAAGTGAGACTCAAAACTCCACAACCCAGGTACCTCTACTATATGTGAGTGCTTTGACCCTGGGGCCAGGCTTGGGGGAGAGGCCTGCAGATCAACGCTTGGTCACCAGGCCTTTTCCCATGGGGTTTGGTCAGCCACGGCCCAAATGAGCTACAGAGGACCACCTTCCTGTGATCAACTACCTGTAGGAGTTGTTGTAATGGTCCCATGCTATGTGAGTTGTGAGGTGGGCAAAAGCAGAGGCCTTGGCAGTCTACTCCCAGGCTGCCATAATTGGCTACGTGACCATGAGATGTTTCTTGAGAGTAAAATGTGTAAATGAGTGAAAGTTTCAATTGGTTATCATCTTCAGTTTTAATGTTCTAAAATCCAGTTCCAGCAACTTTCAACGTGTAATTTCAGACTACAGACAGCAGATCCTGTTCATCTACTTTTTTTTTTTTTTTGAATGGCAGTAATTTGTGGAACTGCTAAGATCTGTTAGATCCATGAATGGAAATACTGTCATGTTTAAAAACATGGGCACAAAAGGCAATTTGTGGAATAAGGAATCAGCAGACAACAAACAAAACAACCACTTTTCTTTACGATATTCTTCACTGTCAGTGTCAACAACAAAACACCAATGAGCTTTTTGTCATGCAGATCCAAACTCTTTGATGCAGGTGGCCCCTCTCTTTATTTTTAAGCCGTTGCCTCTCTCCTCCTGCCATTGTGTATCCCTCAGAACTCACATTCTTACTCCCCCATCTTCCTCACACACTCACAGACAAAAACGTGCATATTATTCCTTCCTTGGGGCTGCGTCTGACTCCTGCATGAAATCAATTTCAGAGCCTGCACCCTCCCACCCCTGCTCTGGCACTCATTTTCCCTCACCATGAAGCGAGACCATTGCTGTGCCAGCACCACCACTACCCAAATGTCCCCATCCCAGAATTCATCTCTGCTCTGCAAACATGATATCCTTCTTTCCCCGACATCACCCACTGTTAACATTGGCTCCGGAGCCCTAAAATTACTGTTTTCATTATGGTCATATAATAGGTATGTAAAGTATATTTGAAATATGAAAAGGCGATCGCACACTGCTCATCATCGCCTTTATTCCCAAATGTATGTGAGGAATTTCTGTGGAAATGAATTTACTGTCACAGTCGAGGACTGACTCGGTGAAATCATAAATGGCTTGCCTTTGATCATTAAAAATGAACCAGCAAGGCTAAAAGGGATCCAGTTAAAACTCCACCTAAGAAAAAGAGAAATCAAAGCTCAGTTTGGCAAATTGTCAACAACATGAAAGAGTTTGGAATCCCAAAATTGGTTAGAAGTGACAAATGCTGAGTAAGTTGAAAGAGGGATGGACAAACAGAGGTGCTGCGGCAGAGCTTTTATCACCGTTAGTCCCTCTGCCGACACAGAACGTACTTTCGTAATCCACACTGACAAGAGTTTTCATCATCTGAGAAGGTGGGGACGATGGAGGATTGGACGGATTCGGTCAAAGCTGGGGACTTTCCTCCGCTCCTTCTCTGCAGTGGCAGTGCACATTGCGTGGCCGCATCCAGGGCCACCAAGGCCCCCATTGTCCTGGTAATCAGCAAGTGGTGAGTGATGGTGCTGTGGCCTCCCGCTTTCAGAGAGGGTGCAGGGTTTGGAGGGGAGGGGTTGAAGATGGAGAGAAGGTGCAGGAGTGGAGGAGCCTGGAATGTTCCCAGAAAAGACAGAGGGTGCGAAGGAGAGAAAAAGAAAGGGAAGGAAAAAGAAAGAGGCTGTTGGAAGATGTGGCAGCAGCAGAGTTGTAGCATCTGCGCTTGTCTCACAGGTGCACTGCATGAGGAATGTGCTTTGCTGTAATAACTGAATAGGGCTTGAACCATCAATGAAACAGCAAAAAAGAAACTTCTGGGAGTACAAAAGTTGTCATGGCTTTACTCAGTATCATAATAGGTAACTTTTTAGCTTTTATTTTTATTTGACCAGCTCAAATATATCAAGTTGCTGTATTTTAACAGCCTAGTTCGGCTGACTACATGTTTTTTGATTTCTTGTCTTGACTGCGTTATGTTCACAGAAGCACGGTATGGAATGTCTAGACAATGAGCACACTTCTAAAAAAAAACAAAGAAAACCCCGCAAAAAACATCTGAATCGCTGGATCTTAGGCACTGCCCAGTTGATGCAAGAGGTCATAGGTCATCCCCTCGTCCCATAGCACCACTGCTCATTTCTCCCTTCTCCTTTTTTCACCCTTCTCCCACGCTCCCTCCACACCTGTGCTCTCACTAGCAGCCAGGTCCCATTTCCCTCATGCTCTGTCATACAGAGGCATGAATACACACAGATACCAGTGTAACAGACATCTCTCTCTCTCTCTCTCTCTCTTTCTCTCTTTTAGACACATGCATTCCTAGCCTTCCCAGCTGCCCGTGCACCTGGACTGCCAGCTGTCATCGCTGTGGTAACTGGCATACAGCAGGCTGTGTCACTATCACCTGGCTCATCTGCTTCAGAAGGAGAAAAAGAAGTGGACACAAAAGGAACAGAGGCAGAAAGAAAACAACCGGAAAGGCAGAGAAGTGATGGACCAGAAAATGATTATAGCAAAGATAGAGGAAATAAAGAAAAATGAGGGTGAAAACATCAACAGAGTGAGGTAAGCCAGTTATTGGTTTAGCAGTGAATAATGTCAGAGCAACTTAATACATAACAAAACAACAGCTTCATCTGGTTCAGTGACTTCTTATCGTCACCTGTCATTTCACACCTGCTGGCGAGACATTGAACCAATGCGTTTCCTACATTGGTTCAATACCTGAGCAACTTATGGGAGTACCCAGCAGCTCTTCACGCACCACCAGCAGCATCTCTCAGCACATGGTGTGGATGTAGAGGAAATATATCCTGCAATTCTTTTTTTTTTTTTAATTTTTACAAAATTTCCATGGCCATAGTAAATCTAACATTTTTCTTGTTACAAAGATACAACAAACAAATGAGTAACAAAATCAAAAAGACAAAAACAGAATTGAAAATAGGTGGATACCTGTAGGAGAATCATTCAGTCCGAGACGATATGAAGTTCCCGCAGAATATGGAAAAATATGGCGTCGAATAACTCTGTTATAATGTTGGGTCTCCTCTAATATCATACAGTTTCCACATCTTTTGATAGAAGGCCCATAACATGTCTCATGTCTCATGTTCATCCAGATCTTCTCCATCTTAGCAACAGAGATGATTTCATGAAGCAGTCTATTGAATCCTGGGCAGGAGTGGGATTTCCAATTTAAAACAAGCAAAACTGAATGCGTCACGTGAGAATAAATTTGTGGAAGTGAGTCGTCGGCATGGCCACCATCTATCACACAAGGAAGACACAGAGTCAAAGATTTTACGAAGTTTGATTTTGGAATAGTGCAGTTTATGTATCATTTTTAATTGAATGAGCTTATATCTAGAATTAATAGAATAAGTGGGAACACTGGATGGGCTCTGTTCTGATAATTCATCTGACAATGGCACCCAATTCCTCAGCTCGTGTCTTCCTGAGATGCCTGGTGTCAGCTGGCATTTTAAAAGGGCAAACGAAAAGAAAGTGTGTCATAAAACGCATGACCCGTTGGCTTAATTGGAAATTTGGAAACATTTTTCTGTGTAAAATGTCTGGCTTGTAGATAATGGAAAAAAAAACCCTCAAGATGGTATTTTCTTTGGCGTTGACTCGCCGTAGTTTTGCCTAAACACAGTGAGGCTGAGGACACACCTGTTTACATGTTTCTGTGACAGCTGAATCCAGTTTTCTGAAGGACGCCAGTCCAAAAAAAGAAAAAAAAGGAATGTTTGAAAGAGGAAAGAGCAATCATTTCTATGGCTAGTCATGAATGGAGGCAACAACTTCCAGTTTCTAATGCTAACGTTCAGTTTGTCCATCGTGTCCAAGAAGTTCAATTTGAATAAAAGGTAAGGTGAGAGATGACTGATTTAAATGGGACTGGACTAAAAAATAAAGAAAAAAGAAAAGAAAAAAGTAGGGCTCACATTTAAGGCATGAATCAGAGTTGTCCCAGTTAGTTATATATCCTGACAGCTTATAAACGACACAATATAATTCAGGAGATTAAAAACAGGTTCTTCTAGGTTTCAATAAATCATTTCAATAAATCCTCAGCATATATGTTAACAAGGCTTTCACCATCCTGTATACGTCTTGCACATTCACACTTGTTCTGCATTTTAAATGGATCTATTTATTGTGTATTTATTTTTTTAATATGTGTACCCAGTGGAGTTGCACTTTTGAATTTTTTGTAATGACAATAAAGGCTTTCAGTTCAGTTCAATTCACTTTAGATAAAACATGCTTAAGTCTGCGCAAATTTACAACATTTACTTTGCTGGAATATAGTTTTTCATAGAAGTCTCTGAAGCAATTAAGCAATTAGCTATTAATCTCCTTTAGATTTGTAATTAATTTACCTGATTTGGATCTGATCTTGTGTTTGGTATGTTTCGCTTGACTTTCTAGTAGTTTTTCTGACTTTTCCCCAAGTTGAAAAGTTTCTGTTTAAGTTGTAGAAATAGGTTGCTGTCTCACCTGTTAAAGATAGCGTTATACTCATATTTCTATTTCAAGATTTTATTATAGTCCGATTGTTAAAGGGTGAAGCTATACTTTCTACTTTCAAGTGTGAAAGGAGCGTGGTTTTGATGAAAGTCTTTCTTGCATTGGCTCCAAAAACAATTAAAGTCTCTCCCTACAACAATATTAGATGTAGAGGCTTGTATTAAAGCAAAAACTCTTTGAAAGAAATTGGGGTTATTGTTATTTGGTTCGTTGGCGACATATCCAGTCTATTACTCAAAGACAGCTGGGATAAGCCATGACCCTGCACTAATGGGCAGATATAGATAATGGATGGATTGGCCCATCAATATTAACATTGTTATTGTTTTTTTATGGCCTGAGATGAGTAAATATCTGCCATACAGATCTGCTATCATTGATTCAAGATGAAAGAGTATATTTTTCCACAGGAGGATGGCAATACACCTGAGTCACACACATCTAGTTTTCTTCTTTTTTACTTTAATATGTGTTTCCTCGAGATAAACTGTGTCTGGTTTCAGGAGACCAAATTTAAGTTACTATTTATACTACTATCAGCACTGTTGTGTGATGCTGATATGATGCTTTAAACAAAACTGGTCTGGTGTCTACTCAAGTTAACACAAAGCAAAATGAGACACAACATATACACCACAATATGCCTATAATCTGCACTGAAACTGCCGCATGAACATGAACATACGTATCCCCTGCCCACCCACCAAGCATTTCCCCAAATGAAGTGCAGGTGTCCTTCTAAACCCGGGACATTTATCAAGTAATTTGCTTACGAATGACAGTTTGTGGCTAAATAAAATTATTCAGCATCGTGGCAATCTCTCATATAATTGAAGTAAATCTTCAATTAATTCCATATGCATATGGGATATGTATATTCCATGTGCATATGTCGTGTGACAGGCTATCCACTTTGCAATGCACTCTTCCAGTCCATATTCAGAAATGTCATTGCCTCGTGTCATCGACCCCTTGTGTCTGCAGTTTAACTTGGAAGAAGATGCTGTGCTCCTCTTTCAACTACCACAACCCTTTCATGGGCTCATTACATTCCCGTCACTGCTGTTGCATCTCTAGTGTGTAATCAAAAGATAAGCACTTTATTGCCCTCATATTCCAGCTCCCATGCCCTCTGAAGCTGCTCTATGTGCTCTTTTTGTCAGTAAAAATGGATCCACGTGATGTCTGGGTCGGGATTTGGCTCCCTCTAAGTGGTGGTCCTTCAGCCTGGAGACCGCCTTCCCCAAGTGGGTTATGCGGCTCTCCTAGTCCATGACAACAAATTCAAGCTTCTCCAGCAGTTCCTTATGAGAACTTTGTACCCCCTGGACGGTCTTTTGGGGTTGGAGGATTCTGTTGTCCAAAGACAACTGTTTCATGTTACTGTCACCAGATTTCGGGCTGAGGGAGCCGCTTCTATGGCTACCACCCTTTTTCAGCATTGTTTTGTTCAAACCTGGACAGTTGCTGTCCATTGTTGGGGTTAATCTTGACAAAGATTAAATAGCGAGTGAGATTCACAATATGAATTTTAAAGATTGGCCTCGAGGAGGGTCTAAAGATCTGTCCACTACTCCATGCGGTCCTCAGACCAAAAAAAAAAACCCTACCTCAAACCCCCACTTGCTCCCATCTGGTCAGGAAAGGTATGCTTATATGGTAATGGTTCTAAAGTTTGACAATGCTGTGAACTTTCATTAAAAAATAAAAAAAAGGTAAAGATAATTGATACCAAAGGAAAGAAAATCTGAATCATTGTTATTTCCAAACAATATGGGGTTAATCAAATGCAAATGGGAACCCAGTTGTTTTCAAAGAACAGATCTATTAAAGTCAGAGTTTCATAACACATGTTTGTGTAAGTGTATCATTGCACGACCAAAAGAGAATTCTAAGGACCTCATAAAAAGAGTTGTTGCTGCTCATCAGGCTGGAAAATGTTACAAAAACAACTCTAAAGAGGTCAAAATCCACCACTAAACAGTCAGTGAGTTTGTGTGAAAACACAAGAATGGGACAGACTCCAGCCCCCCATGTCGACGTACAGTATATTAAAACTACAGAAGAGCAGATTGCCACCCAGAGAAAAACAGGCTGAATTATCTCATCTTGTGCCGCTGAGCTACAAAAAGTCAAACTTTAAAAGGTCACGATCAGGGGTGTAGCAAAGGAAAGATTTTTAGAGACCCCCTGCATGGGCTGCTTTAATTACAGTCGAGGAAGTGGCACATCTTAACATGAACCACCCTGCTCGACTGTTGCTTCTCATGACTCTGAATGAAAGCAGAAATGGAGTTTAATGTCTTTTAATGTGCCTGTGTGTGAGGGAGTCACACACATGAAGTGTGTGGCAAAGGCTGCAAGCAACATATGGGCAGGCACGTCTGCTCTGCCTGTTAAGCAGAGAGAACATCAAAAGGTGGATTTTATACCCCCCTCCTGAACACCCGATTGCCACCCCTTGGTATAAATCCCACCCCAAAGGAGCCATTTATGGGACAATAAGAGCCAATTTATGGGCCCCAAGAAAATGAAGGCAATTCAGAGGTGTGGGATGAAAGATGGCGAGAACTTTCTTGGGGCTACATAAATTACCTAGAAGCTCTGCATTTCTTCACAACTTTCGGAAGATGGATAGAGGTCTGGAGAGCCAAGCCACCATTGGACACAGCTTCTTAAATGAGGGGGTTTCAGTTCATCTCCCTGTATTTCTTGTGCATTCAGAGGTCATTTTCTTGTTGTCTTCTCAGGCTTATCGTCTTCTGGTTATAAGCATGCTTTTAATACATGAAGAGAGTGGGATTAGCAGCAGTACACAAACACACTCAGACCTGTAGAAGGAAAGGAGCAGATCATAACCTCAGAGTTATTCAGGTGTGATAAAAAAATAAAAAAATAAAAAAATCTCAGAACTGACTTGACATTTGAGGCTCAGATAGGCCTGTGTCATACAGTCCAACTATTCAAGCATATGCAAGACTTTTGTGGCCTGCAGTGTTGCTGACGGATGTGCAAGCACACCAGGCAACGTACACACACACACACACACACACACAAATGCCTTTTCGTTCAACAAGCCAACTTCCACAGTCAATACACACCAAAGCAGTGAATCTCCTTGAGCTTGCCCAACTATGAGTCAGCTCCCATATCATGCTCCTATCGCCCCTCTTTTTCTCTCCTTTTGCCATTGTTTTCCCCTTTTATTCATTTAGTTTAATAGTCTGTAATAGTTACCAAGTATCATTAAGGCCAACCTCTGTGGCTTCTAACAGTGCTGTAGGCAAGCCAAGTGTTTGTTGTCGGCATTTTATTGGCTTCCAGGGAGGAGGGTTGTTGTTGTTCAGTGTAATCTTGGCACGCCAGTAACAGGTTTCAATAAAAGCAGCTGCTCTTTTATGGAAGTTACGTCGCTCCCCCCTCTTTTTTTTTCAGTGTGGAATAAATGGAGAAATTCCTCCAGAGAAGACTCTGCTTCCACTCGTCCTAATGTATCTGCAGAAATATTGTTCCTTTTCTGCTGCTTCTCTGTTGCCTAACAAGCAAGAAGTGGTTTTCTGCTGCAGGTTTATCTCTACATCCATCTCTGTCACTCATGTTCTAAGCAGGTTACTGCAGTTTTATGTCATGTGGCAGAAAGACGTCACATGCTTGACCACACTGCCTCCTTTTGGACAGAACAAGTTATTACAAATTGATCAAGCTGGAAAAGCAGAGATTCCTGAAAATATGTGGATATCCAGGCCATTAAAAGATAAATTGAAAATGGTTTTGCTGATGATGGTTGCAGATGCCATTTTGGACACGAGTATAATCAAACTTAAGGTGAAGTAATGTGCAGTGATCTAAAGTACCAGTTATTCAGTCATCATTTCTCACTTCAAGCATTGGCAAAGGCAGCTCCTTATGTCAAGGCTATCTATCCTCCTTTTCAAAGAAATTTAAATAATAAAAAATGTTATGTAACCAACTGTTATTGCTATCAAAGCAGATTTACACCAGCCAGTGCAAATGGGATCTGAAAGACGTCCACTTTTTCAAAGTTTTATATTTCATCTTAAAATAGATTCATTTAATGTCACTATATTCATATATTTCCATAATATTAAAGCAATCTTTTTCATTTATTTTTAAATAATAGAAAGCAATAACAAATTTACATACATATTCAGCCCTTTTTCTACAACGTTCACTGTTGATCTCCCTTTAATGAGTGGCCCTTGAGACACTTCTACAACTTGACCAGACTCAATGTGTGCCCAACTGGGTTACCAGATTTCTTTTGTTGATCTGCATGAAACGCCTACATGAAACCACATACAGACTTCCTCGGTCTGACAGTGAACACAGGGGTTTTAGGAAGCATGAGGCAAATGGTCTCTATAGACAAGATCTGAAGATCTTTTACAAATGATATATTTCAGGTTTTTGTGTTGTTA
>JBAMYA010000011.1:4372781-4382970 GCA_037176975.1 Arrhamphus sclerolepis
TAATTTTCTTTTCTTTTTTTAAGTCTTTTATTTGTGCTTGCTCTGGGGGATGGTTTGGGGTGCTTTTGTATCATCATCTCACTGTTGGTTCTCATTTCCTTTCTATTTGGTTTGTGCTTTGTTTTTCCGTTCATCACCTTCTGTCTCATCTGCTCTCCACTCCTGTGTTTCCTACATTGGTTGTTTTACAGCTCTAGGTGGGTTCTCTTCTCCATGCTACTTATTCACATCCATTTTATTTACATTTACTCAGAATAGATTGTTGCAATTGTGGATTGTATATTACTGTACATTACAAAGATGCAGCAAATGATTGTTTGGTGTCAATAGCCTAAAAACAAAAAGCAGGATTTAAAAAAAATTAATAAATCTACCTACACATTTTTAAATTTTTTGTTTTGCAATTTTTGTACATTACCAACTGTGTGATCTTCTTCGTGTTGTACGAGCGCCTCATTTTGAACAACTCTGCTTCCTTCTGCTTCCTTTTTCTTCTTTTCTGGGTACATCTCCAGGCGCAACGTGCAGCTGGCACTTAACCCTGACACATTCTCCTCAGAAATTGTTAGTGCAAAAGAGATGCATGACATCTGGTCATGGATTCCAGAGCGCTTTGCCCTGTGCCAACCACAACTCCTCTTCACCACCTCCAACCACGGTTGCAGCCTAAACAGGTACACTTTGAATTACTCGCCTGTTTCTGGCTTCCACTTGCACTGTATATTTTAGGTGCTGTTGAGGGTTAGAATGCAGTGCATGGCAGGTCTGGGGGGAAATACAAATGTAAAAGTTTGCTATAAGAACAAAATGTCTGAAGCAAACCTTTAAAAACTTAAATACTGTCCTACATGTTAAAGGCACTGACATATGAGTCGTTTCACAAACCTGTTACGTATGTTTTTATCTATAGTTGAATTGATAAATGAAGTGTAAAGAGTTTGTATTTAAACGTGTAATTTAGTGAATTTTTTGTCTGCCTCTAGATTCTATTCGCACTGTGAGGGCTATGAACCTACCCTGCTCCTCATTCGGACCACAGATGGTGACGTAAGCAGCACACTCCTAGATTCTCCGGATTTCCCCAGACAATTTTACCTCGAGCATGAAATTTGATTAGGAGTTTTATTTAAGGGAATCAGGAGCTGGCATGCCACAGATATTTTTGTTAAAAGCAACATTAGATTAAATTTCTTTTACACTTGATAGCTGTTTGTACTGTTATATACTTGTGTGTACATACGTAGCTATGTGTGTGTTCACAGCCTAGAAAGGTAAAATGGTAATGTTCACCGTACAAGAGTTAGAATAAAACACTGTCTGCAAAATCAGTCCCACCCATGACTGACTGATCATTCGGTTGGCTGTTTTTAATTTTATTGTTTAAAGTGGCTCTCTGTGTTTGGAAGTAGCCTTGTTTTATATTTGTCCTTGCTTGGCAAATGTCATGTGACCAGGTGTTGTGTGATTGGATTACAGTGCTGCAATTCTTCCTTGGACGTTGGCCTCTTATAGCATTCCTCCATTGGCCTTGATTTACAACTTTTTTTATTCTCTCTCTTTTAATTTTAAACACACTTTTCTAAAACGGTGTTTCCTGTTTGTCATCCAGGTATGTGGAGCATTCCTCTCCTCGGACTGGGAGGAACGAAAGCGAGGAGGCAACAAACTGAGTTTCTTTGGCACAGGGGAGTGTTTTGTCTTCAGGGTGAGTTTTTATTTTTTAGGATGTTGCAAGAAAGCAATGTGTTGGTTTTCATTTAAGTGATCTCCGGTAATTCTAATTGATTATTTCAGGGAATTATTTTATTTTGAGCAGTAACACAATATAGCCACTAGAGTGTGCTATTTGCCATGTTTCATGTCTTCTTGATTTCACTGGCTCCATTAGGAAAGTGCTGCTCTCATTTGGAAACACTGTTTAGTAGGTCACAGTCCATTTGGACTCTATCTATCCTGTCCACAACAGTGCTGTGGTTCCCAAAATGGCTCTCTAATAGCTGGGTATATAGTGACTACAAGGCTGTTTAAATGTATTTAATTTTTAATCATTAAAAAAAATAAAATGGTTGCATCTGCATTTAACCCTTAATAAAAATGCAGAAACGTATGACTTTCCAGATAAATCTGCCTTCAGGCCACTAGAAAATGATCACAAGTTTTGTATCAGCGTTGCGTCAAATGCCATGTAACTGGGTAGTTCAACCAGTGTGTTTGAGGAACTACACACTTCAGGTTTTTATTAATTTATTTTCATTCTTGAACCTTTTTTTTTTTTTTTAAAGATTTTTTGTGGCACCAGTAGCCTTTGTTCATAGTGTAGAGACAGGATGGGGAGGACATGCAGCAAAGGGTTGCGAGCTGGGAATCAAACCTGCAACCGCTGCAGGAGGACTGTAGCCTCAGTATATGTACTACGTACTCTAACCACTGTGCCACGCAGCCGCCCATTCTTGGGCTTTTTGACACTTTTCTTAATGGCTAATGTCATACTTTGCTGTTCGATTAGTGTCAAAGCGCGAGCTGTGTCCTAAAGTAAAGAAAACATAGCGGTTTTCAAAATGTACAGAACATTACTGTCTTTGCGCGCTATAGTAGGCCAAGTAAAATAAGGCGGGCCGGATTTGGCATTTGCCAGTTCTTCCTCTGCAAAATCAACCACACATTCAGAACCCCCAGTGGAGTTGGTGCAACATTGAACTTTAATTTGTAAAAAAAAAAAAAAATCTTGGCTACAAATAGAAAAGAAAGCTTTATCTCAAATGCCTTCTGGGTGAATTATTTATCTGACTGTCTTTGTCGATGCACAGCTGGCTCTCTGAGCTTAGCACAGCCAGATCGGAAACTCCTGTTACCTGATCCAGGTGTCGCTGACCAAGCTCTCACCTGACACCACACCTGACTCTCATAAGAAGCAATAAACCAGGAGCTGAAGATGAGAAATGGAGAAGAAAGAACTGAAAGCGGATAGCTCGGTCTGAAACATCTGTACATCTTCACATTTTCGTCGTAGTCCAGGCTCAGCGCCTCGATCTTGAAATAAACCTTTTTTTTTCCCTTTGAGTACATTAATATATATTTGTATATCAGATTTAACTTGTTCATAATTATTGCAAAATAAAGGTACTGTAATGAGAAACTATATGCAGGGGGAAGCTAAAATCAGCTGTTTTCTTTCTAAAGATCAGAATATCTATCAAAAATATGGCAAAATGGAGTGAATCATCTGAAAATGATTGGTGCAGTGAAACAAAAAAGAACTGCATGGTATTTAAAGATTCTTCTGCAGGAAGTAAGCTTTTTTTTTTTTGGTCAAGTCAAATCACAATAAACAAATGCACCAAATTTGAGCCTGTGGGGAAAGCCTGAGAAATGAAATGTTCTCAGTTGTCTTTACGATTCTGTTGCTTTGAAACGGGTTTACAATGAGCCATCATTCAGAAGCACTCTCTCCTGTTTCCCTGTGTCTTTTAGCTGAAACCAGAGATGGAGCGCTATGAGTGGGTGGTGATCCGCCACCCTGAGTTAGCTTCTTCCATCAAGACTGAGGTTCAGGAGGATAACACAACATCCTCTGAAGGCCAAAATGCAGAAAACAGTTTACAGCAACCCGAGAAACCTGCTGGGGAGCTGTCACCTTTTCTCTCCGCTCGCCACTTCAATCTCAACTCCAAGAATACTTCCATGTTCATGGCAGGAAACTTTGACTCCATCATTGTGGGTGAGTGGACTTTATAGGGTGCTGCTGTTGTGAATTTTGCATTTATAGTTTCTTGTTTTGTTTTTTCCTTGGATGAGTTTGTGTTGCATGTACAATTTTGAAGGAAATGAGAGTGTACTGGTAGTATGCATCACAAGAAGCTTTATAAATGTTGCAGTTGTCATTGTTTTAATGGAAATACATTTCCTATCCATTACAAATGCTATAAACTTCCATCTGATCAGGGGGAGGCGACGGCAACGCTCTGTACATCGACTCTGAGCTGAACCATGGGCGCACGGGCAGGTGCACCACCTTCGACAACCCGCCCCTGTGTGCAGAGAGCTTCCAGATCTCGCTGTTAGAAGTGTGGGGCTTCCAGGATGCCATGGCCTCTTAATGCCGTCCACATGAACGGGACACGCGTGAAATCTGGACTCTCACATCATAAAACACTGTAAAATGCATACATATTTCAAGAGTAAGTAATATCTGGTCCATTAAGAATTAAACTTTCACCTTCATGCAGGGAGTTTAAAGCTGAAAAGACAAGCACTCAAACAGAACAACATCCGTCCAGCAATTTAGTTTTTGATTCATCATTATTACTATTATTATTATTTATTATTGCAGTACATCTTAAAAAAAAGTTTTTGGTTTATTTTTGTATTTACAGATATTATAGTGTACTAATTCTATTGAAGTTGTAATGGAAATGTCCAGGATTAACAGTGTTTGTGTTCCTGCTGAGCTACGTTCTGTGGTTTATCTCAGTCTGCCAAATTAATTGTAAAGCTAACTATGCAGTCCTTCAAAAATATTGTCAGATCATGTTGATAAACTGAAGTTTCAAACATTTGTGAAGTCTCCATTTCATGGCAAATGTTAATATTGTGGTAAAGGTGTACCAGTTCAGCCAGACATTTGTGGTCTCATCATCTCACATTTTCCTTAAATTTTGGATTTGCTATGCTTGGTGTAAGTAGAAGATCTGATAATTGAACAAATGGAGTAAATGTTTGTGAACGTCTGTAGTACCTTTGAGTTTTGCCATTTTGCACCTTCTGTATTTTTTTTTTTTTGAGTCTGTGACACGTCATGGTGTAAGGATATTAATGTGAATATTAATACAGACTTTTTGAAGTTAAAGCTATTTTTTTGGTTTAAGTAAGAGAAGAATGCAGTATGTTAATCTTTTTTTCCCCTCCTTGTTGCATTTCTAATTTTCCTGTCACTCCCGTCCTTCCCAGTATAAGGAGATTAATTCCAAAGTGGTGCCCTGTTAGCGAAGTGTTGTTGGGACTGCACATGTCACTTGTATCTGTATGTGCTCCAGTGAAGTGCCAGTTGAGTAACTGCAAATGTAATCTATATGTGAAAATACAGCATTAGCTTTCAGTGGGGTAACTGTTGTTTTGTCTTCTTTTTTCCCCTGGCATTCAAACCTTTCACATCAATGTTCTTAAAGAGAGGCCTGCTTTTTCTTTTTTTCCTTTTAAACATTGTCACAACACTGTCAGATGCCTTAAAAGTCACCTGACCATGACTATCGCTCCCTAATCTGCAACTTCTGCTGCTGTACTTCAAGTAGATACATTTTTTAATAGATTTTTATCTATAGATGGCCCTCTATCCACCTTTTTTTTTTTTATACTAACAATTTGCAGGTTTGTTGTAATTCCCTGAATTCAAAACAAAACACTAATTAGGTGTATAAATTAAATAGCTGCATTCTAAGTATTACCAGAAGTCCTTGCTGTTAAAACTGTGACTGTTGAATTACTCAGACATGATTCTTCTGGTTCATTCTTAATTTTAGTTTGGATATCTCCTTGTGGTAGGTGACGACGAACTGTATGACTGGAAAATGTGTTGTAGAAAATGAGTCAGACGGAATTCATATAATTGAAGCCGTTACAGTTGGGCAGGCTCACTGCCACAGCTACTGATGTTTTTCTTCCCATCAGACATTTTATTAAATACAACAGCATTACACGCCAATCGATGTCAATACATCATAGTAGAGGTGTTCTCTCAAACGGCAAACTGGGAGTGTAATTCCCTCTTTACAGTAAGGAGCATTGACTCTTATCTTACCAAGAGTGAGCTGTTCATTCAGGATTCACACTCTGCTAATCGCACATGCACTTCTATATTTAGCTACTCCTTTGGGTGTTGGTCTGGCGCATCTCCTGAAAACCTTGGTTTCCTGCCTCGAGGAATAAGACGCTTAAGTGTTTAACTCTACACTGAGATGGGTCTTTCCTTGACCAATCCCCCGCCCCTCACGTAAGGAAGGGCAGTGGGTTGAGATTAAGGGACCTTCTGAGAAGGTGCCACAAAATGTATATATAAATGTATATACATAAAAGCGATGATTGTTTTGTTTTTTTAAGTTATTATCCACCGCTGTTTAAAAATTCAAAAGTTTATTCTTCTCAGAATACTCTTCTTGACCTGAGAAATCAAAGCAAATGTAATTTTGTTCACAAGGATGGGGATAAAATTGCCAAATCCAAGAGTAGTTTAGCCCAACGATTGTGTTACAGCACATCTCCCAATAAATTCCAAAAATCACTAAAAGATGAAGGATCTAGAGACGTTATATACGTCTTAGACAACTGTCCCTCAACATCCTTAGACAGCATCTTGTGAGAATTTCTCACACTTCTCCCTTTTTCTTCCTTAAATGGCATCTAGAACACCAGCTGTAGAAATCTAGGGTTTTTCTATGCCCATATTTCAACCCGTCTTTCAATGCTGCTCAAGGTCAAATGAATTCACCCAAAACAATCAGGTAGCGACAATGTGTTTACAGAGGGTGTCCATTTACTCCATGCTGTTAAATAAGCTTATTACACAGGACTGCTGAGTGTATATCCCTAATAACAACACCATGGTCCCAGCCTTACTAGAGTATGCTACACTGCTCTGAGCTTTGAATCAATGGTAACCTTTTGGTTATCAGTGCATCACTGTACAAACATCTTCCCTGTTTCAAAATGCTCTCTTCTTGCAGGCAGGGAAATGTTTGCTAGCCAAATGTCTAAGAGGAAGGAGGCCTGTGATGCATGTGGAGACTCACTGCATCACGAGTGATGGGGCTTTACAGTGATACTGGGGGAGGGGTCCTATAGTGCTGACTTGTCCATGGCAATGCAGAGGGAACAGGAAGACGATGGAGGAAGGAAGGAGTGCGAGGGCATGCAAAGACACTCCAACTCTTCATCTTACCCATTTGGTCCCAGTTGTCTTGACCCCTCCAACCTTTCTGGATCTTTGAGCCTGCACTTGGTGGGAGCAGTGCTGTATAGGGGGAATTCTTGACCCCAGGCCCAAACACACACATAGACTCAAATTATCTCACACTCCACGTTGTTGCATATCACGGCTGACTGTAAAACACCATCTGCTGCCTGGTAAAATCCTGGTGCAAGCTGAAATGTGTTTGGGAATGTTTATATTTTGAGGGGCCTTATACAAAATGTGGGACTAACTGTGAAAATTACATTAACATTTAATGTAATTAGCATCATAATATAATAATAAATGTATAGCATAATGTAATAAAATTAATGTTTGTATTTTCTTACTTTTTCCCGTTCCATTGGATACCATTGATATTGTAAACTAAATTTTCAGGTTAACATCTCTCCCACAACACACACCCTTCCACATCCCATCATCATTTCATCTTTCAGCCTCTGAAACGTGAATACGTAGATATCAAAGGGAGAACCTGCAGCGGAGCATACCAAAGCGATGCCTGATAGGGGTGATCTTCAATATACTGTGAACAAAATATATTTAAAAAATAAATAAATAAATAAAGCCCAATCTTGAAGTCGGATAACTAACTCATTAAAACTCAATCATTCTGTTTGGCATGGATGTTTTGAGAAACGGATGATCATTAAGCAGATTTTGTTCTGATTTTACTCCCCTCGCCCCGTCCATAAAAGGTTTTACCCGTATGGCCAGTCAGGTGATACTTTCCGCTTCGCCATTTTGTACTGCTGCACCGGGTATTTATCAGAAGAGTCGTGACTGTCCTGTCTGCGCTGTCAGGAGATCTCACCGTTCCTGTTTTACTCAGTTTTACATTCCAAGTCTGTGGCCTTCGATTGGTTCCTTGAAGTGCGATTTTTTTTTTTGGCTCACCAGTAAACATAAATTTTGTATATTAACTTTATTTTTTATACGTCAGTGTCTGTGTGTGTGAGAAATAATGTCGAGCCCTGAATACTCGCCGTTCTTCGCAGTAATGGGTGCCTCTGCGGCTATGGTGTTCAGCGGTAAGTATCACAACACTTTTCATTTCAAGTGTGTAATTTCAAAGTAAACCCATCTTTTGCGTGGTATTAAACCACACAAGATGCTTTGAACTGCCAGTCTTGGTGCTCCTCTCGAGGCTAACATTGAAGCCAGACTGCTAACCGTGCTAATGTTGCTATGCTAATCCTACGCTGTCATGCACCTCGAGTTAGTTGGAAAAGACTGTTTTTTTCCGTTGTTGTTTTGTTAACATGCTGACATTAGTTAGTTTTGGCATTTATCACTACCAGTCTATATACGCCAGTCTCAGTCAGCAAAGACTTGTCAGAGCTAGTTAACGGTTGATGATGCTACATAAGTTAGCTTTGACGTTAGCCCTGTTCGGTAATATGCTTCAACTAAAGTGAAAGGACAAGATTAACTCACACTCATCGAAAAGAAAAGGGAAATATCAAATTAAAGTTGCATTCAGGGTTTTAGTAGATGCTTTTAAGTTTTGTTTCATCAAATATTATTATTATTAGTCTTTTCTGAACTGCTTGTTGGGTTGTTTTAGGTACTTGGTTTGATTATTTGCCATCTTTGTCAGGATGTGCCACGCAACTTCTACAATCATATGAGGATCTTAAACCGCCTAAGTGTATTTTTTATAAGAAGTATTTAATAATATTTAAGTGCTAAGTTGAGTTTCATTTTGAAATTAAACTCCCATCGTTGCACAAAAATACATTGCTTAATGTAAAAATAGGCAAGGTGACTTTAACTTAATGCAAGTAATCTTTTGTTGGAAAACTCTCTTCCATATTATTTAAATTATGATTGGAAACTGGGATCAGCTGGTTAACTTCCTTATTGCTAAAAGGAACGACATAAGGTCACATGATTATCACATGATGGGACTTCTGACTTGGACTTGCTGTCTGGTTACTGATCCTCTGAAAAAACTATTCAAACTTGTAAAATTAACAAGTCAGCATTGATTTTTCTCAATGTGTCATGCACTGACGTTGGTACATTTTGTTTTTGTATACAAAATTTCAAATGGCACAAAGTGGACTTTGATATTGAATTCTTATATAATTGATCATAGTAGTTCATTATTGATCGTTTGTCCACTCAGTCCAAACCCAGAGCTACATAATATTATATGTGACTAGTTTGATGAGTGTGATGGGTGCAGCACTGATGTGAAATCAAACTATCAATTGACCATTTACACAGGAAGAGTAACAGGATTATTCACCATTAAAACATGTGAAGGAAGCTGTTTTTTTTTTTCGTTTTTTTTTAAAAAAAAAAAAAGAAGAGTATTTAAAGGAACTGCAAGTCACTGCAGTAGTTTCAGATTCACTGATATTTTTTCTCTTAATTTTTAAAGCCTATGTATTCATAAGAAGACTGACATTAACTGCAGTTACTTAAGAAATACAGCCTTTTCATTGCAATTCTTGCACATGGTACATTATTCATAATACATTAGGAGCAGCAGTATGTCAAAGTTGTTGTTTTTTTTTGGTTTTCTTTGACAGAGGTTTCATGTGCAGTAACAGGAAATTACAGAATGGTTATGTTGTCTAGGAGTAGTACTAGTCTGAGATGGTAATGGAGTGACAGCTGGGGAATTAGCTAGTAGGGAGGAGATCATGTCGCCATAAAGAAGGGATGTGATAGTGGTGGGAAGAATTCAGGATTCAGCATGAATGAGCTTGACACAACACCACAGGTGCTACCTTATATTGTAGTTGTCTTTAATTTCAACTCTATTTTGTGTAAATTACATACAACTGTATTTTGGTGGACTTTTTTGAAGTTGGAAGATTTCTGGCATTTAAAAAAATTGAATTATTTAAAAGTGTCACTTTTTTTTTTTTTTTTTTTTTAAATAAAGGTGGGTTATGTCTATGTAGGCAGGTGCTCGTTGTGAGAAGTCTTTTATTTTTATTTTTTTCCCCCTTTTTTTTTGGGTGATGCGTGGCTTAGAGGAACTGACACTTGAAATGCTGTCAAGCGTGGGACACATGGTACTATTCCTATAATGTCTTTCTTGCAGCTGTTATGTTTACCATTCCTCTTTCATTAATGCCCTTATAAATATATTCTATACTTTTCTATAATGTACATCAACATACTGAAGGGCTACCTAGTTGTGGTAATGATGATCAAACCTATTCAGACCTGAGGCATTGTCTAATCATGGAAATGGCTTCATCCATGCCT
>JBAMYA010000011.1:4383070-4446452 GCA_037176975.1 Arrhamphus sclerolepis
CCATGCCTGAGACAGACCAGGATGAGTTTTAATCTCCATCATACTGCATAGTTTTAAAATGCAACAGTTGACTTTCTCAATATCCCACTGATGAGACCAATACATCTGGGTGCTCTGCCTTTGTGCTGTGCGTGTACCCCTTTTTGAGTGAAAATTTCTCCTTGAATTTGACTGGTAATAAATAAGACTACAAGGTTGCTTTTATAATGTAGCCTGTCAGGCAAACTTTTTTTATGGAACGTTGTTACTGATCAATAATCAGAGTTCTTGTATGGAAAAAAAGTCTACATCTGCCAAATTGAGTGAATGAGCCTACCAAGTGGCCAGCCTACCTTAACATATGTGATCACCACACTGTACTTTCAGTTATCACATTTCATTGAAAGGACCGTGTAGAGAACTATGACTTTTAACATTAGAACAGGACCAGAACACTTTTTTCTTTAATTTTCATAGTTATGATGGAATGATTACATCACAGCCCCATGGATTTCCCATGTAAATCCTCTGAGGATTGCCTGAAGCCACAGAAATCACATTCTCCACTTTTATTTTAACCATTTGATGTGCAAAACATTATGTAGCAACTTTTAGGCACAATGCCTCTAGTAGGACTGGGCAATTTATCAAAACTGACATTCAGAACCTAGAACCAACCTAAATTCTTCTTCTTCTTCTTTTTTTTTTTTTTTTTTTAAATTTTGTTGGGCCATGTGACTATCCATACCACTGCATTGGGTAGTCACATGGCCTCATCTTGTCAAGTTCATGACAAGGAAGTGACATGGAGTAGAACTCAAACACCGAGACGACTGAGCAACTTGAACCAAAAACAAATGCAGTGGCCATTGTTTGGACATATTTTGGATGTTCTGAAGACTATACTGAATAAAGAGAAGTGAAATGTAAATACTGAAGGAAAAAAAAAACTCTTTGTGACCAAAAGTCAACGGCACCAGTCTGTTTCAGCACATAGACCACAATCACATTACAAAATGTGAATGATGTATGGCTCAAAAATGGACTGTGCGCAGAATTACTCCCTTGTATCTATGCAGTGCGCTACATAGCTTTTTTTCTAGTTTTTTTTTTCTAAGCTTGCTCACTTTTTATTTACCATATATAGTTCTGTTTCCTTCACTTATTGTAAAACTCACAGGGGAGCTTATAATTTCATTTATTGTAGTCTTTGAAAAAAAAGATTTAATAATGGGCGACATGGTCATCCTCAAGTAAAGGGAAATGATTTTTCTTTTTCCTCCTGTGAGGCCTGTTACATGAGCTTTAAGTCAGTATCTTTCTCAATCTGCATTGGAGGTGCGGTATTATCTTCCAAACAACTTAACTAAATTTTATATTTGTAGAGCCAGCATTTATTTGTTTTTTTAAAGCTATAAATCGTTAGACGTATTTGTCCTTTAAAACTAGTGCCGCTCCTTCTACCCACTACTTGGTCTGCTGGTCTGTTGCATAACTCTTTTGTATGCTAGGTCATCCCTTGCTGGAAGTGCCTTGTGCTCTGACATCATGAGACGTCACAGGGCATCCCATATATCAAATTTTCTGTAGGGAGGGAAAAAGCTCTTTACCTAAGATGAGAGGATTAGGATTAAACCCATAGGGCTCCACACCACTGCAGAAACCTTCCACCCACACATCATACATTTTAATCATTGGGACAAAATCAGTATTTCTCTCTTAGCCCACACCTGTCACACCAAGGCTCTGAGAAAGGACTGAAGATGCTGATGGTGTGGTATCTTACCTGCTGTTTATTTGTTGTTGATTTTCTTTTTAAATAAAATACCCGAAGCATCAGTGATCAATGCATTGTCTTTTTCAGATATTGAATAATTTCAAGGTTTAAGGGGGAAAAAGAGAACTTTTTATTTTTAAGTTTGCATTAAGTATATCATGTTGGATTTGTGGAATTTTAACTTAATTGTTGTGTTTTGTTTTTTTGGTTTGTTTTTAGAAGACTTGTGCTTGTCTAGGCTTGGAAAAGCACTGCCCATTTGCTCTGAGACAAATCTCTTAAGATGGACAGGAGTGATTTAACCTGCACTGAAGGCATCAGTCTGGTGATGAATCACTAGAAGCAGAAGGGAGACTGGCTGAGTGCCATGTGCACATTTGAAGATACTGTTTGCTTCCTGATTCATTTTCCAGTCAGCCTCCCTGCATGTTGCGTAGTTAAACAAGAACCATCTCTAAGCTCATTCAATGCAAGAAAAAAGGAAATGCAGTGCAGTACACCTCAGGCTGTATGTACAAGCCTGCCTCTCTACAGACTTCAGATTTCATCATCATCAGTATGTCGGCTGTGAAGGCCAAGAAAATGACCTTGCCTGGCCCTTTTTAGTCACCAATCCACCAAAGATCACAAGTAGCCATATGAACAGAAGATAAAATGTGCTGCTTTTTTGATGGTGATTACCCATTTGACAGTTTTGAGCTGGTATGAGTCAGTCTGGTCATTTTGCTGTACATCCTTTACAGCTGCATGAGGACAGAGATTGTGGCATCACAGACTAGTTATTTGCAAAAATGGGAAATGTCTTGAACTAATCCAGAATTAATGTTGCTCTATGTTGCAAGACTGAACCAACATAATGTCCTATTAAAATAAGAATAAATCCAACAGCATATTGGATGTTAGAATGAGTTCACATTAAGCTCCAATTTTATACACACACTACTACATGGAGAAATCTTTTCAAACCAGCTTGGTCGTCTGACTCATGACACAATGCTGTAGCAGGCTTTGAAATATTGCAAGTGACATGTTATCTCACCTGCAATTACACTCAAGAAGAATTACAGCCATTGTTTATACATGTCTGCTGTTTTTACTTGGTTGATAATGTTTATTGATTGCTGATGTAAGTGGGACTGTATTTTTTTTTGTTTGTTTGTTTTTTTTTGGTCCTGTCACAAATCAACAAACGTAAGCTTGCTGATGAAGCTTTTGTCGTCCTCCCCATTACATTACTGTGATGCTGACCACAAACTATGGTGTGCACACGTCACATGTTGCAGGATTGTGAAGGCCAGTTCCTACCAGTATAAGTCTTGCACCCAAAGTGTCTGTGTTCTGCTTACTTTGTGACAGTTCCTCATGTTTTTCAGTAATTGACTAAACTCTGCAGCTGTCCAACAGCTATTTCTAAAATTGCAAAAGCTGTGTGATTTTGAGAAAATGAATTGTAAAATGGATGCTTCTGTGTCTGCATGGACAAATATTGTAATTTCCCTTTTGACAAATTGAGCTTCTTTTTTGTAGTGGAGCCATACTGGATTTTTTTTTTCCATAAGAGGAACCAAATTTATAACATCCTCTTATTTCACTTCTACTTAATAGTTCAGCTGCTCACTTTAGTTTTTCACTCACCTAGTAAAATCTTACATGTGTATGTATTCTCCAGTTTATTGTCCTGTATTTAACAATGTATATCTGTCTTTCCCTGTAGCCTTGGGAGCAGCCTATGGCACAGCAAAGAGCGGCACGGGTATTGCTGCCATGTCTGTGATGAGGCCAGAGCTCATCATGAAGTCAATTATTCCCGTGGTCATGGCGGGTATCATAGCCATCTACGGCCTGGTAGTAGCAGTGCTGATTGCCAACAACATCTCAGACAAAATCACTCTTTACAAGTGAGTTTAACTGACCAGTCATTAACTTCTTTTTTTTTCTTCCCCACTTTGAATTTTCATATCATTAAATTCAGTTCCACCATACATTGTCATCATAATAAAACAAAATCCATACTATTGTAGTTACTCCAGAACACAGCTTCTCCAGTTTTCGTAAATGACTCAAACATTTGTTTGGGAAATTAAACATGTTATATTATAACAATGAAAGATGTATTCTTAATTTTTTCCCTTATGTATTTTAAAGGATACTGGATATTTTCTTATTGAATTTTTTTTTTTTTTTGTAGTTAACGTCAACATAAATGATGAAGTGTATTGATTTGGTTGGTCTGAGTTGTACTGAGTATTACTTGATTATCAACATTTTTGCTGACTAATGTGCGTCTCTGTGTGTAGGAGTTTCCTTCACCTCGGAGCCGGGCTGAGCGTGGGCCTCAGTGGGTTGGCAGCAGGCTTCGCAATTGGCATCGTGGGTGATGCAGGCGTCCGAGGCACAGCTCAGCAGCCAAGGCTTTTTGTTGGCATGATCCTCATCTTGATTTTTGCTGAGGTTCTGGGTCTCTATGGGCTCATTGTTGCTCTTATTCTCTCCACAAAATAAACGCCCAAACATCTCCACTACAAGATCAGTCCTTTATGTTGCTGCTGGAGGAAAAAGTGTAAAATGGAGAGAGGAAAAAAAAAAGAGAAAATTCAGCCACGCAAGATGAAAGAAATGAAGCTGGGATAAAAAAAAAAGAAAAAAAGAGGATTACAATGGCTCCACAAATATGGTCTTATCTTAATGTGTACAGTTGTCCCAATTTGATAGTCAACTTGTAAATGCGCAATGTAGTGATTTGTCTGTCTTGTATGTTTGCGTGTGCGTGCGTGTTAAATTGTATGATGACGATTCCTTTTTTCCCTCCACTTAAGGCTTTGAGACCAGCTGAGGCATCTTGGCCTGTGGTCTTACAGAGATGACCAAAGGGTCGCACAGCTTTTTTTTTTTTTTCTTTCTTTCTTGTCCTCCTGTATCATCTTGGGAGTTGACAAAATTTCTGAATTAATCTTGAGGATCTATTTGTAAAGAGAAATGTGTATGGACTCAGTATTTTTTTTTTTTTTTCCACTGATTTTATTTATAAGAAATTGTTCATTGAACTGTTAAATGCAGCAAAAGTAATTGTCCAGGATATATACATATATAAATATCTACAGACATATCTATATAGATAGATTTAATACACTGTGGGTTAATTGTGATAAGTGGAAATTCTCTGGATGTAATACTTGGTTAAATAATTAAGATTGCCTTTAGTATGTTGCTGGTGGAGTGGGAGTTGTGTGTAGCTGTATTCTAATCATTAAGCAAACATTTTCAAACCAGTGTTTTTCCTGTAGTACTGCTGTTTGCATTAAAAGTGTGTGTGCCCCGTGTTGGGTCTCACAAGTGTAATTTCCACATTGCATTTCCTCTCCTCCATCTTCTTCATACACCACCTGTTTCATCTGTAGCTGTACCCGATCTCTTCATTCCAGCCATTAACATCCTGCATGGGGTTCAGTGTTTGTTGCTGTTGACCTGCAGAGCAGGCTACTTTCAGAAGATTTAATCCAGATCAAAAGCAATGTTATTGTCAATGGTGAGAGATAAAATGATCTAAGAAAACTGTTAAAGGCACTTTGTAGCATGCAGCAAGAATTTGATGTGATTAACCTGCAAGAGCGGTTCAATTCTTGCGTTGAATTATTTGATCTGGAGTTTATTTTCTGGAAACGGAACAACTGCTGATGCATTTTACTGGGACACCAATCTACAATCCTGTACAAGTACTGGTATTGAATTTATCCTCTTGTGTCAACATGAATGTTTTCACAATTAAAGAAAATTCCAACTTAGTTTTGACTGACTTCCAAACGCATGTTACTGCATAATATTACTGTCACTTCTTACTAGCTCTGCTCGACTTGCTGCTGTATAGCCTTTGTGTTGTTCATTCTGTGGTAATAGATGGCTCTTTCACACCGCAACAGTTGCAAATGCAAGATAACTGCACATGACACCTTTTTATTGCACTGGGGTTCTGAAACGGGATCAGTTATGACAGTACTTTTTTTTTATTACATATAACTCAGTGACACTTCAGTCTACAAAATTATAACTATTAAGATCTGAAAACAAAGTCTTCAGTCAGTCTCAAGACTCTTGAGCAGAGTCTGAGAAATACTGCTGATGGCACTGAACGTGGGACTGTCAGGAAATGACTGGGTGAAGTCTCTTCCCTCCTCTATACTGGCGCTGAGAAGAGGATCCAAGGGCACAGAACCTGAAATAAGAAGATAAAGATCACTGATGCTGTCGTTAATTAGATGCATTACCATATCAAAACTGCAGTGCTTTCTGGGATATTCAATGCACTCAGTCACTTTCCAGCAAACAATGGTTTTATCATGTCTGCTGTCAAGTAGAGCTGACCTCTAGCTAACATGGAAAGAATTGCATCATTACTTGAGCTTGGTCTGTACATAAAGTTGGTCGCCACTGAGGAAAACAATTTATTAATTGAATATTATTAATGATTGATTTGTGTCAAATCCTCTCCAAAAATGTGTTTTAAGCATTATGCTTTGCCATAATGTGGATCAGCCATTATAGCACCATAACTGATACAAAACCCCCTGAATGAGTAAACGGTGTGTATTGCGACACCTTGTGGCCGCAGATTGAAATTGCAGATAATTCCTATCAATCTCACCTAAGAACACTGATCCGGTCAGTTTAGCCAACTCTTCACCACCACCCTTTGAGAATATGTTGCTGCAGTCCTGGAAAAAACAAAACAAACAAAAAACTGAAAAAGTGTTTCATTGGTAAAAGTATATTATGACTAGAGGGAATTATGTCATAAGACTGGTTAATGTGTAAACCAAGTACTGTTAAACACAGTAGGGTAGGGATTTTTTTTGTCTTGTCATTATGTTAGAATGTCACAACTGATTTGCCAAAACAATTTTTAAAAAATACTCACAGAGCAATGTGGACAAACAAAGCCACTCATGTTCTCCACGATTCCCAGGATCCGAACTCCCGTCTTTTTACAGAAAGTAATCTCTCTTCTTACGTCGCCTGTTGATACTGCCTGTAGCAGTACATGACAGATTTCAGCAGAAAGGTGTGCATATTTAATTGTTTGTTTATTCATATAAAACAGGGTTAAAAAAAAAACATCTCAGCAAAGTTTGTCCACATCAGTTTTTTGAAATAGTAAATCAGTAAGTAACCACAAATAGCTGCAAGGTGAAATTATAGTTACTATACCAACTTTGTTTATAAAGTGCTTTAAACTGCTACAGTGGACCAAAGTGCTGCACAGCAAGTAAATAAAAGTAAATAAAACATAATAAAAAAAGAACCTTTTACAAAACAAAACAAAGAAAAAAAATGCTAAACAGTCACCATCTTGCATGGTGCCAAAGGCCAATGAGAAGAGGTGGGTTTAAAGACGGCTCTTAAAAACAGAAAGGGAAGGGGCCTCTCTAACCAACAAGGGCAGATCATTCCACGTCTTTAAGCACAATCTCCCCAGAGATTACTGCTGGTCTTAGGGAGACTCAGGAGCAGCTAATCAGCTGACCTGAAAGAGTGGGCAGACGTGTAAGGATGCAGCTTAAAAAATAAAATAAAACAAAATAAAAACCTTGTCAGTGATCTTGGATGACAAAAAAACAAAACAACACTCAAATAGCTGCTCATTAATTGTAACCCAGGTACCATATTCTGCTAATAGTGATATTGATTTGTGGTGATACAGTCCAGCCCGACTCTACTCCATCGTCTTTCTCTCAAGTGAAACGAAGGATTATGACCAGTGTTTACCTGAGGTGTGGTGACCAAAATGGCTCCATCCACTTTATGCTTTTTTAGGTTTTCCAGTACAGCCAAGTGCTCATCTGAAGTCCCTGGTGGCGTATCCACCAGCAGCACATCCAGCTCCCCCCATGCTACATCTGATACAAACTGACCAATCAAAGCTGCAGGATACGATATAGACATGAAGAGAGCAGTGAGGACAAGCATGTGAATGCGATAATACGCAGTGTGAAGTTAACTGGGGACATGTTCACAAACATGTTCTTGCCAAATTAAACCATTTCTTCCAATGAAAATCAGCCAGATGTCTACAAAGTCTTGTAAAGTAAGAGAAACAAAATACATCTTTAACAACTATACTTTTTTTATGTTAAGCTATTCCTCCATGACTCTAATATTTGAGATTTTCATCCTTTCCAAACAAGGGTCAAAATCAGAGATATGCACACTTGTTTTACTTCCCATGGAGTGTCCATACCTGTTTTCTTTGGGCCCCTCCACACCACTGCTTCATCTGGGTCCTCCAGTAGGAAACCAATTGACATTAGAGCCAGGTTCTTCTGGCCATCGGTGTAGACCGGTACCCAACCCGAGTCACACTGATGCACGTCTGGCCGGCCTACACTCAGCATGCGGGGGATACTGGGTCCACAAAGGTCAATGTCTAGGATGCCAACCTGATGGCCAGAATTTTGTAAAATGAGTTGAATTACTCTCCACTTCAACATTTGCACAAACACAGTCAGGTCATTTATACAAGTTAAGGCAATGCTCACCTTCTTTCCAGCATGCCTGAGAGCCAGAGCCAGTTCTGTAGTTATTGTGCTCTTTCCCACACCTCCCTTTCCTGACAGCACCAACACAACATGCTGGACCTGGGACAAGCCTCCATCTGACAGGAAAAGGACATTTTATTTCATTTTATTACTTTGAGGAGCATTATTATAGTAATGTCTATAAAAAGATTGTGTTTAAAAGATATATTATCATTCCTGAAACATTTGATATCGTGATATATATTGTTACAGAATATTAGTCCTGCCCTAATATGAAAGAGAATGAACGACGTTGATTTGTCAAATGTTAGTGAAGGGTTCATGAGTTCAACACTGGGTTGGCAAGTTTCAACATGAACACCTTTCTACTGTCTTATAAACTTTATCTAGACTGGCAATAGAGAGTCACTTTTATATATGACTCCATGGGAAGCAGGTGACAGAACTGAATGTATAAGAAGAAGAAAAATGTGCAGTATTCAAGTTAGCATAGGCTAACAAGTTAGCTACGTTCAGTCAGCGGCCACCTCGTAACAAAATTATATTCAGTCAATTCAATGCCATCTTACTGTCACAAGTAAGACGACAGTACGGATGTTTTTACTTTGTATTCGACGATTCCCACTTACCAATATTCGGTTCCATAATTTAGAATTAAGGCTACAACCACTGACTGTAAATAAGTACAGCATGCACACAGTACACAACGACTTCCGCTAATGTCTCGAACCAATCCCGCAACACTGGATGCAACTAAGTCCCGCCTCTCTCCCAACGTAGCCAATAGGAAACTCGGAAAAATGGTGCCTTTAGGAGCGCCACCATCATTTAAAGCTTATACGCTGTTATCCGTTCGTTGTTATTATTATTGTTATTGTTGTAATTTTATGGCAATGATAATACTAATAACAACAACAATAATAATAGTAATAATAATTATTATTATTATAGTAGTAGAAGTAATATTACTTGTGGCAATTATTATTATTAAATGTATTTACAATATATATTATAAGTACTTATAGTGCAGATGGTTTTCCCGGTCAGCGGAGCCCACGTCATACGTCTTCAATATGCTTCAATCCCAAATCAATTAACATAAACCCCTCCCCCTCACAGGTTACAACAAATGGAAGACAGTGGAGGCGTGGAGAAGTTGTGTTTACCTCAATCCTAGTGAGAAGTAGGCCAGAGTGCTCACTACAGCTGTCACACAGACAGATATAGAGGCACGCTGGCATTCAAATGAGCCACTGCAAGACAGCGTACAGGAAGACTACTGGAAGGTAAGAGCATGCTGTCGCTGTCCACACGCTGCATAGTATTTTAGGGCGAAACTAAAGTAAGACTTTAGGGAACTGTGTTGGTACATTTGTTGACTCAGTATTGCAGTGAGAGATGGAGGAGCTCAGGTGATACCCTAAAGGAGGACTAACTGTGAGAGTCATGGAACTGGTGAATTACTCATCTAATTAATCGAAGATGAAATTGTGATTCATGATGGTTAGATTTAAAATCACTAAGATTTTAATTATTACCTCCACTTGATGCATATGGAGTATGTAGGGTAAGGCCCAATTAAATGAGGCCTGTTCTAGACTAACTAATCTAAATTCAAGGCAATCATCTCCTACACCTGCTTCCAAAGTGGCAACCAGCTGCTGCGTTCAGTGCTGGTCACTAAGCCATGCCATCAGGTTGAAGTTCAGGGGGTTTATAGCATTGTCAACAAATTGTCAATTTCATATTATTACAGCATAAAAGAAGAGATCACATCTGGCATACCGAGTAAAATAATGCTTTATAAATCAGTAAAAAAAAAAAAAAAAAAAGTTTCTGAAAGTTATTTGATTTAATTTTTTTCAGTGTGTTGGGGGTCACTGTAAATTTCACTTCAGACAATTAACTGCACTGATCGTGAAAGTGGTAAACATGGTAAAAAAAAAAAAGTAAACACTAAACACGTAAGTCATTTTTTAAATATTTGTTTATGGGTTTGGGGAGGATGTTAATGGATCCAGATTTGTTTTCTATTTGAACAAGGGGTGAGGTAGTTGTTACTCAGTTAATAACATTTAACCCTATCACTTTTTTACATGATAGAAGTCACTCAACTATATTTCAATATCGAAACAAACTTAAATGAAAAACAGCATGTTCTTTCATGTGTAGGGCGATATAGATATTGAAACGTGAACGGCTGCAGTCGTGCTGCTGAAGGGGAAGAACAGAGGGTTGGCTTTAAAGCATTATCACATGCACAGAAACACTTCTTGCTGCCAACCGTGACATATGGGGCAGATAGTAACAGGAGAACTGGCACACATAGACCAGTATGTAGGTGACCAGGAGAATTTCTTCATAAATATATCATGCAGCTTGCCACTGATTGTGAGAGATAGGAAACAACGTTGAGTGAACTGTAAACAGATTGTTGAACCTCACCTCATATTTTGACAGTTAAAATCAAAGAAATCAGTATACTATTAAGATATAAATGATGCAGTGGCTTTTTTCTTTTCTTTTGGTCTGTCCACTTTAAATGTAACTTGTGAAGTTTAGAAGGTGAGTCATCAGGTAAGATATTTATCAGGAAGCAAAGAATGAATGAAATGCAGGCCAGGAGCTGAACTCTGACCTTATTGGCCATAAATAAACAGTGCATCGCCTCCTTCGCGTATGTCAGCTAATCATCAGGGGCTGTGTTGGCTGTCCTCAGAGCTGCCATGCTGAGAAGAGGCAGGAGCGGCAGAGCCCGACATTTGGCCTGGGGTGAGACGCGGCACGAGACTGATGTCATGGCAGTGGTCGAGACGTCCAACAGAGAAGAGCGGGAGAGCCAAACAGTGAGACAGGTGAGATACTGGGCTTCTAATGGTGAGGCAAGAGATAAAAAAGGGAGTGATTTGTGAACATTTCATCTGAGAAATTTAAAGAGTTTAAAGAGATATTACACCATAGGTAGTTTATTTTATTACTATAAAAAATATCACTAATAAAAAAAAAAAAGTTATTTCCAACCAAAGAGAAATACTTGCTAACTGGAAAGAATCAAAACTTTAACCTGAAGACCAGTAGTTTTCCACTGAAGCTGCCCCTTTCTGAAATGGTTGTGTGTAGGACGTGCTCCAAAGGCAAGAACAGTATTTTTGGAAGGCTTCTAATTTTACTTACTAGCACGCACGAGTTCTCACACTGTCGAGTCACACAAACCTTTCCGGGAAAAGATGTCCTGACAAGTTTTTAGTACACGAGACACTAGTTTGCATTTGAATCTGGTAGCTGGTGTCAGAAGTCACATGGTTCTCAGCAGAATTTCAAAATTGTTCAATAAAATCCTCAGGCTCCTCCATTAGAACAAAATTCCTCCCTTTGCTAAAGCGCCTATACATCCCTGGAGGACAGCCTGCAGACTTACAAGGTGCTGTTTGTTGTTTGTGTCAAGTAGATCAGCGACTCGGAGGTGGATTACCTGACGGGATCCCAGACTGTGTCTGAGACGCTGGTTTTGTCCAGCACAGCACCAGTGATGGGGGAGTCTTTCTGCCACTGTGAGGGACAAGAAGAGCTCAGTCCAGGTTTTGGTGTCAACAGTGACTGCCTCTGTGGGGAGGAGGATCAGGGTGAGGAAAAAGTTACTGAATAGAGAGAGATGCCGAGTTAGCGCAGCAGGATGCTCTATCAGGAAAATATATTCCACCAAACCAGTGCAGTTTGCTCGATGGTCAGACGACAAGTTAGTTGGGAGACAACATGAAAAAAGAATGTACAAATATCAGACAGTATTTATGACGCAAACATTATTCTCTCACTAAAAAAAAAAAAAAATCAGACTTTTTAATGATTTGTGAATTCTTATTTGCTTCATTGCCATGTCACATCCGTCTATCATCCATATAAACTTTAGCATCCTGTTAAATACAACCCACACAGATAAGCTACTGTAATATTTACTACTCACAACAGCTTTATTTACCATAACAGCACATTATCTTTACTAGGTGATACTGAAGATAAATTAGAACTTTGGTGCTCTAGATTAGCTCCAGCTTATTCATTTGTGCAGTAATAAATGGACAATAAGAGGCATTAATTGCTGTGCATGACATGAAAGAAGGAGAAAATGTAGAGAAACCCCTCGTTTTAATCAGAAGGGAGGGAAAAATATCAGAATGCATTAAAGTGACTTAAAATAAATGAGATCAAACTAAATTTGAATATTCATGTAACTCTCAGATGATTGAGCTCTAATTTTCTTTTAGTCCTAGAGCCACTATTGGTGCACTGATCAAAAGGTTTTAATTAAAAAAGCAACAACATTTGTTTAATTGCTGTTCCTGCTTCACTGAACACCATTTTGGGTGTCATTTGCTGGTATTAATCCTGTCGTCACTCTGACCACATCAATAATAAGAAATAAGGTCTAAGCCACAAATGTTTTACGGTGGCAGGACATGAAACATCCAGGAGGTCAGTGGGCTCCATTCTCCGTATCACGCACCTGTACATTCTGCATCCGGCAACAGCAAACTCTAAAATCTTCGCTATCCGTGTGGCAGAGATAGTTTACAGTGGCTGGTCTGTGGTGTGTTTTTCCAGTTTTTGACTGGGTGTGGGATGAACACTGCAAGTCTTCTGGAGCCTTCCTCAGCTGTGACAACAGGAAGGTTAGCTTTCACTCAGACTACAGCTGCGGGACTGCTGCCATCCGCGGCGGCAAGGAGCTGTCAGACGGCCAACACTACTGGGAAGTAAAGATGACCTCTCCTGTCTATGGGACAGATATGGTGAGTAGCAGTTCCTCATGAAATACTGATGTTTTAAAATTTGGCAAAATTTGAACCTAATCTGAATATAGAAAGCTCCTATCAAATGATACACTGAAACGGTTGTTTCACTGCTTGCTTGGGGTTTTTTGTTTAGATGGTGGGGGTTGGGACCTCAGAGGTGAACCTTGACAAGTTCAAATACAGCTTCAGCAGCCTGCTCGGCCACGATGAAGACAGTTGGGGGCTGTCCTACACAGGTAAGCTTTTTTCCTCTTTCAATTCTTAAAACTTTGTTTAAAAAAAAAAGTATTTGAAGGAAACACATTCTCATGTTTTTGTGTGTGTGTATATGTGAATGAAGGTCTGTTTCAGCACAAAGGAGACAAAGTGAAATTCTCCTCTCGGTTCGGTCAAGGATCAATCATAGGAGTCCACCTGGACATGTGGCACGGCACCCTGACCTTCTATAAAAATCGGCACCTCATAGGTATGTTTTTTGATGAAAACATATATTTTAATGTAAAAGGCAATGGTGTTTTAGTTTTCATATCTGTCTCTCCATATTAGGTGTAGCTGCCACCAGGCTGCAGAACAAGAAGTTCTACCCCATGGTGTGCTCCACAGCAGCCAAGAGTAGCATGAAGGTGATCCGTGCCTGCTACATACCCACCTCTCTGCAGTACCTTTGCTGTGCTCGCCTGCGCCAAATGTTGCCCCATTGCCCCGACGTCGCTAACACGCTGGAACTGCCCCCAGGCCTACGCATCCTCCTCCACACTCAGCTGTCGTGGGTCTTCAACCTCAAGAACAGCCCTGAAATGTCAGAGCAGGAAAAATACACGGCTGAAGATGCCCACGAGGAGACGAGCCTGCGTCCAAGCGCTGATCCGAGCCCCGTGTCCACCCTGAGTGCCTGCACCTTCCCGTTTCCTGAAGCGGCCACATACCTCTGCCCCTGCCACACGTCACCTCAGGCTCAGTCCAGGACTTGCCACTGCCCTCCGACGCCACCGAGCAGCGACTACGACAGCTGCTGCTCTGAGCCAGAGGATTATCAGTGCAAAAGATGTCGCTGGACATGATCTGGAAGCGTTTGGCACATCATCATTCTACCACTGCCATGAGTGTCTCCTGTTGTTGTTATGGAGAAAAGAGAATCCTCATCATGGGTGCATCACTGCCTCTGTTTTTTTTGTTTTCTTTTAATTTACACAGCTTTGAGTGGGAGACAAGCCGTGTTTATGTAATGCATGAGATATTTAGTTCTGATCTGATCTATTGTTGCCCTCATTTTAGCCAACTTATTTTCCTTTTACATATTTTGTATTAATTTTTAAAATATGCCTACTTTTTAAACTTAGATTACACTCCCAACACCAAAAAACAGTAACGAAACACTGGAAAACTTGAGTTGTATCTTCTCAGGCATAGAACTGCATTTTGTACTGTGGAGCTGTCTTTTTGTAAATGTTTTGTAATCACTATTTTTTTTCCTAAATACCAACTGTTGTTACTTACTCAAGGGTTTTTACTGGTTTTCTATTTGCAGTTATGTTTTTGATTATGAACTTTCTTACACATACAGCTCTGTAAAATTAAACAAAAACAGAAACTTTGGTTGCAGCTCATTCTTACCCACTGGTTTATTCATAAACTTGCAGTCAGGTTCATGTGATACGTAGCATTTGTTTCATTAAAATAATGAACATAATTATGCATTTATTGTTAATATGTGATCCTCTTTGAATCTGTATAAACAATGCTTTCCTGGAAAGAGAAGATGAGATCTTGGACACATTCTTGGCTAGTAAATGTCAACAACCCACAGCCAAGCGGTACCAAGCTGTGATTTGAAACCAGATCAATTGCAGCCGGCGTCCATGAATCACATTATTACACGAGCAGATTAGTCCAGGACCAGCTGAGGGTTCTGGGCTGTGACGCAGCGGTAGACTCTGGCGGATATCTCTGGTCCAATGCGTCTCTCTTTGCCTCCAGTTTTCACTAAGAGACCAGCCAGCATTCCCTTCCTCTCGTCTTCAGACCCCAAGTTCTGGTAAGCCTTAAAAAAAAGTGATTAGAGATTAATTTTTACATGTATTGCCTTGAGCCCAGGTCGTGTAGGACCATTCTGAGGTGCGCTCAGGCTTACTTGCAGAAGCAGCTGAGGAGACGGATAGGACGCAGTCACAGCGGAGGCCACAGCAGGACTGACCCTGTTCAGCTGCTGGATCTGCCTGCTCCAGACCTCTAACAGCCCCGAGCCATCTCTCTCTACCCGAGCCCCACTCGCCCACGAACCGTCCACACAGAAGGGTAGCTCTGACTGCTCTGTCGCGAGCCTGCAGGGAGGAATGAAGAAAAACGGATACAGTGATTTACGAGCAGAAGCCTCGCTCAACAGGTAAACAGCGACTGCAGAGTGCATACTTGAAAGGGCGTTTTGATAAAGCCTTGGTGACGGCACACACATGATCAGTGATGTCCTGCCAGTCGTACAGGAAGACCAGCGAGATGTTTTTGCAGAGCTGGAGGTACACGAGCACCTTGAAAGAGTTTAAATGTTAATGTTAGCTCGCATACAGGCAGCGTTTCATGAACCCTCTGACACAAACAAGTAGACTGACCTCCTCAATGTCCCGATTCTTCATCCCCAGTTTGGATTGCAGAATCTCCTCTGGTAGATGTTCACCACAAGCCATCCTGCTGTTGATAAAGACAACTCAATGTTCACACGAAAGCAAAAGCAGCTTCAATATTTTATCTCTGAAGAAAGAAAATTACAATGCTGATGTTGTAAGACCTAGTTTGAATGGTTCTTTTGGTGCAGACAGAATGTTGTAAAATACAATATTGCAATATTAAATCTGAATAAAGAAGTAAGTATAAGGCAACAGACTCGCTGACCTGTGTTCACATTCACAGTTCATCACCAACAGAGTGACCACCTTCTTGGCATCCCTATTGAGACACTCCAAAAGAGGACTAAGGAGAGGCCCTGTCCCAGTCTCCTCCCCTTCACTGTCCAGCATCTGCAGTGCAGTGGAGTGCAGCGTGACTATAGGGACAGATGCTTACTTCTCTTAGAGTCCATCATATTATTGTTATTATACTTTTTTCACAGAGATCATCATATCCTGAAAGTCAGCGGCAGCCAGGACCAGAACCACTTGTTCCTCCTCCACAGGGATGTGACTCTCCCCTCCCTGCTGAAGGCAAGCAGTGATGACTCATTTTTGAGGGCAAACATAGAGGCTGTAAAAGAGAAAGGAAACAAACCGATAGATGGGATTAAATTGATCTCACACTATTACAACTACCTGCTCTCTGCTCCACGTGATGCTTTGAGAGATCTGCTGTTCCTCAATATTAACCCTCCACTCCAAGGCAGCCAGGGTGTCCAACAAGATGTCTGAACCATCCTGCTGCAGAAGAGCTGTTGACACAAAAGTTCACAGATTAAAAACTGGTGTGCTAATCTTAACCAGGTGACATTACTGTTTTAATTTTAGCTTAGAAAAGCTGCTGCCAGTTTTGAAAACGGGATTTAGAAAAACTATGAACTGTTCACTTGCCAACAGCTGTCACATTGATCTCACAATCTGTTAACTTTTTTTTATTATTATTATTGTAAAATGAGTATCGGGGTTACTAAAAGGTAAAGTACATAAAAATAAAATGCACTTTAATGGACTAAGTTTTGTTTGTTTGTTTTAAGAGCAGAAAGGTAGAATAGTACAATTTTCAGACAGAGGTGAAGGCATCATGTACCTGGATCTATGCAGATCCTGAGACACTTAATAAAGTTCTCTGGCCGGAGGCTCTTGAGCCTCTCGGCGGCCTCTCTCCTCCTCTGCTGCTCCTGCCTCCTCTCCTCCTTCTCCTGGGCTCTGGCTGCTCTCTGTCGCTCCCTCTCCTCCCTCCGCTCATTGGCTTTCAGTCTGTCCGCTTCTATTTCCTCCTTGCTGCGGCGTTTTCGTGCAGGACTCGGCGTACCGGAGCCTTCTGGTCGCGGAGGAGACAAACTTGCTTGGCTACTACTTTGCTCACTATTATATTTGTTTTTCGGTCGTGGTGACGACCGATTTTTGCGTTTCTCATCTGAACTTTCTGCCTCTCTGTTTTCTCTGCAGGCTGTTCGACTGTTCGCACCATCGCGGTTTAAACAGGCTTTTAATTCAGCATCGCTCTCCTCAGATTCAGATATTTCCCACGTTTTAGCTCTGCGCAAGACTGACATCTCACATGTTGAAGGCACAAAATGTCATAATACACTATTAAAAAAAGAGAGAGAGAGAAAGAAAGCAAATCATACAAGTGCAACAATATTGTTTGTGTAATCGCAATGGTGTCCGCCGAGGAACAAAACACCCAAAACGCGCTACATTACTATGTAGCTCAGAAAAAAAGAAGAAAAACCTTCATAAAGTTAACAGTTCTAAAACTTTTTTTCTCCAAACGAACACAGCCTATAAGTATATAGCATGTCTTTTATTAGAGAGAACAGAAGGTAGAGGGACACGACAGCTGTCACCTGGTGGACCATTTACCAGATTACACATCTGTTGTTAAAGGGATTAAGTCTCAGGACAAACAAGTCAAACGTTGATTGAATCTGTGGAATTTAATATAAAGTGGTAGTAGAAGTAGACAGGGATTTCTACTTAGAATTTTGCAATCTTATTTAAAGTAATTTTTAAAAACAGCAGTGTTTAATTTCAGTATTCTGAAAGGCTTTGGAATCTGCAAGGTGGTTGATTCATTATTTTTGACAAATCTAACTCTTTTTTCTTCAAATATGATTATTTTCTGATTATTAGACAGTATTTCTGTTTTATTGATGGACAAATAAAAAATAGATATTGAAATTGCCCTTGATGTTTCCCTTTACATTTGAAATTGAACATAAACAAAAATGTACTGTCCTTTTCTATGATTGTAATTTATTTATGTAATTGGTTTATTCATAGTGAGAATATTTTAAACTACTGTGGACAATGTATTTTACCCTGATCCGTCCCCTTTAATATAAACAAGAACATGAATGGTTGTCAATAAAGTTTTTGTGGCAATTCCGGTCCGCGCAGATTTCCAAACTGCGCGCTACGTCATTACGTATGATATTTTGAGCCAGCAGTCCCATCCATGTGGCTTTAAGAGCTTCGGTTTTTGAACGCCACCAGGAAACGTGTGGGGACGTTTACGTCCGCGGTTCTCTGCAGCACCGTGGACACTAGCCTGCTCATGTAAACAACAGCCAAACATGTGAATTGCAGTGGAAGTTCAATTTCATAGCAAAAACATTTCTTGCCATTATGGCGCAGCCAGCGGAGAAAGGTACGTTTGTCTTTGCCGTCTGTCTAAAATATATTTTTTTCACACAGACTCTAGACTCCCCTGGAAAAGTGGGCCACTCAAGGACCAGCTCAGCATTTGTACATTTAAAGGAGCTCGTGACCAAGACGGGAAGTTGCCTCATCGTTTGCTATGTGTGGTTTTTATTTATTTATTTTTAGATATCGTTCATTATCTCAATTCAGCAATTCATTCTTTGTTCTCCTTACGCAGTAAACACATGCCCTATGTTACCAAATACAAGTTGGTTTGTTTCTTGATCATGAAAACTGGATTATATATACGTGTGTGTATATGTGTGTGTATGTATATATAAACTAACTCCTATGAACATTTTATTATTTAGTTGGACAGTTGAAATCCACATTGTATGTATTATATCGAATAAAGTCTGTACATTTGAAATTTAATTTATTGTGACACCCCCCAAAAAAATAAATAAATTAATTAAATTAAATCCAAGAGTAAGCAAAAACAAACAAAGAAAACCAGCAATGTTTAAGAATTAAAATGTTTCATGTTGGCTCAGACATATCCTATAAACACTACAGTAAGATGGAGTTTTATTGGTTTTACTTTCTTTTGCTGACACCATTCTTTCTGCTACGGTTTCAGCCTATTATCGCTTCGTGGTGCTGTTTTTTAACTGCCTGCTGACGTTTGGCTCCTACTTCTGCTTTGACATCCCCAGCGTTTTGCAGGATCAGTTCCAAGGGGTGAGTTAAAGCCAACAGAGCAAAACAGTTTAAAGATACCTTTGAATGATTTCCCCACATCAATTAACAGAATTGCTGTTGTTAGTCTAAATTCCAAAGTCTGTCTTATTTTAGGCTGGATGCATTAAAAAAAACTTTATCTTTGGTTTTGCTTACCTGACAGAACCTTACATGCCCTAATGCAACAATAATCAATGGGACGGTGGACTGTGTGGAGGGGCTGGGGATGAGCCCTCAGCAGTACAATCTTCTTTATGCCATATATGCTTGGACGTAAGCACATGAACACATTAACTAAGCTGCACATACGTTGATAAATTTCTTACCTAACAGAAGGTGTATGTCTCTCTTCTTTCTCCAGAAATGCAATAGTGGTTGTTCTTGCTGGATTCCTGATTGACAAATTAGGAAACCGCTGTAAAGTATACCTTTTATTTGAAAATAAAAATCTCTTTAAGCCACAACAAACATAAATCAATAAGAAATGAAAGTAATTTTTATTTTTTTTGCTTTGTCTTGCTTGCAGTTGGTGTGTTTCTGTTCTCTTTTCTCTGTGTTTTGGGCTCATCCCTTTTTGCACTGGGATCCCACTTTAAAGGAACTCCCTACCTGCTTCCGCTCATGCTCACTGGCCGCTTGTTGTTTGGGTCAGGCAACGGATCTCTGACAAGTAAGGACATTTTAAACACACTTCATAACGTTACTACTGAGGAATATTCCCTAAACTCCCTTCTCTCGTGCTTCTTCTCAGTCGTTCAAAACCGCATCACAGCTTTCTGGTTCAAAGGGAAGGAGCTGGCTTTGGCGTTCGGCCTGACCTTGGCCTTCTCTCGCCTGGGTTCAGTCCTGAACTTCTTCCTCACACAGAAGTTTGAAGATAAATACGGCATGCAATGGACGCTCTGGGGTGGTAGGTAGATGGGGGGTGTTAACCTCATGGTTTATGACATGACATGATGTGAGCAATTCTTTCTCACACCACATGATGAGACGCTCGTGATTCTCTTTGTTTTGTAGGAACACTCCTGTGTGTGCTCGGCTTCACTTCTGCCATCATAGTGAGTGCGTTGGACAAGATTGGAATGAGGCAACTGGGTCTTGATGGAGCCATCCAAGCAGAGTCCCGCAAAGTGGTAAGATCAGTATCTTCAGAAAACTTTTCTTTCTAAGAGGTTCTCACAGCATGCTCTGTAGTGATTGGGCCTATTTTGACAGTTTTACTATTGAGCATTTTGTTTGTGTGTGTAGAGGGTTCAGGATGTGAAGCTTCTGTCGCTAAGATACTGGCTGCTGGTTCTGACCATCATGTTCTTCTACAACGGCATCTTCCCCTTCATCGCAGATGCCAGGTGAAGCTATGCACAAACACTTGGAACATGTTCATATGTACTAATCATGCTTACATTTGAAATGAGACAATAATTAATTTTAATGGTTTGATTTTACATGCTGGTATTAATGAAGCAGTGTTGATTCTGCTCTGTTACATAAACCTATGTTCAATGAGACACATTTGTGACAGAGTTGTGTTATGTTGGAGCTTTTGTGTTGGTAATCATTCAAAAATTCATGGTCTCAAAGCCAGAAATGTTTTTTCCCCCCATCATGTCCCCTTTAACATGGACTCACACACTTCCTTTTCTTGTCCAGCAAGTTCATTCAGGATAAATACAATGGTTACAGCCAGAAGGAGGCAGCCTACATTGCAGGGGCGGTCTACGACAGCTCTCTGGTCCTCTCAGCCAGTGTCGGCATACTCATAGTAGGTCTCTTTATTTGAAAACGTGCATCCTGTCTGCAATCTGTTCAGAGGTCTGCTTCATGAGCGGATACAACTAAACTGATTCAAACACTGTCTTTCAGGATTATGTAGGCCTCCGTGGTATCTTTGCAGTGGCCTGTGCTGTCCTCACGCTGCCTGTCTTTGGACTCCTGGCCTTCACCTTCGTCCCTCCTCTGGTCTCCACAGTTTGGCTGGGAGTCACTTACTCCTTTGCTGCTGTGAGTTTGACTCCAATGTTTATTTATTTAAGACAAAAAAAAACACATCAAATTTTGTCTTCATCGGTGTTACAAAAATTGACAATCTTTTCTGTGAGTTAAAAACATGGGAAATTCAGCTTGTGGTTACTCATCATGGCAAATCATTATGGCTATTTTATAATCAAAACACACTCGAATCTGCAAATACATTGAAATTGTGTGGAACATCCCTTGAGTACTTGCACCTTGATCCAGATGCATTTTGGGGCCAAAATTGTTGCTCCATGAGACATTCCTGACATTTGCAAGTCAGATCTGCACTTTGAACTTTGAACTTTCTCATTGTAACTTTTTTTCTTTAGATGTTAGTGCTTTCAAAAACCTTTTCTTTTAATGTTGGCACAAAGGTTACCACATACTGTTATTAAATAAATCTTGTCAATTTAGAAAATAAATATAACTAGTTGGAAACTTCAACTTTCAGCCCCATTATTTCTGTAAGCGGGTGTGTTGCTCGGGTTCTTTTATTTTTTTTCCGCCTTGTTTTTACTTTCTCCTTTCTTGTCTCCATTGAATACAAATGCACAAATATTATGTCATGCCCAACATTTTCCTATCCGTCTTGTGTTTCAGGCGAGCATGTGGCCATCTATTCCCCTTGTAGTACCTCAGGCAACCTTGGGAACGGCCATGGGCCTGGCCACCTCTGTACAGATGGTTGGGATCGGCTTATCCAATCTGGTTGTTGGGCAGATTCTCGGCACAAAATCAAGGTAGGGAAGTATTTCAGCCTGGTATCTGTTCGCTGTGAAATGACAGTCCATTAAATATTTTTATCTGCGTTTCTCATCTAGTGAAAGTAAGATTCCACTGTGGCGCTGGCAGAGGATGATGATCTTTATGTTGGCCAACACCATCAGCTGCATCGTGACTTCAGTGTTGCTCAACGTTGTCGATCACAGACAGGTCAGAAATTGCCGTCTCCCACTACACAAACTCGAGAGAGCGTGCTTTCTTTATCGCATCAGGTTTTGCTCTTGATCGCACTTTTATAAACAACAGCAAATAGTATTGACGTTTGTTTCTCAACAGGGTGGAACTTTGAACAAAACAACAAAGAGGTCCGAGCAGGCAGAGCGAGACTCGGAACGAGAGCCTCTCAACCAGGCAGAGGAAGAGCAAAACGAGGATGATGGTGTCAACAGAACTGAATCTATCAATTCATGAGTTGTTGTTTTTTTTGTTTTGTTTTTTTAAATCACCTTTTTTTGATTTTTAGCGATCAATTGTGCAATTTCCTACCAAAGCATTGAAAAACTTGTACAAACTAACAATTTTAGTCGTCCTGTGCCGTCGTGCCATCCAGCCACAACACTAACACGGGCATTAAAGTTGCCTCAACATTAATGTGATTGTTTTTGTGATGCTGAAGAGGAGCAGTGTGTTGGGTTTGAGAACTCTGTGAAGACCCCCTTTAAAAACAAAGCAAAAAAATACCCAACAAATTCTGAGGCAGCAGCAACTTCGCTTGATTTAAATGTAATATAGTTTTTTTTTTTTTGTTTGGTTTTTTTAAGATCTGTCAGAAATGAAATAAGTCTTTTAATTAAAAGTATAGTCAGATGAAAGTAAGATTGTTTTAACCTTAGAACAAGTCAAGACCAAGCCTTTTATATGTACAGATGATGCAGATCTATGTTTTTGCAGTAGCTGATAACCATGTGTTGTCTTTTGATAAAGCATTTTATAACCTTTTTAATAACCTTTTAGCAGGCCAACATTGTTCCTTCTACTCAGAAAGGGAATGTGACACATAATCAGATGGTTGCAAAATGCAGCTTCTTTCTGTCAACTGTTTATGTCGCAGTTTTTTTCCCCCTCTAACGGGAACGCAGTATCCCATGTGAGAAGTTGCAAATTTAATGAAAATCAGAACTGAGATCTCATTAGCAGTTCACGTGTTTATTCAATGTTAGAAGCTCCTTTTACAGAGAGCACAACTTTGAGTCTTCTTCCTTGGACAGGTCATCAGTGTCTTGCAGATCATTTATCAGATGGGATGAGCACCATCTTTAACAGATGTTCGATAGTGTTTAAGCTGGGATTTAACTCATCACAAACTGCTGCTGAAGTGATTTTAGAAATTCCGTTACTGACTTGAAGTTTTTGGTCATGGTTCTGTGTAACTCCTTGCTTACCTTTGTTTGGCTTTACTATCAGCACCATGTCCATACTTTCTATGTCTCCAATTATACATGTCACTGGGAGCGTTTGAGTTCATTGGACGTCTTGGCTTCTGTTCTGTCCCGAGAAGTGTTGTCTTATAGGATTTCGTGCACACAGATGTTTCTTTCTAAGCGCTGTGCAGTCCATTCTGAGGTCCTGAACACAGACCACCATGACCACATATTGAAACACCTAAAGCTTGATTTAGAAAACCATACAAATGTTTTTTTTTTCTTCTAAATTTGCAAAAAGAAAAATGAAATTCAAATCCACAAAGTGAAGTTGCCTGGATACGTTCTCAACTATCTTTTTATAATACCAAATCTTTTCTGTTTTCTTGGTGATGTTAACTGTTACTTAAAGGGAAAATAATTCAGTGTTAAAGTCAAATTTGTATATTCATGCTATGCTGAATATCAGCTATACAGTATGTCTGCTTTTCTTTGTTTTTGTTTTAGTATGGGCAAGAATGGAAAGATTAAAAAAAAAAAGTGTAATCTTTTGGATTTTTATTTTTATTTTAGCCTCAATATATTATATGTATCTTGTAATCAATTATGATTGTGACATACCTGACTGTATTGTGGTTACCAAGAAAAAAAGAAAGTGTGCATAAGTCTCCCTGGTTCTTCAGACATTTTCTTAAATTGTAATGTGACATGTTCAAAAATAGCAAAGACTTGGCCAATCATCAGCTGCAGAGTGATCAAAGAAGATCTAAAGTTACCTGGGGGTACTGAGACAGGTAGCTTGGCTTCACACAGACACCTTCTATCAGTAAGAAGCCCCACAACATCTCGTTCTTGGTGCTGAAGTGGTTGCAATGGTGGCGCTGGGCCTGTTCATCACATACCAGGGTTCATGGATCAGTTTGAATGCATCAGAATACTTGCTGAGGTCCATCCTGAGCGCTGAAAAGGTAAGGTTCTTGAAATGGATGTTTTAACCAGACAACGACCCCAAACACACCAGTAAACCAGCAGCATCTTGATTGTTAAAACCATGCCATGGAGTAGCGAGCCTAGACCCTGGAGCTCGAGCCATTTGAAAACGTCAATAATGCTATTTCTGAGGCTAAACCAAGAAATGCAGAGGAATCGTGGAATGTGGTCCAGTCATCCTGGTGGGATACCAGTGAAGTTGGTCGACTCCATGCAGCATACATGTTGGAAAGAAAATGCAGACACTTACTGTTAGAACAGCCTATAATTCCCTTTTTTCTTCACTTTTTGTAAAATTATGACAAATTTAATAAAGGTTTCTTTGTGTTTTGATTTGGAATAGAATATACAGTGTCCTATTATAAGGATTATAATAGGACTATTATAAAGCAACTGTATGTCATGCTGGGAAATTAACTGTTTACCTCCCTTTTTTTTGTTTGTTTGTTTTTTTGCTTGATCTAATGTGGCACAATGCACAGCAGTTTTTAGCCGAAGCCAAAAATAAAGCTCACCACACACGTCCAGGAAAGTGCCGAACCAAGTGTTGAGTTCAAGGGAGCATTTAATTAGTTAGTCTGAGCAATTAATCTCAAACCATGTAAAATTCCTTCTGACCAGCAGCATCACTTACTCCAGTCATGTCAAATGCATAACAGCCATTAGGTGGCGCTCATGGTATTTTTGTTTCCAGTAGATAAGCTAGTTTATCTGGTAGTCAAGAGTCTGAATAATGAACTATGGTTTGCATGAGCAGTTTGGGTCCTTATTAAACTGGTACTTTATACTGGATAGTTTGTTTGACATTGTGGGAGCACTGCATATCATATTTTTTATACTGCAAGAATATAACTTATTTAAATGGCTACAGATTTTTTTTAAATAAAAAATCAGCACATTAAATGTAAGTTACTTATTTTAGGAACACACTTCTTGCTTCTGTCTGTATTGACCAAATCTTAATATATTGGTGATTTTACAAACAATAGATAACACTGGATGAAAGGGAATTTGTTTTTGTTTTGTTTTTTACCCGTATGCTTCATATTCATTGCTGTTCATCAAATATCTTTAATTCCCTTAGTTTAAACCATTAAGAAGCAGGGATCTGAGTGAATGTAGACACATTTACAGATATCAGATGGGAGCTGCTGCTTCTTTTCCTTTCGGCTGTTCCCTTCAGGGGTCACCACAAATGAATCGTTGGCATTTCTAAAAAGTAAAATTGTCCAGTCTGTGAATCTTTATACCACATAATATAAAACTGATAGTAGTAGAAAAATGTGAGGGTTTCTAATCCGTCATTGACGTGTAAGGCCATGAATTGTTGACTTGTGTAAGAGTGGCTGAGAGGGCAGAGTTGCTGTTATAATCGGGTGCTATACTTTGCTGAAAGCTGTGCGAGTATTTTTGTAGAAAATGTTACCTGACAGGGCTTCAGTTAAAGAGTTTCCAGATTTATCGATGTCCTTGTTGCCTTTGAACAATTGTGTAGTCCTTATTTACTTAAGCACCTCGACTGCTTAAGTTGTGCTCATCCCACGCTTTTGAGCCTGAATCTGTGCCAGGTTACATGTGGTCACTTCAGCTGCTTGCTGCATTACACACATTTCTATTGATTAATTTTCATCTTGCAAGATTTTGAAGATAATTTGTTTGTTTTTTGTTTGTGTGTGTGTGTGTCCTGCTGTCCATTTATTCAGTGGTAATCCAGCCTACAATCAAACAGAATGACTTGTACAGTGAACACTGAATTGAAGATTCAAATAATGATTTTTAAATCCATACATAACCTATACGACAGCTCATAATCTTCTTAAGAGCATCCCAGTCGCTTAATAACTGAAGGAAGGTGTCTTAACTTAGTATATAATTTTGACAAGTCAAAGATATTGGAATGTAGTGAAGAGAGTTACCTGAGCAGGACATCTAAGAGTTTAGATCCCCTGTTTGCCCTGAAGATAAACCCTAAAAATATAGCTTGCTTAATCTTCTTAGGGGGATTGGAGTAGGAGTTAGTCTTTGACTGCCCAGTGGATAACACACACATAAGCTGAGTCAGCCATAAAGAGTCAAAGAGCAGCTTAACACCTGATACCCAACAGAGGTCTTGGGCTTATTCAAGTCTCCTATATGATTTCTCTCCGGCAGTCTGCAGCCTGAACTGTTTGGTTGAAGGTCTGGAAAACATGAGCAGGTCGAGCCTTCTCAACCTCAACAGCCTGGGCAAGATCTGCGGCTCGAGCCAAAGCAATGACATGATCGTTTTGGACCGGGTGAAGAGGAAGAACTCTGTGAGGCGCATGTCGATAATTGAGGATGGAGAACTGGCAGAGGTCCTCTACCTGATTCCAAAACAGTCCATGATGGAGCAGCTGCCGTTCATCAACCCCGATGACTACATCCTGTGTGAGAAGCTGGCGGGTATTCCTGCAGAGCTGTCCGGTAAAGAATGCTTTCTTTTCTTTTGTGGCTATATCTGGCATCATTTCATTTATCGTGCCACTTTTTTAAGTTAATAAGTTGATGAATTTAGCAGAAATTAGGATGTTGTACACCCGCAGTTTGACAGCTGCTATAGACATTATAATGTTATTTATTTATCATTTACTGTAAGAAGTGGTCCTTTTAGTCAGAAGTGTTCTTCATTGTTGACTTTCACATGAAGTCAACTGAAGTGTCAGATTTAAAGTAAACCTTGTCTGTTAGTTACAGATGATCAGTAAAATCATCAATAGTTGCATAAGTGTGTTTTCTTCAGATTAAACACAATATATACGTATATATATACGTACATAATATGTATAATACACACTGTATATGCACACAGATGACTCCACCCACCTCATGTGAGGATGAGGTCTTTGATCTGAAGTGGAAGAGAGTTTAATGAATCTCCTGCTCTCCACGTGCTAAACACTCAGAGCCTCTGTGTTTGTGGACCACCCCCTTTCTCTTGGTCCAACGGTCCACTTAGTTTTCTCTCTTCACTCTGAACGGCTGCACTGAACTCCACCACAGAGAAGCAGAAAGCTGCGGTCATGAAACAAAAAGGTAGAGGTTTTCCAGGAATGCGTGATGAGATCTTTACATAATGAAGATTTGTTTGTTTGTTTGTTTTATTTTTAGCTGCACATTTGCTGACAGTAAAGACGGCTTTTGAGGAATGTTACATATGATGTGTAGATTTCCAAAATGCCATAAGGTTAATGCTTGTTTTGAACTTTGCTTTGACTGTCATTCCGTGGTTGAGGGTCCATGCGATTGTTCACCAAGACTTTGTGTCAGCTGTTGGGATTTTCTTATTTAGATCATACTTGGAGGCTGTCTTAACTGGGAACTCTGGAAACAAAATTGAGACTTTTCAGCTAAGGGCCTTGATCCCAAACAGCACTTAAAGTTTGAAACCAAGTTTGACAATAAGAACTGTATGATTGCCAGGCAGGTTAAAATGTAAACACAGCTGTTGCAGCTAATTATGCAACACTGGTTTGGGTATCACCAGCAACCGATTTCAGAGATATTTCTGAATGAAGCAGTGTTTTTGCTCTGATTCTCCTGTTCTGCAGCAGCAGGGAGCTGATTTGCTCTCACTTAAATGTGGTGGCAACTATTTTGTCTGATTCGAGTAATCACCCTTACCCCTCTCACCCTGCAGTCTCCCCCCTCCTCCTTTGCTAATAAGAGCTTGAAATTAGTTGGAGAGATCAACGTTTTTAGTCATCGTGGAAGCGTTACCAGTGACTGTAGGAAGGAAATGCCTTTGGAAATTCACTTCAAGATCATCCAGAATGAATCGCTCTCAAATGGAAAATATGAAACCATGCAGGATCATTTGTAGTGAGATAGAAGTTGCTCATTTTCCACTGGATACCAGCTGCTTTTGACACAGCTCTTCACCTCAACCTTATTAAGATGCTAACAATTCACGAAACAGGTCGAAATGGAATGGATGACAAGAGCTAGTTTTACTCAGAAGAATGAAACACATCCATCATCTCCACATGCAGCTGCAACAGGTCAAAGGCATAGCTGAATAAGCTAAAAGCTTTATTTATTCTCTCCTTCTTCCACCATAAAAAACAACAAAAAAACAGCAGAAAGTGTTCCAGGAATCCTTACTCTGCGTATGTCAAATGATAAAAAAGACATTGTCAAGGTTACACAGGCAGTATTCAGTTCAAATTATTTTTACTTCCATAAAAATACTGTGAAGTATATTTAAGCATCTACAAAGTAGAGAAGAAAAAAAAAAGAAATGCTTAAAATAGCTGCACCATAACTCCTTGAGAGCACTCATGCACACACACTGATAGAGATTTTTATCGCTGAAGATAGCAGGCTGTGTGATTACCCGCCAGTCTCAGGTTTCCTCTCCATTTGCTGTCTTTCTAAATCTACCATTTGTTAATGCCTGACACCAGATCAGCTTCACAGACTGAGAAAGAGCGGAGGGCAGCCCGAGCTTCTAACATTTTTTTCTGAAGACTTCACGTGTCAGTTCTGCCGTTCACACACATGTACAAAGTGCACTGAGGGAAAACAATGTCACAAACACTTTTGTTGACTATACAGCCTGTCAGATTCTAATAAAACATTTGCCTATTTGTGTTGGCATCAAAGCTCTGCCATTAAGTATCTGGGGCGCTGCTGGACAGAAGCCAGTTTGGATGGGTTTCTGGGGATTGTTGGAGGGCTGTGGTCAGGATGACAGGTTACATTCCCACAATTTTTATTTTCCCCCAACTTGGCCACAGTAACGCTTTTGGTCACATGACATGTGTTACACAATGTCAGACAAATATCTTTTTTTTTCTCTCTTTTTCCATTTTGTCTGGAGATGAAATCTGAGTATCTGTGAACTGGTCTTAATTTTAGCTTGGATTACATACTTGTTACCATAGCAACATATCTCTTTCTTTCTTTTTTTTTTTTCTTTTTGGTGGGGCAGACATGTTATTTATTCCTCATTATTCTTCTCAGTTTAGACATGCTTGGACAATTAGAAAAATATTAAGCTTTAAATGTGAAGGTTTGTGCCTAATTGTTTCATATAAACGCAGACTGAACTAATCTGTGAAATACCCCCAGTGACATCAGTGTTAAGAGAGTTCCTGTTGTGGGATTTAGACTAGCGGTGTACGACAAATGAATAATGTTAAATCCCATTTGTTTGTCAGACTGCTAGTGTGTGTCAGGCTTTCACACACGAGAGGCCAGAGCGCTCTCAAAGAGTTACATTCTTTCCCCTCTCTGCTGTGCTAATCACGTTGAGGACTTTTCCAGTGGACTGTGATTAGATTGTACAGGCATCCACTGCTTCTGCTGTCATAGGAGCACTTGAAAGAGATAAAAGGAGAAAGCACAAGGCTGAGACCTCATGCTACAGTATGCCATAATGTTTGATGTGCAGGGGCTGCTGCTCCAGTTTAATAATGATTTCTAAAATTGCTGTGATGTTAAGTCTACAGAGAAATAATGACTTGTTCATGAGCTCTACTCTGCCCTTTGTGCGTTACAGCTCACTCAGAGATGTTTACACTTTTTGTTTCTGTATGTTTCTACCAGAATACAATGCTCAATAATGTACAGAGGGAATGGGCAGCATGGGAGATTAATGTGTCGTGTGAATCCAAGAACTGAAAGGGATCAACACACTATCTGATATGGAAAGAGATGGCTGCTTTTCACAGAAAGCAAATAAATGTCATTTATATTTAATTCAAAGAAAAGCTCACTATTGCACCACTTCTTCGATTTTAGTCCTTTTCTTTTGTCTAATCATTGTGTTCCACAAATCATACTATACTGAACTGTACTGCATCCCACTTCTGTCAGATATGCTCGACTTGACTGGAACTTTCCTTTGCATGAGTCATGATGCTTGGGGACGGCCACAAGAAATATTAATTGTATATTTCTTTTATTATTTGATCATCTTCATTATTTTCAGATGTTGTTGGAAGTTTTGAACCGTAATCAGAAATCCTAGATTCTGTTAAAGGACTGGGTGTCATCAGCCTTAATATGTCAGCATTACCTTTGATGTAGGGGACAGGTAAGGTGTAGGAGCCAGTGGCTGGCCCTCTCAGCAGTGTTCACCTGGTGCTCACCTGCACCCTGACACCGACTTTGCTGTGGAGCTTTGCTTATGAAAATACTGTTTGACTTATTCCTGGTTTTTCTTCAAAATCCCTTTAACCCACCTCCACTGGCCTCACCTTCTACTCCGTCCTCTGCTTCTGCTTCGGGTGCTAGAGAACCCCTCAGCAGCATCCTCCCAGGGGACTGTCCATGTAGAAGAATCCTCTGACTGAAGACACTGTAGCTGAATCATTGGGTCGCCTAGAGGATATTAAGGGTTGTCCATGTTTTTTTAATTTTCATTTTATGAAGTGTCCTCCATTTCATAAGCAGCTCCAGACCAGAACCAGCCTTCTTTATCAGTTTGTTCAGTTTCTTTAAGTCACTGACTCTGATGCTGCTCCAACAGATGACTGCAGATAAGATTAAACTCTCCACAACTTATAGAAGATATGCAACATCTCACTGCAAACACTGTAGGATCTAAGCTTCTTTAAGAAGTAAAGTCTGCTCTAACCCTGCTTATAAACAGCATCAGAGTTCCAGTCTGTTGTGCAGGTGGATGGTAAGGTATTTAAACACCTCCACTTCTTCTCCCATGATGGAAATACTGATTGACTTTCCTCCTGGTCCTCTTAAAATCCACAATCATCTTCTTTGTATTGATCTTTTTTCTTGTTGAGGAGCTCTTTTACATCGGTCACCGGTGATCCAGAGTTTGTTATTGGGGATCATATCCTTCACATAGAAATTCATAAAGTCAGTTTCACACTCAGTCATGGCACTGATGTCCTCTCCATGTGGCTCACAGAGTGTATCCAAGTCTGTATAGCCTTGAAACACCTCTGCACCATTTCTTCTGTTCCCTGTGACCACCTCCTCACAGTCCTTTTGGTCACAGTTTGCCTCTGGACGATGGGGTTTTAGGTGGAGGAGAGAAAGGCCAGATTATCATGATGAACTGTGGGAATGTTAGAAATTGAGGCAGGAGATGGTCTAAGCATCCTCTTTCTCTCTGTCTGCTTTGCTCATGCTCTATATCCATGACCTCCTCCCTTTGGGATTTAGGGTCTTGGTCTGGGTATTCTTTGGGCTCTTGAAGTCTCAATCAGCTGCTCCCACCTGTAAACAACTCTCTTGTTACTTATTGTAATAGATGAAAAAACAAGAAAGTAATGAGTGAAATCGATCAAGCAGCGCAGCATCAACACCAGAAGGAAAAACTGTTCAAAGACCAGAGGACCAGTTGCAGGATGGTTGCTCCAATTTCTAGGAAGGGAAATGAGTCCCTGACCACATCAAACATCTCATTCTAATTGAATATTTAGGTTTAAGTTGGTCTGAAGGCTGGCCAGCAAGTTAATAATGATTATGAATGAGAATGAGAGAAACTATTAAATAGTTGCTTTGTATGGAAGAACCAGCATTCCACCAGTTAAGCATTTAATCGAGAGGGAAGACAGCATGTTTGTAATTACCCAAAGGGAAACTGAATGGCATTTTAAAGCCATGAGAGTCAAAATCATCTGACCTAATAAAACAGTAATAATAATATTTGGCCACAGTTTCCATCTACGTGTTTGATGGAACCCATCAACTGAATATCACCCCGTTACAATCATTCCTACATTCACGTATGGTAATGGAAAATCCATGAATGAGGGTTTTGCTTTGTTTTCAAATACATGACAATTGGAGATTGGTTCAGAACAACAGATGGAAGCATATAATCTACAAAACTCCTCTTATGTGTCCAAATGCAAGGTTCTTCATCATTAAGAAGAATTGGGTGTCATGATAAATTCATTTTTAATTATTCTATACCTGTCGAACATGAACATGTTAGTGCTTCACACCACGTAGAATATGTAGAAATGACCTAGAAGGGACTCTGAGAAGAAAAGTGCTGAAAGCAGGATGATGAAATTGCTTATAATTATGCAGTTCCCACTTCATTACAGCATAGCAAAATTGCAGAAGTGGAAATGATACACGTCAAAAATAGGCAGTGAATAAAACATTTAACCTGCTGAGAAGTTTATAAAAATAGAAAATGGTGATATTAGACTCTTCAGAAGTGTATAAGTGTATAACTCTTCTGCCCCTGTAGTGCTACACACCCAGGAGGGCTGCGAGCCTTGTTCACCAGCAGAGAAGCAGGGTATCCAGTGCTTCAGATGTGGGGGGTCTTGCAAAGGAGAGGTGTTGCGAGTCCAGAGTACCTACTTCCACATAAGGTGCTTCACGTGCAAGGGTGAGTGAAGTCAATATGAATCGCAAGAAAAATGACTCTTTCAAACAGAAGCCAAAATGGCACAAAAAAAGATGAGTAAAGGTTGAAGGAAGGCAACAAATAAAGTTGAGGAGGATGTCCTCAATATCTGCTCATTAATTTTCCACAGCTGCTGCATCCCTATTCAGGGTCTGCGGTCTGTCCCAACTGTAAACAAGCGAGAGACGGGCTTCATCATGGACACGGTGTCACGCAGAGACAAAAGAGACAATCAACCATGCATGTTCGCACTTTTTCCTACGGTCGTTTTAGAACAGTCGGTCAATGTAACACACATGTTTTTGTTACTGAGGGAAGACGCTGTAAAGCATGAGGTGAAGACGTCACATTCACTGGAGCGTTCCAGGTCCAAAACTGAGAATGAAATATACATTACCAGTCAAAAGTTTTAGGCCACACCAATTTTTCCACTTTTTTTTTGGTTTGGAAATTATGCAGTTTAATGTCTCATTGTACTATGAAATTAAAATTAATGCCTGAAGTTAAAAATATAAATAATGGAATCAATTTAATAACCAGCTTTTGACTCAAAGAAGTCACCTTTGGAAGCTATAACAGCTGTGTGGATTTGTGGGATTTTTTTTCTGCAACAGTAATCAAATATTGTCTTCCCATCTCTTTGTAATTAAAGTTTTTATTCAATGTTAAAACATTGAATTCACACTTTTCTAACGCTTTTCTAACTTCAGCCTCTATAGGTGCCTCCAGTCTATCTTTTTCTTCCTGAGAAATTTTTGCTAATGTTATTTTTTATCAAAAAATGACTAATTCTTCTGCATTAGATACATTTTCAGATGTATAGAGATCCTGATAAAACATTTTGAAAAGTGTATTCATATCAGAAGAAGACGTAATCAGCTTATCATCCTTTTTAATTGCTGTAATCGCCCTCTGGCTCTCCAATCGCTTAAGTTGTCCAGCCAACAATAGTCCTGTTTTTTTTTTTTTTCCATTTTCATAATAATTTGTTTTAAGCCTTAACAGAGCATACGCTGCCTTTTTTTATTATAAATTTAATGGAGAGTAAATTTTAGTTATATTCTTCTAAACATACTCTTCTCATCGTTACCAGTTGTTTTTCCAAGTCACTTACCTGTTTTTCTACTCAATATTTTTTTCTCTATCTGCTTTTACTTTTTTTTAGAAATGTAAGCCAAACATTTATTCATAACAAAAGCCTTTAATGCATCCGGTTCTTTCCATCTCTGTTACAGAGGTTTCCATAAATATGTGGCACTTGTAAGTTGCTTTGCTCTGTTCCCTGAAAAATGCTTTTTTAATTGTATGATACATTAAGCGGTATGATACAAATGCACATAATTGTTTTTTTTGGGTAACCCTACATTTTTATTTGTTAACATCTGGGAGTTCACTAGTTACCTTTATACCATTTTGAGCTATTCATTGGATTTTTCTTTTTTAGAATTAATAAAAAGCTGGAAGAATCGGGGTTTTCTAAAACCTTTTTTGCCCGGTAGTGTATTCATGGCTATAAATAATGAATATATAACAAGTTTTCATGGTTTGTTGACATTTAACAAATTTTATCGGTAACTGAAGCTATTTTAGTGCTGGGCAGCAGACTGGTGTTGGTAGCCTCGTCATCTAACAGCAGAAGGCTTTAGCCTTCCTGTGTGAAGTGTGCATATTTTCTCAAAAAAAAAACAACAAAAACATGCATGTCAGAGTGATTGGTGATTCTTAATTGACTGGAGTCAGTGGAGGTGGATGAGGGTGGGAGTGATGTGCTGCCAGGGCTCGGTGAAAGTGAGAAGCCTGGCAGCTGAGTTTTGCATGTACTGGAGCCTGTCCAGGGTCTTACTAGAAACCCCGAACAGGACACCCTTACAATAGTCCAACCGGGAGGTGATGAAGGTGTGACTGAGTGTCTCTGCCACAGAGTTTGAAAGCGAGGGACAGAGCCGGGAGATGTTTTTGAGATGGAAGAATGCAGATTTAGCAATAGAGTTGACATGGGACTGAAAAGAGAGTGTGGAGTCGAGGATAACTCCCAGGTTGCGAACCTCGGAGGATGGGGAGATCCCCAACCTTCTGGAGCAGTGACTTTGAGGCCACAACCATGAGCTCGGTGCACCATTGCCACCTGCCACCTAACACCATTGTTGACATAGCTGATTGAACACAGGAAAAACCTGTACACATGTAGTATATGGACTAATACACAACAATGCTATAACTACTATTATTACTTTGAAAATCATTTTTAACAGGTTGAAGGCTCAACCCTACAAGGCAAGTTGCAAAGGAGCAGGAAAGTTTGTTTTTCATGCCCCCCCCAGAAATGAATTCATTAATTACTCTCTGAAATTTTCCTGTTTACGGCCATCCCCCTCAAAAAAAAAAAAAAAAAAGAGAAAAAAAAAGAGGCTGCTCCCCCCTCTTAGACAGCATGTGATTTTTTTTTAATGTTGAAGTTCACAGTTCAGGTCATCTGCTTTTATATAAATCTACAACTGGGCAACCTCGGGTGTGGGGTCCGTGATTAGCATTTTAATATTTCAATTAAATTACTAATATTTTTTTTTTCATATGCATCATCACTTCCCTCTAAACAAGAATTTAATTACGACAATTGATGCAAATTATTGAGTGTAATTGGGCTTTCTGCTTTCTGGATGCTAAACTGTGAGAAGCATAGCACGAACAAAGACCATTCATTATGTAAATTTGACTTGATAAATAATTGCACGTAATTATAGAAAACAAGTATTCAAATGAAAACTAAATGAGGAAAGCGGGCATTGATAGTGAGTGTATGGATGGAAGTATTCAAATTATCAGCATTAAAGACTTCACCTGAAAGATGCTGTAACTGATTCTTCCCGTGCAAAATCAAGCTGTGATGACAACTGTAAAACACCCCCTCTGCATCCGGTGTTTGATTTTTCCCGTCTTTGCCAAAGTATCCTGGCAGCTCCCAGTCCGTCTGACCAGTTTAACTACTTTATAGACAGTTTACATGGCTTTCCTTATTCAGGTTGTAATATCTTGATTGTGATAAATCTGATCAGCAGATCATTGGAAGAAGAGAGTGCAGTATCTTAGCATCGTTTTGGATATAAGTCCAAATAATTATTTTTCAATCTCAAGTCTGTTATAAAGAAATTGTATACCACTTTTTCTTCTTTTTTAGTAAAACTGCTATTGATCGGGTCCCTTTAATATATGACAATTTAGAAAAATATTTAATCTTGTCACGTTTTAATTAAAATCTTCATCTGAAAGCTTATTGTATTTATTCTATGAATATAAAACACTGTACATTTCCCTCTGGAATGTGATGAGAAAAGGCATTAAAAATTAGACTAAAATGGAAATGCTTAATAACAGTAGACATCATGCCACCACCCCCCAGCTCCTCCCCATCCAATTCAGGTTTTAAAGGAAGCTCGAGTAGCCTTCTAAAACCTTTGTGGTTTGTTTCATTGTTCTGCATTTGTTCCATCTTAGACCAAATACGATTGATGTTTGTGACGCAGATCAATATGATAACTGGCTATTTTGCTCTTGTTTTCAGTGGGGCTCCTCTGTATACCTGTGCTACAAAAAATCTGTGGCCAAAACCAACACAATAGCCTATAAAGCAGGTAAGACTAGTCATGTGATCCTCGGAGATGACTAACATGCTGTCTGTAAATGCTCTGCTCATCAGTTCTACCATTTAGAGACTAGATGGTGTATGAATAAATAGAATTTTACTTTTCGTTAGTTACCTTCTAAATTATGAACCATGACTTGGAACAGTTCAGTTGGAAGTGGTCATTGGCTCAGATTGATTTCATGACTATCTATTGCATTAATTGTTTTTCTGTATTTGCTGCAAGTTTGTGTTGCAGAAAAAAATGTCTGCATAGAGAGAGGAAGGAGGAGGGTCTGAAGAGTGGCTGCACAAGGGCATTCAGTTACACCCATACTAGCAAGTTCAGGCTTGTTGAAGGATCCTGATGCATTAAAAGAGGCCCTTGTGTGGCATTGCTTTTCTTCTTTAAGTTTTAAAATGTTTATTTTGTGTTTGATAGGAATTGTCTCTGTCATGGTGGTGCTAAAACAGTGGAAGGTTGTTTGTTTTGTTTTGTTTTTTTCTGATAACACTGTTTGCTTCTGCTGTGGTGTTGCTGGATGATGTTTAGTCGTTCATGTCTTGAATATGCAATAAACTGAATGGAGAGATCTTATCTGTTTGTTACTAATGCTGTGTCAGAGCAAAAAAACAAATCAGTCTTTTAGGTAATAATATTTATAGACACATGTGACAGTTGCTTGCACAAGTTTATATATTTCTATTTAAAGTTTTAGTTTTTATACCAGCATAAAAGGTAACAGGTTGAAGCTCATCCAGGAATTATGTTAGGTTGCAGTTCCTCTACTGACCACTAGGTGCTTTCTCAAAAACAGTAAATCTCAATTGACCTCCATGTTAAAAGTGTCAACTTTGCAGTAGGGTTTAACATATTTTACATCCATCATTTTACTGGTACAAAAATCTTTTTCTTTTTTTTTTTCCCCCTTGGTTACAGATTACCTCCATGACAACTGTTTTTTTCTATATTAAACAATAATGCTAACCAATTCACTGGACATTTGATCATCATTTGATGTACTTTTCGTGACGAGGTTACAATTAGTCACCGACTTCAATGCCAAAATAAAGAGTTTGATCTATCGCAGATGAAGATAAATAAACTGTCAGAAACTGTTGTGGTGCCTGGATCTGCCAGCCTTTTATTTAGCTTTTTTCGTTCTTTTGTTAGTTGCATGGAGATTTATATTCACAGCTTTTCGCAATAAAATGTTTTCTTGAAGCTGTTTGTATGAAGTAGTCACAGAAGTCAGGAATAAATGCAGTAGTACGTTTAAGAAGGTCACAAACTAAAGTCACTTCATTATTTCTTATTTGTTTCTGCTGACAACGATTAATTACTCAGAAGCCTAATTACAAAGCAGTCATTGTGTATTACAAAGCCAGAATTTCTATCAACATAATGACTTGAGTGAGGTGATTTGTTGTAATTGTTATTTAGCAACTTATTGGACATTTGATTCTGCATCCACATTAGCTTTGATTGGTGGTTTAAGTAATAGATGGCCTGTAACTAACTTTACTTTATGGTTTGTTTGTGTTGTCTTTTTCATGTCAGGTTTATTTAGCAGATATCCAGAGGAGGACTATGAGTCGTTCCCTCTACCAGAGTCTGTCCCTCTCTTCTGCCTTCCCATGGGGGCCACCATCGAGTCTTGGCCAGCGAACACCAAATACTCCCTTCCTGTTTTTTCCACCTTCGTCCTCACCGGAGCCTCTGGAGAGAAGGTAAGATGGATGAATAGGCCGGTTCACTTTTTGACCCTACTACTACTGCGTCTGTTTTGGACAAATCCAGAACATTGACAGCAGCATCAGATTCAGGAGGGTTCCAGTGACTGTTGGTCCTCTTCCACAGTCTGTAACTGCCATCTGTGCAGCTGGCGTTGTGGCAGACTAACGCGCCAGATAGAGCACAAGAAACCACAATGCACTGCATAACAGTAGGAAAAGTGGGTCAAGCCTGTTTCAGTTGTTTTGTGACATGTTGTGTAGAATTTACCCCTCATTTTTTACTGCAGAGATACAATTTTGTTCCATTTAAAACATAAAAGTCATATTGGGTGGATGATAATGATGCTGATAACAATAATAATAGTAATAATAATGTAAGGTTATGCCAATGTAAGGTTAATTTTCTTGCCCAAGGATACTTGGTCACATGGAAGAGCTGATCTTGTGATTATAAGACAAACACTGTTCCAGCTGAGCCTCAGTTGTCTTGAGTTTTTTTCCACTTTTCACTTGGGAATAATCTTTCTCGATGTCACAATAATTGACTCCAAGCTGCTTGGAAATGATCTTATAAGCCTGAACAGATTTAGGGGCAGGAACAGTTGCTTCTCCGTGATCATCACTGATGTCCTTCCTCCTTGGTGTTATGTTAACACACACCTGAATGCTGCCAGAACTGCTACTGTTATAGAGGTGATTACACTTGCTGATGATCAGCTTATCAAGTGGAATAGATTAGCAGCACATGGCTGCTATTTAACCTTCAACAGTAATGGTGCACTTTGTTTTTATTCTACATTTTGGGGCAGATTTTGTTCAGTTAATGATGTAGTTTAATGTGACATTCATGTTTGTTCATCTGAGGTTGTATTGCTCTCATTTTAAGACCCGATAAGGACTAAATTATTTTATTATATTTTTTCTTAGACAGCAATAATAAATGTTCTCACAACACAAGATGTATAAACAAGTAGAAACAGATTTTTTTTCAGTAAATATTACATAAATATTTTCTAAGTTCAGGGACTTAATTTAATTTCAAGTTAAAAACAAACAAAAAAAAGCACGAGATTTATTTTGACAACCTTACTATGAAATAAAACTTGTTAATGGAGTTTTGAAACACCATGAGATGTACATGTTTTATACACGTTCATCTGCCATCTATGTAGCTTTAACTTGTCTTCTGCATGTATAAATCACCGAAAAGATAATAAAAGGAGCCACCAACCAGTTCAAATCAGGGTGGCTGTGTGCTGGCTGTGTTTGATGTAGAATTTTTATTAACTACTCGCATTAATGAGTTTTATATAGAACAGATAGAATAATGTTTAATAACTGATTATATTTTGTTGAAATGGCCCGCCCTAGACAAAAGTGCACTTGAATGTGTTGAAATGGCACCAGTGAACTAATGTGACTGATGTTCAGATGAAAAGGCTAAATTACAGCTTCACTTGCCTTGTTTCCAAACCCAAACATAAAGCCTTCCCTGCTGCACTGGTTTTGGGTTTCATTGGTCAACATGGTGCTGATGGGATGAGACCAGTGTTGACACACATCAGTGAATTAAGCAGTGAAATGCAATCATGATAGAAAACAAATGACTAGTGTTGGCTTTGCAGAACAACGTTAGAGGTCATTTGGTGCCAAACCCTTCTGCTGAGTTACGTTTGTGTGTGCATGCGCCCGTGCGTGTGTAAGCTGGAAAGCCTGCTGTAACACACACACACGCACACAGACTGATATTTGATGAGAACAGCGTGTGCTGACTTGTCTGTTACTGACCAAGGTCTTCCAGGAGCTCAGCAGGTCTGTGGCATCCTGCAGACTCTGTGATCATCCAAAAAGTCATCTGCTGACCTATGTACACACAAACATGCACTTTTTTTTGTATCCTTAAGTGAACTCCCCTGTTAAAGGTCTTGTGTGGATGATGTAGTAACATGGCAGAAAAAATGACTGATTACAACCAAGTCAATCTATCACTTAACTGGTAAACTGATCTACATGTACTTTACAAGATTAGTTTCCCTAAGCACGACTTTAATCTCTGCATGCATGATTCTAATTCTTTTACATGTTAAAAGCTGAATGCCAGGTCACCTACCTTTGATTGTAACCTTAAATTTCAAGTAAAACAACAAAATTAAAAACTCAGAAATCAAAGTTTTATGAGAATGAACATTTGCAGTTACTTTTCACCTCTGCCTATACTAAACTGTGAATTCAGACATTTATTTATTTATCCATATTTTCATGTGCATTTTGCTTTCCATTTTGTATCTTGTATTTTTTCTTTGTATTTTGCAACCCAGAATAAGGTCACTGAATAGGTAGAAATGGGTTAAATGTCTTCACTTGGAAAAACTAGAAAACGGGCCATCTGTTTTCATTGTATTACAATTGTTTAAGAAAACAAAGGGAGCATTCATGAATATTCAGAGAATGGACAGAATTATCATTCTGTTCATTGACTAAAGGATCCATACTGATGCCCCCAGCTCACTCACCAGCAAACAAAGACAAAGGTCACTTCTGTCGTTTTTGAGGGAAGATGTTAAAAAACCAGCTCATACAGGTGCCACAGTAGATAAGCTTTTATTTGTGCATGAATTGGCAAATTATGTCATATTTCCAGAAACCAGTTGGGATTTGTTTGTCTTCATGCTGTCACTGCCTCAGCTGGCCACTATTTGTTTAGTCCACAGCTGGATCTCGTGGTACTGATGTTCAGTAAAAGAAAAAAGTATTTTCTGACATTAAAACAGTCAGAGAACTTGGTTGGTTCCTAGGTGGATGTCTTCTCTGTACCTCAGTTAGACTGAGTTTGAACCTCGGAGATGACATATTCTAATGTTATGATTTTATATCTTTCCCAAACCTTTTATGGGGAGCTGGGTATCATTTAAAAACTTTTGACACAAATTCCGATACCAATGCATAAACAGTACTTTTTCTGATACTAATCTGATTTCAACATAAAGGAACATAAATTAGCAGGTGCTCAGACATTTTTGAGATTACATTACAGTACATACTTGAAACTGGAAGTTTACAGATTTGCACAAAAATACTTATTTTTTTCCCCCACACTGTCTTACATTAAATCGGACTAAACTTTATGTTGGTTGGATTACCGAAATGATTTTTATTTGCTAAAAAAAACAGAATAATGAGAGAGAGGATGTTTAGACTTTCTTCAAAGTTAGACATTCTCATGCATTTCCTTAGTATTTATTAGTATTTCACCTTTAAACTGACTGACTTTGGTCAAACGTTTTGGGTTTACTTCCAGAAGCTTCTCACATTTTTGGTCCATTCGTCCTGACAGAACAGGTGGAACTGCTCACAGATTTTCTCCGGGATTGAGATCAGGACTTTGTGATGGTCACTCCAAAACATTGACTTTGTTGTCCTTAAGCCACTTTGGAATAAATTTTCCAGTATTCTGAGGATCATTATCTATTTGAAGACCCATTTGTACCCAAGGGTCAACTTCCTGGCTGATGCCTTGATGTTCTGTCAATATTTCTACATAATGTTCCTTCCTCAAGTTGGCAGTGAGGACTTGATTTCATTTTTTGGGGGGGGTTATGGTTGCATATGCATATTGAGACTGCACTGATTACTTTTTAAAAATGATATTCCTAACATCTGCCATTTCAGGCTTATGGTGCTGCCATCCAGTTCTATGAGCCCTACCCGGAGGAATGCCTGACTGATCAGCAGCTCTCTCAGCTGGGTCTCCTGAGCCCGGACCAACAGGCATGCTCTCCCTCCAACACTGCAACTGATGCCGCCAACAACGGCACCAACAATGCAACTAACCCCCGCTCAGTCCACACCAACAAGTGTATCTGCCTGCTCTCCCACTGGCCCTTCTTTGATGCTTTCCGGAAGTTCCTCACATTCCTCTATCGCTACTCCATCTCAGGCCCTCACGCCCTTCCCATCGAGAAGTGAGTCCTGCCTGTTTTCATGTTATGTTAATTTCACATCTCATTCAGTACTTTTTGAATTTTGATGTTATCTGATGCGTTACCTAGCGAAGATGCTTTAAGCATATTCTATCTTGTTTATGATCCACTGATTTTTGAAGACAGTTAAACTATATTTTGAACTGTGAATTGTGCAAAGGGAACATGAAATGTTTAAAGAGAAAATCTTTTTGATGTGTCAGGAAAATACGTGCTCATTTTGAATTTCATGCTGAGACAAGAAAGAAAGGGCACGAAAGGAATAGAAAAGGTGTACACCCTTAAAAAAGGTGTTAATTAATATTCTTCAACAGTGAATTAGAAAGAAACTTATACTGAAATGCACAGTTTAAGTCAACCTCCATGGTGGTATGGGGGGGATTTACTGATTTTACGGATATTGTTATGGCTCTTGTTATGGCTCTGTGAAATCCCTGTTAATGCAAAGTTATTCACTGATTTATGAGCAACATATACAGTCATCTCCAGATGATGTCTTTTATTTAGGGGAGGTTTTTAAGCAAGGCATTACATAATCAAGCAAGATAATCCCTAATGATCGGATACGATGTGTAATAATTAGTTACATAAAGGGTTTAACTGATAGGAAGTTATTGCAATCTGTTTTTAACTTACATGTAACACAGCACCTGTACTTGTACCTGCGTACCTGTACAACAAATGTTTTCTTCTAATGTGACAGAATCAAAGGAGATGCTTTAAAGCTGCTCTGTTAAGTCTGATGGCAAAACCTGATGATGCTGAAGGTTTAGTTGAAATGACTTAAGTCTGCACTGGAATCTTTCTACATGTTTTTATATTTTATTTATTTATTGATTGAATTTAAATTCAATGCATGAGTTAAAACAGCATTGCTTATGCATCTCAGGTAATAAGAATTCAAGCTTTTCATGTTTCACTGCTTCTCATAACTAAAGGTGGGTGAACAGGCAGAACCGTGTGCCACCCACCGCTGCCTCACATCCCTCTTGTTCTTATTCCTTCCAGGCACATCTCTCACTTTATGCACAAAGTTCCCTTCCCTTCATCCCAGAGGCCTCGCATCTTGGTGCAGGTAGGCTTAATTTCGCAAAAGTAAGACTGTGCCTGCCGTGTACGTTGCATGCAATGCGTGTTAAACTTGGGCAATCATCATTGTGCAGAAAGTAGAGTGAAAGACGAAGTCTTGGATAGCCTGCGGGGTGCAGTACTTTACATCCTCCATCATCATGGATGAACATTTAAATGATTTAGTGCAGGCAATCTTTTTGCTCGGTTGGTTTTAATCTCACTTTCCACCTTTTTTGCAGCTTTCCCCACATGACAGCCTGATGTTGAGCCAGCCAGTGTCCTCTCCTTTACCCCTCAGGTGAGACATTTTTATGGTCAAACCTGAATTTTCCTTCTCAGTTTTAAATGGATGACTGTCTGCCCCTCAGCCACTAAATAAACACGTTAATGTATAAGTATTCCAGCCTTTTCTGTTGAAACATCAAAGAGCTGAGAAATAAACAGTAATTGTGGCATGGTGACCCTATTACCCTTTGCAATCTACCACCCTGACTTTTGTAACCATATAAGGGACTTTATTACCAATAAGGGAACTTTCTCACTTGAAGTTTTGAGACATTTTCAGGCTTGCATACACAGCAGCTTTAAGACCTCCCAACATTTCAGTGAGGGTTAGGGCAAGGGAGAACTTGAGACCATCCTTTTTCACTCCCTCAGTGTTTAGATTTAGAATGATTGAATATGGATGACAGTGTTTCATGTGTTGGCGACTGCCAGATAGACAGTTTTATTTAAATTTTCATGTGGTCCTACGGCTATTTTTTCTCAACTTTGAGTTCCTTTTAACTGTCCTTCCCTAATAACATTTAAAACTGTGGAAATTGCAAACTGGAAATATGATCTTTTTATACCTTTGGCTGCTTTGTAAGCATCAATCAGATTCATTTTCACATCCTCAGTCAGTGACTTAAAAAGAAAAAAAAAAGCCCAAGGCTATTAATTGATAACACATAATTTGAAGAAATTCTCATCAGATATTTTTAACCTCATGAAATTAAAATTAATATCTAACATTTAAGGAAATATGTGATTACAGCCATGTCTGCTTTACCCTCTAGTAACTCAGAAATCAGCACAATTTATTTTTGTACTGGTGGCAAGCGTCTGTATTTGACACTTCTCTCAACCTTTGGAGTTAACTTGGGTTTTCTGAGTTTAGATTGTTGGAATGAGAAAAGATGGATGGATGGATAGATAGATATAACTTTATTATGGACAGTTTTACATGGGAGAATGTAAGCTCTTTATGCTTTCCATACATTTATGGAAAAATACAAGAATGCCAGCATTAAATGCACAAAACAGTGAGATTAATGAAACCATTATTATTTATCTTATCTATAGCGGTGGTCGATTTTCCACGCTGCTCCAGAACCTTGGACCAGAGAATGCTGTCACCTTGTTGGTGTTTGCTGTCACTGAACATAAGATCCTTGTCCACTCGTTACGGCCAGCAGTGCTGACCAGCGTCACCGAGGCGCTGGTGTCTGTAAGTTTCTGAATTCAACCAAAATAAATTCATCCGCCAGCTGGTCATTAAAGCTAGTCCACAATGGAGCATCACAGGAGACCCTCCCTCATCTTCATCCTCTTCATCCTCAGATGATCTTCCCGTTCCACTGGCCGTGTCCATATATTCCTCTCTGTCCCCTGGCACTGGCAGACGTGTTGAGCGCCCCCTGTCCATTCATTGTGGGAGTGGACTCGCGCTACTTTGATCTGTACGACCCTCCACCCGATGTCAGCTGCGTGGACCTGGACACAAACACCATCTTCCAGTGAGCACCTGAAAGGCAGACAGGAAACTAGAGCAGTGGAGGAGCAGGGAAAAACATGCAGCAAGGGGTTTTAGGCCCTTTAATTTTTATACTGGCTTTATGAATATCTCAAATGACACAATATGTGCTTTCTTCTCTTTTTTTCTTTTTTTTCTTCTTCCAAATCAGACCTGGGTCACATTCATATACGGTTCTAAATTTGATAGGTATCTGATGTTTTCCAGCATGACTTCAGTGTGAACTGAGCTTTTGCTCTATTCATATTGAACCAGTATGACCTGAGGACCTGCTGTAATATGTAATAATTGTGCCTTTTCTGCCTCGTCCCACTACACGTAATCTTATGAAGCAGCATGTGAACACTTATTCTGACAGTATAAAGCCCTGTTTACCGTTACCACGGCAACCTTAGTATATACGTCATGTGTTATCACTAAAGTCCTAATGTGTAGTGTAGTGTAGGGATGAGACGCATGTACAAGCCAAGTAATTCATATCATCATTCAGTGTTTTGGTTAATTAAACCTTGATGATGCATTCAGGGATTACTTTCTGTAAATTATAAGAAAACACAGATTTCACTTATCCTGTTTGAATGCGTTAAACGAAACACAGACGTCGGGGTGTAATTTTTTGATTAATGCAGGTTCCCAGGTGACACTAGTCCAGGTGATGTTAGTCTGTGAGAATAGGGTATTTCATGATGCTGTTAAGCAGTTGATGCCTCAGTTCTGCGTTGGCGGGAACTTGGACTACAACAAAAATATACATTTTGCTCTCCTTTTCCTCAGTTTTCTTCTTATAATAATTTGCTTAGGAATGTGTCAGCTTTTACTGCAACAAAAACTTCAAAAATAAATAAATAATGATTTGTACATGGAGTTAAGTGCCATGCAGACCTTTCGACACTTCAAAATTAATTATTTTGCTGCATATTTTTTGTCTAGCTCATATAGCTCCTTGGTCACATGTTCTCAGTTTTTATGAACCAGTGGAAATGGCTATTTTCGTAGTGTCAGACTTGTTTTAATATGAAGAGAATGCAATTTTCCAGTGTGTCAGGAAAGGTCAGTGATGGTTCACATCATTTCTGGCCTCACTACCAGCTAGAAAACGTTAGGGTGGTCTGAACTCCAATGCGCATGTTGGTTTTGGCCTCTCGGGTTCTACAGAGCTGTGTCTGTGTTCCTGCTTTTCCAGTAATGAAGATAAGCGAGCTCTCACATGGAAGATCCTGCCAAAGAAAGCCTGTAAAAACCTGATGAATGTGCTGAGCAATCTCTACCAGCAGCTTGTTGATGGTGAGTACTGAGCGAACTGTTGGAACAGTTGCTGAAAGGTATCAAATGCCTGATTTTTTTATTTATTTTTTTGGGTTAATTAAGACTTTCTGTCAATATTTTCAATATTGTCAAATTTAAAATAAAGCTATTTCAAACTTGGTTCAGGGGAGTTAAAGACGTGTGGGCTGAACAGCAAAGAACTAATCATTTCTCCTCACATTTTGTTTTGTCTTTGGGGAAGCAACATTGTTTTATCTTCTGACCTTTTGAGAAATGAAAATGAATCCAGTTCAGGATATGTTGTGCCTCTCTCATTACTTTGTTTTCTATTTCTATGGGTTTGCAATTTTCACTCCATCTAGTCTGCATTATTGCTTTTATTCAGGAAACTGAACGCAAGCAATAATCCAATTAATTATCCTCCTGTCCTGCTGTGCTCATTGTGCTGTTATCAACTGTCTTTGTTATTTGAGAAGTCCACTAACTGAGACGCCATTAAAAACCATCTGGCTTTTTCAGCTTCTTCAGCTCTTGTAATTGAATAAATTCACTATCTCATTCAGTGAAGTTAAAAAAAATCTTTTCACAGCTTTTAGCTGAAAGACTTGAAAGACAGACGCAGTTGTCTGTGCTGTGTCAGTCCTCCCAGTTAACAGTGCAACACACGTGCACATGTTTACCAGCCAAGTAGAGGAGGACTGCTGCCTCTGCTATGATGTTCCTAGTGGGTTCGATAGCTTTGTCTTATAATTAACATCTGGCTAACTCCATCTAGAAAACATCTTGACGAGTGCTGTAAACTAGTTCTGCATTTTGATTGGCAGATGGGAGGCGTGCCTTTCTGAGTACAGTTCTAATGCAGGTGATGCAGATGGGCTCAGGGCTCGCAGGATGTGTGATTTGTCTTGTTATAAATAAGCTGAACTTAATATGACTGACTTCTTCCACTGCTCCTCTGTCATCTGATGTGCCATAAGGATCTATTCCTGTCCTTTTCTCTCTATATATGTTACCACTTGGATCTATTATTGCTTAGCACAATCTTTCCTTTCATTTATGTGCTGATGACCTCCAGGTCTACATGTCGGTGCTCCATAATTATGAAGCTGCTCATGACTGTATAGGTGCCTTACTGATACTAAACAATGGTCATCTCAAAGCTTTCTTCATTTGAATTAAAGTAAAACTGAATATAAACTCTTCAGTACATCCGATGTATAGCACAAATTAAGTGTCAGTCAAGCGGTGAAAAATTTAGGTGTGGTTTTTGACAAAGAATTAAAATTTGACAAAGAAACTGATTCTGTTGTTAAAGCACGCTTTCGCCAACTTTGTCTTTTAACTGAAGTGAAGCCCTTCCTGTCCTGCAGTGATCTTGAAAAGGCGATATGCACTTTTATCAGCTAACAAATTGACTACTGCCATGCACTTTACACCAGTATAACTTAGTCTTCATTCCATCGTCTGCAACTGGTGCTTCAAGCAAACTGCTCGTGTTTTCACTCGTTAATCCAGATTCACGTCATTCACCCCTATTCCATACACTCCTCATTGGCTACGGGTTTGCTTTCTTATCGATTTTAAAATTTTAATGTTTGTTTTTAAAGCTCTTAATGGTCTTGCACCACTTTATTTATCTGATCGTTTAATGATCCACTGTCCCAGCAGAACTTTCTGGTCATATGTTTTAATACTGTTCGACATCAGGTCCCGGCACCAGAAGTGGAGTCATCATTCATTCGCTGTTATGGTTCCTAAATGTTGGAATTCATTGCATATGATTACTGATCTGGCCCTGTTTAAGTCCACGCTGAAGACTCACTTGTTTGGTTTGGCTTTTTACACTTTTTAGCACAATTGCACTTTCAGATTTTTATTCTCAATTTATTCTAAAACTGTATTTTGTTTTGTTGTTAATGATTTACTATTCATTTCAAAGTACTTCGGTCTGGTGTTATTCTTCTTGTGTTTGATGTAAAGCATTTTGGCCTCCTTTTGTGTTGTTGTTAAGTTCTATATGAATTAATTTTGATTGATTTGAAAATGCGTGTAGGAACTCAAATGTATTCAGTCTTTATTCTGAATTTAACCTGGTGTTACTAAAGTGGATTGACACCTGAGGAAACATGTTTTCTTCCTCTACAGGTCAGTACCGGGCTGATGGGTTGCTGGAGCTGACTATGAGTGACTCTCCAGAGCTTAGCTGTGGGAAGAGTCTCCACATGCTGGAAATGGAGATCCAGGAAGCGTTCCTGCGCTTCATGGCTGCTATCCTAAAGGGTTACCGCTCCTTCCTACGACCAATCACCCAAGCACCTTCAGAGAAAGCCACAGATGCTAGTTCACTCTTCGACTTGCAAGGTACCAGGAATAATAACAAATGTGTTTCATACCAGCTCTGAATATAGAGTGGGTTTTTAAAGCCAAAGATCAGAGTAACACGGAAGCAGATGGAATGAATTAACTTGACTCTCCTTCTCCCCCATCAGCTTCTTCAAAGTCCTCACACAGGAACTATAACAAGTCCACTGCATTAATGAGTCAGCTTTTCTCTGGTGGCTGTCCAAGGCTGGCAGCCCTCAGGAAAGCCCAAAAATAAAAAAATAAAAAATAAATGTGTGTGTGTGTGTGTGTGTGTGTGTGTGTGTGTGTGTGTGTGTGTGTGTGTGTATATATATATATATATATATATATATCAAATGTTGAAACTAAGAAGTTTCTTTTTCTTTTATTTATTTATTTTTCCAGAATATATGATCTTCTGTGTATTACTCTTTTTACAGTCAATCATGTTATTTGTTGCTATTTAATTTAACTTGTTTTGAGATCTTCCACTATGTTTGTTCTTAACACTACATGAGCAACTAATTTTTTTGCTGCTGACGTGTTATAAAAATAATATCAAAGGTTTTAGTGGGACGGGGCTTCTTTGGGAAATCACCTTTTCATATCAGTGGACATCCTTTATTGATATGACTAGATTTTGTCTGTCAAACTCAAGGCCTATGGTCCAGGCCAGCACTCCAATTCATACAAAACCTGTAATTTTTGAAAAATTTCCTTTTTTCTTTTTTAAATAACAAAACTTTGTGATTTTCGGACAGACAGATGAAATTATAGAAAAATTTTAACTTTTAGGACTTATCAACATTTTGACCTAAAATTATATCTCAGTCTCTATCTTTCAGGTTATAAAGGCACACTTTTGTGACGCTTGTAATTCCACAATAAGTCTTTCAGAATGACTTAATTTAACAACAAAATTTTCTTTTCTTTCTTTTTTTTTTTTTTTTTTTTAAAAAAACTCAGCACAGCCTTTTTTTAATTTGTGTTTTTACAAGAGAAGAACTTATTAGATGCAAAAGTCTATTTTATGGTAAAGGCCAATTTTCTTTTTTTTTTTTTTATGTGAATTTTTCCTTTTTTTGTAGGTCTATGAACCAGCTGCAAATTGACAACATAACTCGTTTAAAAAATAAAGAAGACCAACCTTTCTGGGGTAACCATGGTGATGATGTGGCCCTTTAATGGTAACCATGGTGATGGTGTATCCCAGGACGAACTAGACTTTGACACCCCTGTTTTAAACCAGTGTTAGTGGTATTCTACAGGGTGCCTGATGTATGTCTCGCTGATGTTGTGATATGAGGAGCCAGTACAAACTATGACGTTTATGTTCAGTGATAGTAGCTTAGTTTACGCGGACGACCAGTGCATCTACAGCTATGGTGCATGATTAGTGCTAATGAGTTTCTGAATAAAGGACGGTCTGTCATCTGTTGCCCCTTTGTTTCTGCAACTGGCCAGTCTTAAAACAGATGGTGTTGTTTAATTAATGAGCTTTCAGTGGAGTCCAGACCCACGTGTAAGTAAATATGTAAGTCTGTTTGGTGAGAGCCTGAGAAGATGCCGTCTTGAATCTTAAAAGGTGGTCAGTAAGCGCCGCAGCTGCTACATTCTCCAGAGGCTGAGAGTTCGGCTGCTAAACTGTAGCCCTTGAAAGCTGCTCCTGATCATAGCTAAAATGAGCTAGCTTAGCATCATGGCTGCTCCACAGGAGGATAGCTGTGGCCAAGGTCACATCCAGTCTGGGTTAAGTGTGACAGCAAATGGGAATGGCTGCATCACATTACATAATGACCTGAGAGATGTGACAGCTTGTGGGTCATGTATGAAATCCTGACTGCTCTTTGTCCTAATACGTGTAACCAAGAACTGTGTCCATGAAGACAATTTTACTTCTCCTATTTGACCTTGAGAAATTTTTTTTTTTCCTCTCCAGCATCTTCGACTTTGACAATTTGGCATGTGGGCTGCTTCCACAATTGTTATTTATGAAAAATCAAACTTTAGACAAACACACTTCTTATCCTCTATTTAGGATTCATATTTTGAAATGGGTCTGTAGTATCAGTACACCTACTATAGTATTTTCTTTCACCTACTTACTAGCATTAAATTACACCTTTACTTTTTTCTTAAAAAACAAAACAAAACAGTTTTTAATGCATCATTGCTCTGAAACACATGAATGGCATCACATTAAATTAAAAGACATTTGATAACATGAAACATTTTGGGATCATACTGTCAGCAGAGAGAGCCAGTGTAAATGCAAGAATGATGTTTTTCATTGTGCATTCAGAGTTTTGATGAAGTATTATTTTGTCTAAATGTTGGATCTGTTGTAGACTCGGATACACTTAATGTTTCTCAGTAATGTTTTGTAGTGAAGCTACTGAAAGGAATCATGTTCCTGTTTCAAGTGGCTGCTGTTGCAATTGAAATATTTATCAGCTACAGGAAGTGATCTGGCGTCCACCTCAGAGCTGTGAGCCAGTGGCCATCCATCCTGCTCTCCATTCTATAACAGCAGTGGTTTATTACTCAGTTTAGCCGCTTTCAACATCTATTAGGCCCTTCACTATCCTGCTTTACAGCCCAAATTGGCCATTACACCAATAACACTGTGGCATCCGCTGTACAGCACATTTGTGGTCTTTTATCTTTATCTTTGGAGGATGTGTGTTAAATGTTCTTTCATCAATTAGCTTCAACTTATTCAAGAAAATCTCAGATCTGAACAGGGTAGAGTTGTTCTTATTTTTTCAGATAATGAACATCATTTCTGTCCTCAGGGTTCTTGAAGAGCCGCGATCGCTCACACCAGAAGTTCTACTCTCTGATGACCAAGACCCAGATGTTCATTCGCTTCATTGAGGAGTGCTCTTTTGTCAGCGACAAAGATGCCAGCCTTGCCTTCTTTGACGACTGCGTGGACAAAGTGAGCTTTTGACTCAATATCACAACACACAGTAATGCTGATTTGCTGGGAAAATGAAAAGATATGGCCTTTTCCTTTTCTATCATTTCTGGTAATTTTTTGTTTGAGTCTTTTTTTTTTTTTTTTTTTCTTTTTTTGAGTAGCTTAGTACAGCTCCTGTGTGTCTTAGTTACTGTAGAATTACTGGTTTTCTCACTCACCTACTTCTCTCCTTCCATTTTCTTGAGTGTCTCTCTCTTTCCCCTCCTTCCTCCTTTTGCAAGCAGCTTTACAATTCAGATCGGAATGCTGACAAAGGAGGGAAGGTAAGTCTGTTATCATGAACCCTTCTGATGGGCATGGGCCCTGAGGAAAAAAAAAAGAATGAAAATGCATTTACAGATAACAGTTTTTGTCAGTGCATGCCTTCAGACAATCCTCCATTCCTGCAGATTTGGTTCAAGTTTTCCTCTTTTTACACCCGTTCACAGTTCCTTCCAGCTTCATCTGAGCTGTATCACCTTCCTTGGTTTCCTGCATTTTTAATGATCATTGGAATATTTGTTGCCTGCATCATATCTGCTGCCACAGCAGTTTGCTATGAGATAGTAAAAGCACCTCTTCATAAAAAGAAAAAAAATCCTCTTGTACAGTTTTTTCTGCACCGATTTCTGCCCTCAATTTTTCATGAGTCTAGTGAGTAAGGGTTTTTAGCACTTCACTGGTTTCTGAAACACTAACAAACCTTGAAGTTTTAAGGCTTTTGCAGACCCTGAGCTTATATCTTTCAGTTGGACAATGTGAAGCCTTTCAGAGGTAGTCACAGCATTTCTGTCCTTATGGGGTTGTGTTCTTTTGTTGGACTGTGTTTGTGCCTAGTTTTATATTTCACATATTTGCAGTCAATGTCCATGCAGCCTTTTGTTTCCTCATTCGTGTTTTGTGAGTCATTTGTTTTTACTAGTGACAACTGCAGCCAGCTCTGAAGTAGGATTGTCTGTCCTTGGGATAGTTGTGTGTTTGATCTTATTGTGTGGATGAAATTGTGACATCGTGGAAGTGTGTGTAGAGACCAGTATCCTCATCCTCAGACCTGCTGTGGGGCTCTTTGTGCTGTGCCACGTCCTCAGCAGAAGGCGTTTGTAAATGTATCCATCGAACTTGCACAACAAAACTTAATTATGTTGAGGAGGATCACAAAATTGAGTGAACTGCACTGATTTGATAAGAAAATGCAAGTAATAAAGGGCAAAAGCGAGTGCAAATAGACAGCTACTGAATATATCTTGAAAACGGGTGTTTTAGCTTTCCTGTGTATTTAAGAAGTGCAAGAAATAAACTTGTAGTTTTCCAGATGAAGTGTAATCCAGCCATTTCCTCAAACTAATCCCTCTGTTTTACACATTTGTTTATATTATGGAAGCTGTTAAAATTACACTACCCATCCAAAAAATAGTCACACTCTTTAATGTTTCATTGGACTGCCTTTAGCTTTTATTACAGCACACATTCACTGTGGCATTGTCTCGAAAGGCGTCTGCAATGGCATAACCTTCATTTCCATCCAGAATTGCATTCATTTTTCCTTGACTTTGTATTGATGATGGGAGAGACATTTTGGAACATGTCCGTGCCGTGAAGAAAAAAAATCCATTGATGGAATAGCCTGCTCATTCAGTATATTTAGGTAGTCAGCTGACCCTTGTGACATTGCTGAAGCTAGACCTTTCCAACTGCAGCAACCCCAGGTCATAGCACTGTCCCCACAGGCTTGTATAGTAGACACTAGCTTTATCCTCATATTTCTTTGTCGAACATGATGTTTCCCCCTATCCTTCTAGTTTGTACTAATTTGCTGGACAGTTCTTAACCCAATTTTTGTAGTTTCAGAAATCTCCTTTAATGTTTTCTTTGCTTGATGCATGCCAGTATTTCGTCACTTCTGAAACAGATCAACAGCTTTTCCACAACCACAGGATGCATCTTCTGACTGGTTAAGAAATGTGAAGTTGTTCACTGCATCAGTTAGTCACTTGTTAACTTGATGTCATCTGAAACATAATCATCTATGCAGTAATAATCTGATGGAAGGCTATTTGCTTACTTAAATCCAGGTGGGGACTTTTTCTTTGGCTGGGCAGTGTGTTTAGTTGTTTAGCTGACATTCTGGCCATTCATTTTATCTTTTAATTATGCACTCTAATACACACTCAATGGTCTTTTGTTTTGAATCTAGAAAGTTCACAGCTGAATTTCAAAATGTTAGATATAGTCAGGAGAACAGTTTGGGATCGGGGGGCCTCGATTTGGAACCATATTATGTTCAGGGAGTGCTGTTGCATAAATGAATTCTGTTATTTGGGAAACACACACGTACTCTGTTTCTTGTGATGAGACATATATTGGGTGCCTTTTTTTTCTTTTTAGTCCTTTGTGTCCAAAAGCAACAACATTCCTTTGGCTGATTTTACACAATAATAAAGTGTGAAACGACACGCTGTGGTTTCTTTGGCTGCAAACACCAAAGCATGAGATGTATAAGTAGATGGCTGTTGTCAAAATATTTCTGAACATATTTAGTTTGTAGACGTTTTAGCTGAATATATTAGATTGGTTACAAGTTAAAGCATCAATGAAATGCGGTCAATTTGCAGTCATTCAGCACGCTAAAGTGTCTCTGCCATCTAGTCCCAGTCTCCTGTAGTTACTCATTTCATCCAGATGAAATGGAAGTTGCTTCTTTCAGAGAATAAGCCCTTGGAGAGACGGGAGACAGATGCTGTCATCTCACATGTCTAGATTTCTCACAGACATGAGAGCCGCTTTTCAGTTAAGTCACTTCTACACCATCACAGCTGTCTGCAGTCTCTGTGGATCAGTGTAGTTGTTCCACATTCATAAGTTATAAATGTATGTTTTCAACTATCAACTTTTTGAAAAAAGTTGTCATGGATATATTTGTTGAATAGTATTGTTAGCTTTGAGATGGGGCACATCATCAAATAACATAATTACAGACCCAATGAAATTGAAGACGGAGACCCAGTTGGCTGACAACAATTTTATCTCAAACCAACTCTCTAGATCAGAGGTGTCAAACTCTTTTCATCCTGGGCCACATCATCACCATGGTTACCAATGAAGTGCCACGTCATCAGCAATGCTGACAGAGTTCCCGCTAGTTCCTGGACTCCAGAAAATGTCAAAATTTGTGACTTTTGTCATAAAATTAAGACGTTTGTGCTAAAATCACATTTTTTTTCTTATAAATTCACAAATGTAAATATTTTGAGGCAAAATTCCCAATTCTGAAGGAGTCCCCTTGACTACCAAAACTTTACATCGTACAATCACTGTCACAAAACTGTGACTTCTAAACTCAACATCACTTTTTTTTTTTTTTTTTTGCAACATTTTGACATAGTATTGAAAATTTATATATTTTTTTTCTAAAAGGGGTTAATTTTACAACAATCACAGGTTTTTACTCCTTTTGACAAAGGTTAGCAACTTTTTGTTGGAAACATTTGCCGTTATTCCACTTTTTAATGTCAGTATCTAAATAAACAGGCAGTTACGTTTGAAATTTCCTCAGAAAGGTTTTAGTTATAAATGTGTGAATGTCTTTGCATGCTCATGCATGCCAGATAAAATGAGGTGGCGGGCCAGATTTGGCCTTTGACCTTGAGGTTAACATGTTCTCTAGATGCTTCACCAATAAACAGAGAAGTTTACTTTTGACGTGAGCATTATGCCTGTATTATGAGCTCTTAAGTCCATGAAAACATTTCACCAATAGTTCCGTTGAAATCGCTGATGCGCCTCAGTTCATATTTTCCACATACCTCGCTGGGTTTGTGCCTTTTATGCACCTAAAAGGAATATTCCAGATGAATCAGGAAAGAGAGAAACATAAATAAATATGTCCATCTCTGTAGACATCCTCTCTATCATGTTGTCATATGCTAACAGTAAGAGGAACTCTGTGGAGAGTATCAATATCAGATGTCGGCTCAGAACAATTTACTGGGAAGTGCAAAGGACACAACTGTGGAGAAATTGCTTTATTAGGCAAAAGTGGAAGGCTTTTTTTTTTTTTTTTTTTGGGACCAGATTATGAACCTAAAGCAGCTGCTTCTCCTCCCTTTTGTTCAACTTCACTGCTAATGCCTGCCATTGATTAAGAGTTGGGTTTTTTTTTTATTTAGACCCACTTTAAAGTTCAGTCCTTCTGATCTGACTGAACCACCAACATAGCTGCAATAAAAAAAGTACATTTGGTAGCTTTTTTGTTAAAGTGTGTTATCCTCTTGATAAAGTCACAGCTTAGAAGATGCACATTTAGAAAAGAGAGCTAAATATCTTCTTACTGCAGATGTTATTTCAAGCTTGTAGCTGTCACACCAATTAGTTTCTGCAGACTTGATTCACATAAAAACCTCTAAAGTGCAGTTGCCTCTATCCTGTTATGTTAATGTCATGGATAGTGTGGTGACTGATCAGTGTTTCTACGCCTGCCAAAGCTGGATATGAATTACTTACTTCACATTATTCACATGCTGGACTGGTGAATGGCTCAGTTATAGAACTGTGATAAATAATCTTTGCAGAGGCATAGTTTATGTATTCACACTGTGAAACAAATATTTGCTGCAGAGTAAACTTGCTTTCATTGACTCAGCTCCCTCATTTGAATTTATTGACTCTAAACAATTAACCTCTTGATCTATTTTTAATGGCCAAATGGATACTCTTATTTTACTTCATTGTTTTTTTTCCAGACACATTTACAAGCATGCACAAATATACCGCAGCAAAACTGTGAAATCTAATTTCAGCTTAATTCTCAATAGGTCTCTGTCATTTTGAGAGTCATTTCTTTCAGTTTAGTTGTCAGAAGGATGCTCCAGTCTTCTGTAGATCATGGAGTTTTGACAAGCATGAGGAATTAATAAAGGGGCATGTTGTGCATCTGATCTTAGGTTTAAGGAAAAATTTTAATTGTTGAGTTTGATTTACAAACATTTACCTCCTGTGGACAACATACCATAGAGTGCTCAGAGTAAACACCCACTTTTGAAAAGTAACATTTCAAACTATCTCAAAACAATTTCCAAAATGTTGACAAGACAAAGTTTAATATAACATCTGTTTAACTTATAATGTGAAAGTAAGGTAAAAAAAATAACTTGGATTACGCATTTTTTGTTTTACTCAAATTACGGTGGTGCAAGTGAGTACACCCCATTGAAAGTCTCTGGAGCAATGCTTAATTGTAGACTACAAATGTCTAATTTAACAAGAATACAATCTCACTTGAGTCTAATTAGTCATTACGCAGGTGTCCAGCAACAGTTGAATATACAAGAGTGTCAAAACCCCTTCTCTTTTCATGCTGAAATAAAATTTCTTTACACTACAAAGGTGAAGGCTACAAGAAAATCAGCAAAGCTTTACTTATCAGTCAGAATATTGGAGCAAAAATGGTCCAAAAATTTAAGAAAGATGGTATTGCAACCATCTCAGAGACGTCCAGGTCGTCTGTGGAAGTTGACACCTCAACAGGAGCATCTCCTGATGAGAAGGGTTGAAGAAAATTGACATGCAAGTTCACTGCAGTCATCTAAAGAAGTAGAAAGCCAAACTGGGGTGACTTTTTTTTTCCCGTGACACATTACGGTGCACACTGCAGAGGAACAGCATGCATGGATGCCATCCACGAAAGAAACCTCTCCTTAAGCCCAGGCACAAAAAAGCCTGCCTAGAGTTTGTCAGGGCCCATGCTGACAAAGATGAAGACTACTGGGGCTGTATGCTCCGGAGTGATACGACCAAGATAAATTTTTTTGGAACTGATGGCTCCAAAACTGTATGGCATCTCAAAGGAGACTAATATAAAGAAAAATGCATGGTGCCTACAGTGAAACATGGTGGCAGTGTTCTTACGTGGGGCTGCATGAGTTCTGATGCTGTCCGGGAGCTGCATATTATTGATGGAATCATGAATTCACAGATTTATTGATCTAGAATGAAAGAGAAGATGTTACCATGACTCCATGCACTTCTCCAACATGACAATGATCTTTATGGAATTAGAACAGTCTGAACAGGCACGAATGCACAGCACGATGCGCAAATGCACAGGACAAGATTCGTAAATGCACAAGATGATTCGTAAATGCGCACGACATGATTCGCAAATGCGCAAGAGGATTTGTAAATGCACAGGACAAGATTCGCAAATGCACGACAATATTCGGTTAAACCCCCATGTGCTTAGTTTGGTTATCTCTGCCCCACACAAGTCACGATCCGAAGACGTGTGTACATCATCTCCGCTGTCTTGAGTGGCCTCATCGGTGCACCACCGATCTCCGGGGGGCCATCCGGGACAGGGGTTGACCAGGTATCGACCCGGCGGACCCCCAACCTGGAGTGATCGCCGGCGAAGAAGTGTGTACATGGATGCGATGATGTCTGTCATGTAGGTTTCTGGAGCTCCTCTGCTCCACCACCACTCCTCTGCTCGCTGGCAACCATGACTTGCTTGTCAGAAAGACATTCTCAAACCTGTCTGACCAATGGGAAAGCATCCGCCCACCGTGGGATGTTTGTGTAAAAAAAACGTTTTTCACCTCAATTGAAAGAAGAAAAAAAAAGTGTATATGTGTGTGTGTGTGTGTGTGTGTGTGTTTGATAAACAAGTTATATCATTTTGTACAATAAGATATAGCAGTTAAAGAATGACATATGATGCAAACATTTGCTTAACAAAGTAAGCTACACAAATTAAAAGGCACTGAGATGAGGGGGTGCAGGAAAGTGTCTTAATCTGGATTTAGACAGCTTGAAACTTTCTAAATAACATTCAGGTCCATAAAATTTGCCTACAAGTAAAACTAATGTGTGGTAATAATGTTGATAATGAAAGACAAATAAGACATTTGTTTAAAGAAAGAAAAACAACAATAAACTAAAATTAAAAGTACCATATTTATTGTAACATTTTATTGCACCGCTGGCAAATGGACATCAGTATATCAGAGTAGAAATTATTAATTCATTAAGTGATAAAGACACATTTATGTTTAGTATAAAAATAGATTTACAACTTCATTTCCAGAAAAAAAAAAAAGCAAAAGTTGGGATGCAGTGTGAAACACAAATAAAAACAGAGAGAAATGTATTGAAAATAATTTTGATCCTCTATCAAATAACAGATGTTGACAATAAAAAATCTTTCTAAAAACTTTATGGATGTGAAACTGACTACACGGTTCAAGAAAGCTGGGAACGATAGACTTAATTCATCGCAGACAGTATCAACTTAAGATTTTCATGTTTGTTCTCATAAACGTCATCTCATTTATCATACATTCCTTCTTGCAATTCATGCCTGCAACACATTACAAAAAAAAAAAAAAGCTGGAACAGGGATAATTTAAGGGTGGAAATGAGTTTCGAAAACAAAACGAGTCAACAAATGTGTGATTAAAATCATTAAAGTGATTCAAATGAATGCTCCGTAAAAACAGTGGAGGGTATTTGCGTGTTTCTCTCTACAGTTCATAATGTGAAGTCATTCAAGAAACCTGGTGGGGTTTCAGAGGCTAATGTGCAAGTCTAAACTGGACAACCCTTGATCTCCAGTCCAAAAGACGGTGCTGGATCTTAAATGAACCATCATGCAGTAAAACTGAGTGCTAAAGTCAGGCGAATCTGTGTACCATATTTTTTGAGAGGAAACAGGCAGCATGTGATCCAGACCTAAGACAAAAAGGACTATTCAGACTGTCTCAGCAACAAGTCCAAAAGCCAGCCTCTGTGGGGTTATGCCCTTAGCAAAGGTCATTTACACTTCTGTTACAGCAGCATTAAAACTAGATAGCTTCCTTTTCCAGGAACATCCATGAATTTTTCAGGAAGATGGTGCAAAACCACTTTCTGCATATATAACAAGGGCTTCGCTAAGGAAGGAGAGGTTCTGGCCTGACCTGCTCCTTACGGTCCTAATCTATATCCAATACAGAATGTTTAGAGACATTTTTTATTTTTTTTTAGAATGTGTTGCATGCCTGATTGCAAAATATGAAATGATATGGGAGAAACTTTCAAAGGTTTAAATCAAGACAATTGAACTCATTATTTCTTATTTTGTTTGTTCTTGAAGGAGGTTTTTTTCAATTCAAACTAACTTGTGGGGAGTTTCAAGCTTATAAACTGTTGACGTCAAGAGTCCTTGACCTTCCCGTCACTCCTGAGGGTAATTCTAATAATGTTATGACCTTGATGACCGAGATTCTACACCAGGATATGGAGGAATCAAAACATGAAATAACTTCATGTTCATAAAGGCTGCAATGGATTAAAAGTCAAATAAGGGTCATAAGAATTTTCCGTACCCTCCCATCTTTGTTTAAACGTCTAATTCTTTGAGAGCAGATTTGTGGAAAATTATTGAGAAAAACAAAATACAAACGTAAATAAAGAAAATATAAAATGGAAAATATCCCAGACGTCAGAAATTGTGGCAGTTCTGTTCCTGAGAGCACCGAAACACTGAAAGCTAGACGTGACAGCTCTGACATCAATAGATTGTGACAGATGATAAAATATGTCAGTGTTGAACATCTGCGACATTGTGACAATTTCTTTTTTTATTCTGTTTTTTTTTTTTTTTTACATCCTTGAACTAGCTTTTAAATCCATAATGAAAAACATTATCACCACAATCATAGCAGTAAAGGAAGTTCCTCAATCATACAAAAATGTTCCAGTAGCTGAAAAATATAATTTTGAGTGAATGCTCTCTCTTTTTTAAAATTATTTTTCTGAAAAGTGGTTGCCCCTGTTTGCAGGCTCGTATTTTGTAGCACCTCATTGCTATAGTGCCTGATTTCATTTCATGATGCATAATGTCAGTAAGTTAGAAAACAGGAAAAACAATCACTCAAACCTCTGTAAACATAAGGTATGTGTGTATTATAAGCAAGACATTAAATACAGCACTGATTATAATTAACATTGCCCAATTAAAGGAGAAAAGCTAGTGTTGGTAATAAAGTAAACCAATACAGCTATAATAGCTTCTCTACTCCACCTCTCACCCGATCGAGGCTGAGATAAACTCCAGCCCTCATCCTGAATAAGATGAAACAGGTTTAGAAACTGGATAGATGGAAGCTCTAGTTTCAACACAAAATAAACTTTCTAATAGTTCTTTGGTCTGCTTACACTAAGTTGATTAAAAAAAAAACAACCTCAAATCAGAATAAGTCACTTTGAAAAATGGGAAAATAACAATAATCAATTATTTTTGGCTTTTGATTTAATTTTTTTTGCACACAGTATGAACCCAAGACATTTCATGAGCAAGAGCGAAATCTTAAACTAGACTGCGAATCGCCACTGATTTCTGAAGCGTCTAAAGACATCTTTATGAATTCCACTTGAACATCTCTGAGCTCGGAGGCATTTTGGGTTAACCATCACACTGTGGAAATGTGCGCTGTGGTCAGTCAAATCAGATCTTTTTTTTGGAAGAAAGGGGCACTATGTGCTCCAGACTGAAGGAACTATAGACAATCCAGATTTTTATCAGCAACAAGTCCAAAAAGCCAGGTACTGTGATAGAATGGGATTATATCAGCGCCACTAGCAAAAGTCATTTAAACTGTTATGGAATTGATGCTGAAAAGCACACTGATATCTTAGAGCAGTGGTATTATGCCCTCAAGCATGAAATATCCTGGAGTCATACTGGGTTTTTTTGTTGTTGTTTTTGTTTGTTTGTTTGCACTTTCAATATTGTTTTAATTACATCTGACTTGGGGATGCAAATCTGTCAGGTTTTTGTAACATTTGTAGTTTTATTGCACAAAGAAGAAAATAGATTGCTTGTTAATAAACTACATGGCTGAAAGTTTTAACACCTCCTTGATGAAGATAACGTTAGCATCCACTGGCAAAATGACCGAACATGTTCACTCTGCTTTGTTTCAGTTACAACTCCAGTAGCTGAATTTCCCAAACAGTTAACTGTGTCCAAATGTTTGACTGATATTGTACAAAGATATTAAAAAATGGAGCCTCTTGGTGGTCTGAAGAGAAATCTTTGCCTGCTAAATTAACTGAGAATACCAATTCAGGGACTGTAAACGGTGGGTCGATTTTCTCCCTTTCTGCTTTGTGCAACTCTTTTTTTTGTTTGTTTGTTTCCTCACAATAGCAGTGGTACAACAGCCCTAAACCCCCCTTTGAGTTTGGACTGACAGTTGCACGGGAACGGCCACATACTTTGTTCAAAGAGTCTGGAATGATATGGATGTGTAGCTCATTCTCATCTTTCTCTACCTGCTGTTCCCATGTTTCTTCATGTTCAAAATATTCCTCATCTTTCTGCTTCTTCTCTTTATTCCAGCCTTCAAGAGTCTCTTCCCCCAGGCCAAGGACATTATTCTGTTGACAGACTAAGGAGATATATTGTGGTCACATCTGCCCAATGAACCGTGCTCTGGGATAGGCAGTCCAATATGGAATTTGAGTGTTATACAAATACAATAGACGTTACATAGATCTTTTTGCTATGCCCTTCAAGTGGTCACTTTTGCAGTGATATGAATCTAAAATCATTAATTATAATGGTAAGCACCTACCTTACCTGTTCCTGGCTTTTACTTCCCTTTTCTTTGGTCTGTTGAGTCAGTGACTGATACTCTTTCTCCATTTGCGCTACAAGGGAATAACTTGACTCGAGAGAATTGCTTTGATCAATGAGATCCAGCTCGACATCACTCCAAACTTTCTGGAATAGATAAGCACACAAATATGTGTAGAGTTTACCTAAGAGACAGTTATAATTTCAAACGATACACTTGAAGTGGGTGTGGCAACATAATAACATATAATTATTTTGTATTTTATTGCTATGAGAACCAGTTGAAGCTTAATTACAGCTTAATGACAGCCAAACCGACTTGGCATAAATGGACTTACACTATAATACGTGACTTGTGTAGTTATACCTTAGAAGGTGTTACTTAATCTGTATTTGTTTCTCTTCTTCACACCTAATACAGCTTTTATACTCACTGTGTCTGATGTAGACACGGAGGAAATTCTATGAAACTGCTTTTTGGAGATTGATGACTGCCTGCTCAGCATTGAGTCTCTGATGGACGACTTGCTGTGTGACACACATATGCAGTCTCTCTTTTGGGCACGGGCCAGGAAGTGTAGACAGGGGACATTTTCTGCTAGTGTGTCCCTGTTGGAACATTACTTTCAGTGAAATTTTTCTGTTCCCGTCCAGAATGAAGGTAATAATGTATTGGTCGGCCGTACGCACCTATATTTGGAGTGTATGATAGCATAGATAAAAGGGTTGTAGATAGCTGATGCCTTTGCTATTACAGCAGGAACCGCTTTGGAATAGGGATTGAGGATGCTTGCATATCTGTAACACAGAGAATTGACAGGTGTAAAAAAGAAGGGCACAGTGCATTTGATTTAGTGTAGCATGTCATCATGCTGTAAGCAATTCCATAAGAAGTGATATATGGCTTGTGATTATTGGCTGAAGTGAATCTCATAATGCAAGCCAGTCTGCCGAGCTTTATTTGCATAACTAATAATGTCATGCCATTACAAAGATATGTTGATCATAAAATGCATAGCTTAACAATGCTGTATATTTACCCAGCCCAGGCGATGAGGGTGACGCATGCATAGGGCGACCAGGAAAGCACAAACACGATGATAACCACAAAGGCAATCTTTGCCAGCTTCCATTCAGTCTTGATGGACTGCTGTTGAATCAAGGTTGACTTTCTCACTTGAGACCCCAACTGTTCCACATCTCTGGTTTGGGAGAAAGGGTTGGGCATGTCGTACCATCATTCAATCAAACTTTATTTATAAAGCGCTTTCATACGAATGTAACACAAAGTGCTTTACATAATAAAAACAATAATTAAAACAACAACAGCAAAAAATAACAACTAAAAAGCCATCACACACC
>JBAMYA010000011.1:4446892-4461026 GCA_037176975.1 Arrhamphus sclerolepis
ATCAGCAAGGGCATTGAAGATGAAACATGGCTGGGTCTTTCAGCATGACAATGATCCCAAACACACCACCCTGGTAATGAAGGAGTGGCTTCATATGAAGCATTTCAAGGTCATTGAACAAATACTTATTACCCACTGTCTTTTGCAAATAAATTCTTTGAAAATCAGCCAGTGTGATTTTTCTGGGGGTTTTTTTGGTTCCTCATCTTGTCTCTCATAGTTGAAGTATACCTATGGTGAAAATTACAGGCCTCTCATTTTTTTAAGAGGGAGAACTTGCACAATTGACGGTTGACTAAATACTTTTTCTCCCCACTGTATCTCAAAAGTGCAGCAGATGACACAGTTCAAGGATCTCACAGAAGTAGAACTTTTTTTTTTGATCATTGCATCTGCAAAGGATAAACATGCTGCTTTTCAACTGTAACTAGATTTCTCAACTTGCATGTTTTAGGCAATGCAAGTTAGCTGCAGTTCCAGTCTGTTTTCAGCCTTTCTTGTTTTCTGCTCCAGGCCGGAGACAAACACTATCACCCAAGCTGTGCAAGATGCAGCCGATGTGGTAAAAAGTTCATGGAAGGAGAAGAAATGTACCTACTAGGTCAGTCTGGCATTAGTGCACGCTTTTGATCTTGGATAAATGCTTTGTTGAAGATTTGACGCTTTTTGCAGGTTTTGGCCAGAGTGGCTAATTGTCCGTGTTTTCACAGGATCAACAGTCTGGCACCCAAGCTGCAAATACACCAGCAGAACTGAGGACATTTCAAGGGTAAAACCTCTCTAAATTAACATTAAGACTCATTTTTATCTGCGACATTGAACTTTCAGCATTAGAAGCAGCATTCTGATGTCACAAACACGCATATATATTGTTTATAAGCCTCTGTTTATAAGCAGATGCAAGAAATAGGAAGTATGTGTGTGATATCTCATGTTGATAATTACTATTAGTGTTATTTTAACATATTATCTTCCTCTCAGGTCAGCAGACCAAAAACACCTTGTCTCAATTTCTTTTTCCCCGCACATGAACTGAAGGTTAATATTATCATGAGGCCTGCTTTTTGTAGTGATGAATGCCAAGTGGTAGAAGGCTGCGGTCTCAGCATTTAAGTTTCATGACGCTTGCTTGCATTACATGCAAAATGACATCGCTTACCTGGATGGCCAATTAGATATTTAGTAGAAAAAAGGAGTACATGATGAAGAGAATAAGATTAATCCAAAAAATATATATATTTGCCTCTCAAAATGTCTGAGAGTTGTATATTTTAAGCTACCGCTGGCATATGAGGATTGCTTGCTGTCATTGTTGCATGCTTGGCTTTGGATTTCAGGCCTTCCTTCCATACGCCGGTGTGCCTTCTCACCATCAGCGACTGTTGTAGTTACCTGCAAGCCTGATAATGTGCAACTGAATGGAAGCATTCTTGATTTATTACAACACAAAATAATGCACACCTGCTCTTGTACTATTTCTGGACTGTACACTAAAATCACTGAAGGTTAAACTTGTCTGTGTGAGATGTAAAACTAGAAAAGTTAGAAAGCTATCTGTCTCCAAAGCAAAAACTGATGTGATTTTCCTTTTTCTTTCCAGCCCAACAGATCGTCGTCTGAAAGCTCCTGTTCGAGGCCGGGCTCGTGCACTCCAGGCAGCCCTCGGGCTATCTGTGTAAGTTCCGACATCACTTCCTGCTCAGCAGCTCCTCTTGTGCACATTTCACATCATTTGTTTCAAGTACATACCTTTATTTATACAGGGGAATCACATGGATGGGTCGCTCCACAATAATATTTCTTACTGACAAAAATGAGGATAAAACATGTTTTTTTTGTTGCTTTATTTTCTTTTAATTTAACCTTGACTGATCGGAACAACTGGCTTGTCAGAGAAAATGTCTGAGGTCAGTGCTTAAAGCCTGCTTCTTACATTTTCTCTTTTTATTTTGTTATGAATATACTGACAAAATCAACATCAGTGAGCATTAGTTGATTTTCTCAGTATGTTTGTACTGTGCATTGGTTAAAAAGAAAAGAGAAAAAAAATGCTTTTAGTGTCCTTTCCACCCAGCCTTTTATCAACCATGATGACCTGATGTGAATGGAATAAACTTTAAGCCCGTTAAAACACCTCAGAATCTGAGTCGACTTTTTTTTTTTTTTTTACTTAAAACGTGAAGACATTACTTTGTATATTTGCACAAAACAGGTCCTACAATAGGACAGACCGGTAAAATCCAGTTGCTTCAAGTGCCAAAGTCAAACAATTGTGGTGTTGTGGGGTTAAATTTTATTCCTCCCTGCCCTGATGAAATGAGAAGCCTTGGAACTTTCTCCCAAAGCTGACCCATGCTGTCTGCTCCTTCTGTCTCCCACCCTCCCGTCCTCTGTCCTTCTCCTCCCTTCTCCTCCCAGGCAAAAGTAGATAATGAGATCATTGATTACCGTGACTTAGCAGCAATTCCCAGAGTCAAGGCTATATTTGATATAGAGCACCCCGATATGATATCTTATAAGTCTGTGAACGACAACTCCCCAGCCTTGGACGGAAAACTCAGCAGACAGATCAGAAGAAGCCCCGTCGAGGTAATTTTATCCAGCCTGTAACACGTTCTCTGTGTTTCCTCTTGGTTTGAATCATGAGTCAAACCAAATTAAGTCTTGTTTTGTTTTTGTCTTTAATGATGCTCTGTTCAAATGACATTTTCTAGTGAAAATCTCTTAAATTTCTATATGAATAAAATCAAAATAATTCCGAATTACTCAAATCCTATGACGTGTAGTGAGCCATTCCTTTGTACATTCCACTATTAAGTTGATACTGTGTGAAAAATTGAAAGAAATATATAAAAATAAATAAAAGTAATTTGAGTTTGTTTGTTTTTTCTTCTTCTACTTCATTTGATTTGTTGATATGATATGCAGTATATTGAATGTCAGGCCCATATCACATTAAAAAAAACACAATAAAAAGTTACTTATCTCAGTTTTTTTTCTTATTTTGGGTGAAAGAGTTTGCCTGATGCTAGTGAACAGAACCATGGCGAGTCAACTTTGCTCACTTAAAACACAATCAGCCCAGTTACTGACAGTAGCTGTCAATAATGACTTGAAAGCAACTTAAAATAACTCCTCAAATTCATAATCAGACCTTTTCGAGTGGCGTGTCTCGTACTCTGTGTGACTTCCTATGAAAACCTTATATCTTGTTGACTGACAAACAGGTTATGCAGAGATTAGAAAGAGATACAAAACAAGGTTTTCACCTGAGGTGTTGCTGCCAAGGCAACATTGGATAATAACTATAATTCAGTTATTGCATGTTTGTTTCCTCTTCTGTTTGTCTTTTAGTCACCAGGAAACGTACCAATAACACCAGAGGTAACTGACAGCTGCAGATCATGTACAAATCCCCCTTAAAATCTGTACTTAACTTCTCTCCAGTTTTATTCTGTTTCTCTGTCTTTCATCTTTCAAGGAAAGTCTTGAAATCAGAACATGTATGCCAAAATCTTCTGGAGGTCAGGCCATGAACTATCGTCATAGTTACACTCCCGCTCTGTCCAGATCGCCACAACACTTCCACCGACCAGGTGAGGGTAGAACATTCAAAATTCCTCCACTGTGTCAAAGATTTCTTCTGCTCTCCTTTTCTGCATTTCACCACCTTTGCTACTCTCTCTCCACAACACTTCCATCTGCCTGCACCTTTGTGGAATAACCAGGCTCAGCACTTTCTCCTTCTATACTCACTGGAAGCACAAATGACACCTGCACAACTTCTCCTTTATGTCACCAATTTCCCTCTCAAACCAAAGGTAAGCTCCCGCTAACTCCCCTGCAACTCTTCTCCAATTCCTCTTCTCACCTGCTACAGTGTGAAATTGACAGGAAACATTTGCCTGTTAAACAGCCCTGGTTGTATATCCTGTTCCATGGAAGCGTCTACTTGCAGGGACTTGCGACAAGACAGCAGAGATTCCTGTACAAACAGTCCTTTTTAGACACTTTATATGAAATTGCATAGATTTGTCTGTGATTTATTTTGGCATAGCTCTCTTGACACCTGTGCTAACATTAATTGCCATTTTTGTTGCAAACACATTTAATGCTCTACTAGCATCTCCATGCTGAGTGCATCGGTGACAGAATGTCTACAACACCTAAACTACTATTGCAGGATTAAATTTACCACAAAAGCAGAGAGGGATCTTTCTTTTTTCTTTCTCAAGAACCACAGAGCCATCTAGTGGCCCGTGTCTCCACACAGACCACTGTAATTCAAGAAAGCGGTTTAATTTCCCAATGATTTCATTATTTGCTAAGTTATTTTTATGTGCTGGATAAATAGATAAAGCATTTCTGTACTTATTCAAAGGTTCACTCACACATTCCTCCAGAGCCATGTTTATTTATAGCAGGGCTGTTTTAGCTCGTGAGGATTAGATATGACGGGCTTTGACAGGAAGTTGCTGGCATGTGAACTGAACATCACTCACTAACCACTAACAGGCCAAACAGCTTCAATTTATGTGTACAGGTGCAAAGAGCAGAGTTATGTTTTAAGGGAAAAAACATCATTTCCAGACTTTCATGTCAAGAAAATAAACTGTCTTTAAGAAACAGTCATCTGCAGTTTTAGCCATTTAGCACATATATATGTATGAAAAAAAAAGAAAACCAGAGAAACATTTGGCGACCTTACACTGCACTTCAGCCTTGAGTTTGACTACATTTTTCTTTAGATGCAGGCTAAGAACTGGAAAGGTCTGTTCAGTCAGTGCTTATTAGCATTTGGTATAAACACTGAGAATGAAAAAGCAGTGATTTGGCCACAAGATACCAAATTGAAAGTACTTTGCTTCCACTCTGTAACACATTTGAACAAGCTCTTAAATCTGAACCTATTCTTTCAGCAGATGAAGGCTTCGATATGTACAGGAGACCTCCAATTTACAAACAGCAAGGTACGGCACTGTGCAGAAATCTTTCATGCCATCACTTTCTCTGCAGCAAACACTTGAGTTTTTAATGTGGGTAAATCAAAGAGCATATGACTCAGTCTGTTTTTCTTGTAATATATTTACATGTGCAAGTTTGAGGGGTCCAGTTTCTGATCAGGTTATGCCTGTAAATATATATATTTTGGGGCAATAAAGATAATCTGATGTTTCACAATGACCTTCTCTGTCTGCCTTCAAACAGATCATAGTTTGACCACATCCAAAACAGTCTCTCTGCCAAGATATGGCCACAACTTCCTGAATCTGGTAAGAGCTAAACAGCTCATAACTGTTCTGTCTTTAAGAAGGTTGCAGGATGCTGATTAAACACAAGTATAGGTTTTTAGATTCTTTCATACTGTGAAATTTTTTAAAATTTTTTCATGTGTTTTCCTGAACAAGCCTCTGTCAGCTGATTTCTGCTACAACAGCAGCGACAGATTCAGTAAGTTTGCAGACTTTCTTTTTCTTCCACAGATGCAGTTTTATCCTTCCCATTTAAACTCGTAGAGTAGTCTAACCTAACAATGTTTATTTGTGTCTTGCCTTTCAGATTTCAAGGTATGTGAGGGTGGCTGATGCTCATCAATTCCTGGTCTTTTCCTTTTCTTTGTACCTGATTGGTTGGCTGCATCACCTCATTGTCTGCACGTGCATGTTTCAGGATGTATACCATCAGTTCCGAGTCATATCATACTTCTGCCTCAATACATCATTACCTGTGCAAGCAACACAGATCTTTAAAAGTATTATGAACCAATGCCAAAAACAGATGAAAAGAAAACAAGTATCGGAGTCCAGGTTTAATAAAAGTTATCAGTGAAAGACAAAAGTGACTCTTCAATCAAACTATAATGTTTAATCTGACCATTCAGCTCTTGGCTTTTTAGCTTTTGATCTGCCATCACCTTTCCCCTCTGCATGTGTTTGCTTCATCTTGCAGCTCATCCGTGATCAACCACCTCTACTAACACGAATGGACAGAGGAGTGTCCATGCCTAATTTGCTGGGACCAAATGCAAGTATTGCTTACATCTTTGTCCATTGCCTCTATATGATGAGTTCTGGACAAGCATTTTCACTGTCCAGACTTAGAATAATCTGCAGATGCACGCTATTGGTTAAAGAAACCGCATGTGAGAAGAGTGATGACACAATAAGTGAGTAGCTGTTCAAAGCATCCCCGAAGAGCTCAAGCTCAGCTTCATGCTCGCTCACGTGCCGAGTATAGATTGAGTGTTAAGGTTTCACGGACAATTTCACCATCATGCTCCTTATTAGAAGTGAGTATTTTTTTGACCAAAAAGAAAAAAAAACAGATTCCAGACTTCTGCTATCCATGACTGTGGAGTGTGTTTACATAGCTGTGCAGTTTATTTGCATGGCACATGAAAACCTAAATCTAACCTCAGTCAACCACAAGGCAAAATCATAAGTCGCTTTTGTATAATAAAGGCATTTTAATGCTCTATTAGATTTCTACGATCCACTTGTTTTGAAGTTGTTGCTTGTGTGAAGCATTTTGTAATGTGGTATGACAAAAGAGTTGAATAAATTAAGACTTTTAATGTGAAGCATCCTTGTCCTGTCTTTGCTTAATGAAGGTGTACCCGTATGAAATGCTCTCAGTCATGAACAGAGGACGAGTGAAACTTCCCAAGGATGTGGACAGAACGAGACTGGAGGTACGGCAGCAAAGCACTCACACAATGTGACATAGGAAGAGATTTTAGTCAAGTATCCAGTGAGACACTAACCGTTATTCAGAATGGCACCATGTGATTTTTTATTTTTTTTACAGTGTTATATTTTTGGAAGGATTTGCAAAGCTTCAATTTTAATTTAATCTTTCCGTTCTGTCCTGGTTTCTTTGCAGTGTCATCTATCCCCTGATTCGTTCTTCAACATCTTTGGCATGAACATCCAGGAATTTGACAGACTTCCACTTTGGAAACGTAATGACATGAAAAAGAAGGCAAATCTCTTCTAATTGCTGCCTGATGCGTGGTTTACCTCACTGTTGATATGCAGTTCATTTCGAGTTCAAACGAACCTTAATGTTTATTTCTTTGTATTTGGTGTAATAGTGAGAACTTCCGAGCCTGAGAAGAGTATAAATCATTACTTTTGGATGACAAGTTTCAGTGTCTCTTGACTGCCTGTGGAGGCTATTGAAGTAAATAAAAGTGAAAGTTTTAATACCCGAGAACACGAGAACTCAATTTGCAAAGATAGATGGATTTTTCTTTTTCTTTTTCAGAAATGTTCACATTGAACAGCTGTATGTACAATAGTTTAGGCCAAAAAATAAAAAGTGGTGGAATTCAGTTCAGTCTTTTGAGCTTTGTATTTTACTTCATTATGACATTTTCTACTTTGCTGGTGCAGATGGTGTTTTTCTCACTTAAAATTGACCCTAGTTATAATGAGTAATCTTAATTGCCTATTTAAAAAATCCACATCTGGTCTGCTTCTGCTTCACCTATTTTTCTCTATATTTAGTATCTTAGGTTACTATTTAATTTAGAAATAACTGGTTGGTTTTCATGTCAGCCTTGCTAGATCACCAATACTACTCCTCTTTGTATGATATTCCCAACATAATAAATGCTTCACTGAATGGCTGGATGTAATTTTGATCATGATGTTGTATTTTTGTTTCTGAACTTATTTTGTCGTCTCCTGGAAACAAAAAAAAAAGTGTTCAAGCGTGAATCTGAGAATATATTTAAGATTTGTGTTGATGAAAAAGCAGTGGAATGTGTTGTATTTGTTGTACTACTGAGAGAATCATAACTTTGTTCCTATGGTTTTTGTTTCCTTGTTGTTGTTTTTGTTGCTGTTTTTACCCTGAATAAGCTGTGGTAAACGTTATTGTATATGTACTTGTATATTGCTGCTCCAGCATCACCACCTCAAGCGCCCTAAATAAAGTCTTGCACTTCTTATGAGTTGATTCAATATGTGGATTTTCATTACCGGGATAAACAAAGCACACCTTTCACTCAGTCTGGGGCATCAGCCTGGAAACTAAAAAGCACGGAGCATCTGGCTTTCATGACAGCTATTATTGCTCTGGCCTACTCTGCTCTGGGCAGTCCCTTCATGTTTACCACTTACTGTTCCTTTCTAATTGCCTTAGTATTCAGATTTTAAGCACTACTTGCCTTCCCTGTCCTGACATCTCAAAATCAGGAGACACTACATCCAGCTTAAGATAAACTGCTCAAGGGAGGAACATCAGCAAGAGACGATATAAGCCTATTATTCTTTCTACACTTGTTTACCCTCCGCACTCCCGAGTATGTGCTCATGGAGAAAGCCATATGAAATTTCAAACCAACAGATGGTGCTCTGGAGCCTAAAATCAAAACCATCTTAAGATTGCTCTCACAAGAATTTGTTTATAGGAATTAGATGTATTTGAGGCTAAATTTTATTTGAATACACATTATCTTCCTAAAGACCATGAAATGGTAGAAGTGTGAAAATAATCTCCATATTGCTCCTTACTTTATCTTTAGTGTTGAGGCAACTGTTATGAAATCTGTGCTAATGGATGCTATAGACACCGAATAAACATACCATTGAACGTATTAGGTCCAATTTAATACTTTTATCATTCATTACCTATCAGTTAAAGTGGGTTATTACAAAGTACAGGAAGAGGAATATGAAAAGATCACTTGAGGTGAGATGTGGTGGGCTTTTTTCTTTCTCTTTTTGTGACATTATCTTACTCTTATTAATTTGTCACAATTATGAATTAAAGAGAAAACTAAAAAAAAAAAAAAAGTAAATAAATTATCACTCTTCTAGCAGTGGTCCACAATTTTGAGTTCTTTCTTAAATAAATAAATAAATAATTTAAAAAATATATATAAAATAGAAGCGTGTTGGTAAATATAGGTTACAATTCATAAATTTTCTTTGCCTTCTTGTCCCTTTTTTGTAGCAAGTGAATTTCTAACAAGTACTGAAATGGCTTGACTAATAACGACCCCAACGAATGTATAAAAGTAGCTCGGGTTAGTTTTATTAACTGAGTTTGACATGGAAGTTTTTGCTATCGTTCGTTCTTAAAAGCTTCTGTAGATTGAGGGGAAAAATATGGGAGCATTTGGATGCTTTCTATTGGACAGTGATGGGTTTCTTCTTTCTGTGATTGGTCTAAACAGCTGTCAGTCAAAGCCCCTGTCTCTTCTTGGACTATGTCCGGCCCAAACGAGGATTTTCACGAAAACACTGACCGCAGACTGCGTAGCAGCGTCAACTGGAGCGGTACCGACGACGAACAGCACCATACGCAATGGGTCCGGCGAAATGACAGCCACGATTATGGCGTTCTTTAAGGTGGATAACGGTGTTCGGCCTTGAAGAGAGATGTTAGAAGCGTGAACAGGGTTTAACGGCAATGACTGCGGTGTCACTTGTTTGATAGAAAGACGGAGAGAGGGGCCACAGTGGGCTGTTGCCCCGCTTCCAGTCGGCAGAGCCGTTCCGCCCGATGGAGGCTGACGGGACGTTTGCAGCTCGAGGCCCGGAGTTTCACCTGTGAAACGTCGACACCTCATTAGAGGACGCGTTTAAGATAAAGACGCGCACCGCTGTCACTGTGTTTTCTTTCTTTTTTTTATCGACCGAACTGACAAGTTATCTGACAACAACAGAAAAAGTTAGCAGGTCAGCGTTAGCTGCACGAGACAAGCCCGAGCACAAGATGACCATCATTGATGTCACTTAGCGAGAGGTTTTTCACCGCCTCAGGTAATTCAGGACAGGTGAACGACGCATTATTACCAAGTTGATGGACTTTACGCATATCGTCTCGGTTGCTTCTGTGATGTAAACACTCGCAGATTATCCCTTCTTTTTTCGAGAACTGGAATTGTCAAACAAGGACTTCTTTTCCCCCGTTTTTTGCATCAAGTTTTGCTTCCTTAAGTAACCATGTCACTCAAAGACAACGCTTGTCGAAAATTTCAAGCCAACATTTTCAACAAAAGTAAGTGTCAGAATTGCTTCAAACCCAGAGAATCACATCTGCTCAACGACGAAGACTTAAATCAGGTAAATGTGTGTTTTTTTTCTTCTTCTGTACTTTAAACAGTGCTTCTATGTATGTTACATGTGGGGGATTATCACCTATATAAGTGGAAGTTTGCTGTCGTCTTTCTGTTTGATGTACACATTTCAAACGACTTCTAATAAAGTGCAAAGGTTAGGTTAATTGGACCTAATTAGTCTGTAGTATAGCAGCGCATATTGACCTTAATTTATGCAGATACAGACCCCCCACCCACCTTCATTCCTTGCAGCAAAGTAGCATACTATCAGCTGCTGCTGTTGAATAGTTGGGCCTGCTGTTATTTCATTCCTTTCCCCCCCAGTTTCCTTTGGCATACTTTGGTTTCACTCGTGCTCAGATGAACAAACAGTAAAGCTGAAACTGTGAAGACAGAGAGGATCAATATAATTTTATTGTTAGTGGAGTTGAAACTGTGCACACATTGCATCAGGGCATGTTAAACTGCTGACCTGTGTCTTTGCCATTACCTTTTGGCAGCTGTTTGTTAAAAGTAGTCTGTGGCCAGGTTGATCATTTATAGAAGTGACAGCTTTGACTTGTACTGTCCTTTGCCAGTGTGTAGGTGATGGCACAGCTAAGATTTCAAACACTGTCTGCATGGTTGAGTGCTGGCCTCTCTGTTGGGATGGAAATTTTTGTCTTACTGGCTGACCACCAGCTTTATTCTTTCATGACAGCACTAATAAACAACTGTCATTTGTTGACAGAGGCTAAAGATCAGTGGCAGGGCAGTCATGTTTTTTTTGTCTTCTTCTTTTTAAATGCCTGGCTTCAAGAAGGCTTGTGCAGTCATTTCAGGATGAATTCTTCAATAACTTGTCTATTTTTCTGCAACGCTTTATTACAAATCATATAGGCTATATATAATTGAGAATGAGATGTTGAACCCACTCAAAGGATGACATTTAACCATCGAACCACTGAAGGGAAAAACATGACCTACATTGATCACGCTTATTTCTCTCTCTCAGGGCGAATTGCCATTTGGGCTGCTGTCAGGTCATGTGAGGAGAAATGAGACATTTTTCGAAACTGCTTTCAGTCTCCTTTTAAAGGCTGGTGAAAAAAAAATAGCTATGTATACAGAGCGCGGTGTCTTTCTTCCTGCCCCTCATTTAACTTTTTCTGTTGGTTTCATTTTTCATTTCAAGAATGTGCTTTAAATGTCTGTCTATTGATTCTTTTGGGACATATGAAAAATGAAAATTCCTATGTCATGCCAATTTGTTTACTTAGTCACTCAGCTAAGAAACATGCTGTACCACATGTAATCATAGTGAAAGAGGATTTTATGGTGGTTTATGCTTGGCCTTACATAGGATGAAGTTATGAGTGTAATCAGAACCCACACAGAAACACAGAGGTGCCAGGCAGTTATAAACTTAAAATCTTTACAACTTGAGTTGATGGCTACTGTTCTGTATACTTGGGAGTTTCAGTACAATTATGTAAGGGACTTAATTTGTTAAGCTCTTTTGGTCTAAGAGTTTAGTGTCAATATGTATATATATAGTAATGCAGGGTTTTTGTACTTTGTGGCTGAGCAAACCAATACTGACAACTTCTGTGGCTACAGCTCAAGTATGTACAAGAACATTTTAAGAAAGGCCAGGCTGCCTGGCCAACATGGTTCTCTCAGGACAAGTTTGAATTGCAAATCTGTAGCCACAAAAGCTTTCAAGATTTGTGTTGCTTCTCTTCTGCTTCTCTTCCACTGTTTTTCTTGCTTAACTTCTGCCTCTTGCTCCCCCCTCACACCCACCAGTCCACCCACTTAGAGGATCATAGGGAAAAATCATGTGTGTTAGCATTTCCTTCTTTTTTTTTTTTTTTTTTTTTTCCAGGGTAGCATGGTGTTCTGGAATAAAGCCAACTGGAAAGTGTAGCCTACGGTCAACTCGCGGCTACCAGTGAATAATGCACAGCATGGATTGAAACTATGATGTGTGTGGCTGTGTACTGTGTAAAATAGAACCACAATTTGGAACCACATTCAGGAGCCTTTTTATAGGAGCTTCAACAGATTAAGATGTGTCAATGGAGCAGTTTATCAATAGACTATGTTAATGTTCTTGTTTAAGGTTTGCTTTTAACAATGTTATTGTGTTTTTTTTTTCATTCTCTCTCCAGGCAAAACCTATATATGGAGGGTGGTTGCTACTGGCACCCGAGGGAACAAATTTTGACAATCCCTTGCATAGATCTCGAGTAGGTGTCAATCCTTACATGACTATTTTAGAACAAAGCATATTTTTGTCTCCATTTCTTTTTGACTTCATCTAAATATAGGTACTAAAGCACTGCTTGATGGAATTCAAAATAAAGTCTCCACCTAATTGTTTTTTGTGTTAACCTGCTTGGAGTGCAAAGTTTTGTATATCAGGGGAGCCCTAAAATTTTTTTTTTGGGGGGGGGGGAAGGAACTGGCATGAGAACCCTTCCTTTAAAATTGTAAATTATTCGGCCGCCCATTACAAATGTGATAAACAAGAGGTTGTTGTTGGGCTTCATAGAATCAGCAAATTCTTGTGGGACTTTTGGCTCTTTATCAGAAAAAGCCTTTTTGTGAGGCAATAATAGGCCTAATATTGACATTACTGCATGAGTTGAACCTCCCTATTCCCATGTAATGGGAGCCTACGTTTATCAGCTCTCAGATTATAGTGTGGTGGTGCTTCCCAAAAGAGGACTAGGGTGAATGTGGGGGAGGAGAAGGAAGGACCCAGTTCTCACAGCCACACTGATGGCTTCCATATGGGTTTTGGGAAAAGCAAGTCTGAATCTACTATCAGCAGTCTGCCGCTGGGATCACATCGTCACTGATATATTCTGCTTGTTCTTAGAGTCAGATTTTCATTGCAGGACAGTAACTGGTTGTTTTGTACACAGTGCAGATGGAAGTACATTGGCCAAGTTTAGATTAACCAATAAACAACAAAAGTAGATGTGCCGATGTGTTGAATGAATCATGTTTAGGGTCATTCTAATTTATCTGGTCATGAGTTTTTGGTTGTACAGTCAGTGTTGGGGGAGGTGGGGAAGTCATCTGATCCTTACAAGACATGACATAATACATCATTTCATTATTTATTTCCAAACACTTGGCCTCAATACAGATGATTTCTCTGGAAAAACTAAATACACCTTGAATGTTGCATAGCAATTAAATAGCAGTCAGGTTCTGTCATATAGACTTGCTTAACTGGTTATGAGTGTGACAAACTCTTTAAAAGCAGATATTTTTTGTATTTTGCTGGCTTTTGCTGGCCCTCAGCAATGATTGTAGAGAAGCAATTGTTGCTGCCTATTGATCTAGGAAGGGTTATGAGGTCATTCCCAAACATTTTGAAATCCATCATTCTGCAGTGAGAGATAATTGGAAAACATTTAAGTGGATGCCCCATCTGCCATTCTTGGATATAATTGCAATACCCAATTAACCTCACCTGCTTCACAGTACTCAGGTTCAGACCTTCAAGTCTCGTTTTGAAGTTAAAAAAAAAACATTTACATTTGTAATTCCAAACCCTGTTAGTGCTTTTCACATTTTTCTTGTTTTTTTAAAATTGCATTACAGAATGAGATTGATGCCAATATCTAATCCTAGAATTTCAAATTTCTTTTCTTTTTTTTTTTTGTGCAGAAATGGCAAAGAAGGTTCTTTATCCTCTATGAGCATGGCTTGCTTCGCTATGCTCTGGATGAAATGGTGAGTTAAATATTTTTTTTCTGTATGTAATGGGCGTTTCGGAATAGAGGCTGGTATTTACAAGATGACCTGTTAATATCAGCAGGAAACATGGTGTGTGCAAACAAATGGAGAACTACAACAGAGAATCTATTTTTATTAGGGTGGTTTGCATGGGAAAGTTGAACAGTTTTATTTGGTTTATTATTATTATTACTAGTATGACTGAAATGATAATGTTTTTCTTTTAGCACAAAACTCAATATATATATATATATATGTGTGTGTGTGTGTGTGTGTGTGTGTGTGTAAAGTGTTGTGGCGCATAAAGAGCAATGGGGGCGGGGCAAG
>JBAMYA010000011.1:4464172-4519818 GCA_037176975.1 Arrhamphus sclerolepis
GCTAAACTGAGCACAATAGAGATCTTATGCAAGATGAGCTTGTTTATATCTCCCCTTAAAATATATATTTATATTTATATATCAATCTTACAATCTTATTTTTTTCTTGCTACATCACCCCAATTTTACATTTATCATGTGTGTATTCCAAAGCCAAAGAGCTTAATGATTGTAAAAATAATATTCTTAATTTAATTCAAGCAGCTGTTAATAAAACTGCATTGTTCTGTAACAGTGCATGTTTGTATTAGAAACTGGTCTCTTTCTTAAAACTAATGAACGGCAAAGTTGTCTGTTTTAGATTAATAAGGAACATGAAAAGCAAAAAAAAACCCCAAAACAATACAAAAAGTCTGAAAGTGAGAGACTTCAGAAAAGACCTCACATGTAAGTTATCATAAGTTGTCCTTTTTTTCTTACTTAACTGTCTAAAAATTCTTATTCCAAGGTTTTATTTTAACAGCTTGAGGTACCAAAGGCAGTTAACAAGTGGAGACATTAATGTGCTCAACTTTAAGTTCCATATTTGTGTCGCTGCTGTATAAGCTTACAGACAGATCATTTAACACTGAGTCCTAGCTAAGTCAGTACTTTAAGGAAAATCTTGTCTTCATTGTTCATAGCAATTTTTTTCCCATAAATTATCCGTTGATGTGGGTTTGAGCCAAAATCTTGATGGTGGTCCATTTCTGCTCCACGGAGAGAAGTTCTCAAAAGTTTATTTTCTTTTTCTGAGAATGCCTTTTTTTTTCACCTTTTATTTGTACCCACACTGACTTTTCTTGTTCCCGTTAATGTTTTTGAAATTGTCATTACCCAGAAAAGGGTTTCTCTCAAAGAATTTAGCTAAACCACTGCCCACTCACTTGCAAGGTGGTCATTTTTACTCGGCCTGATTCATTCTCCCCTTCTTCTACCTCTCACTTATCCTGCCACTCTCTTGTGTCGGTCTTCCATTCCAGTTCTGTCCGGACAATAAATCATTTGTGCTGCAGAAAGCAGCTACCACTATTGTGTAACTTCTCTCCCCACGAACCCTCCCTTGTCTATAAAGCCAAACAGGGTCTGACGGACTGCTTGCTCAGTTTGTTTTTAACACTAGACCAGGACATTGACAAAGGGTTTCATTTAAACTGTGCGAGGGTGAGGGGTTAGCCTGCTTTGAGACAGGCACTAATAAAACAGTGGGGTAGTTGGGAAGTTGCCTGCTTATGTGGTGATGGAGATGTAAGGTCTCTAGAAGGTATCTCCTATCCGGAAGTGAAAATATGCTCTGTGCTTGACCTAGACTATACATACTAATACCTAATAATCCCTGCTTTGGTCCACCAGTATATTTTTAGTATTTTTGTTTAGAATTAGTACAATGTTTCCTAGAAAGGTACGTTTCTACTTAATATTAGCAGAAGTTTGCCCTTAAATTGTAAGTCTGACTTTCTAATTCACTTTATCATTTGGATCAAAGCAATGAAAAACCTTTAGTTGGATAAAGTCCAGTTTAGTATCCTGACCTGTGATTGGTTGTTAAGCATTTCCTTGCTTTATGATAAGTTGCAGTAACCACAGCTGCAGCTGAATGTCTTTCAGAGTTGCAACAGGTGCAGTGAAATTAGATGACCTTTAACCTTTTGCCGCAGTGCAGTGAGCTGCCAATCTGTTCATCTGCTAAGGTCCAGGACTCTGTAGCCAAGATAGCTTTGGAAAAAAAAAAAAAGTACTGGCTTAGAGGTGGATCTGGTGACAACTCGCATAACAAGAGTAGAGAGGGTGTGGCATTTTTGTTAGACATTTTCGGGGTATTTCATGTGTAGGTCTCTTTTCACCAGGGGATGTGCCTGTCAAATCTACATTACCTGCAATTACATTTTTTGACTTGTTGTTAACAGTTGTTGGGTGAGTCACTGTTTCTTTAATAACTTGTTCCAGCTCGGACAAGACCTGGCCCTGAATTCCCTTTTCCAGTAGACATTGACTAGCCTCCCTCCAGCCAGAGCACACTAATCAGCTTAGTGCTCTCTCTCCTCTGCACTTACATCACAACAAAAACACCGTAAAGAAAACAGCACTCATTAACAGGACTCATAGCAGCTGTTAATCCCCCTAAAATCTCATCTGTCGTCTTCAGAATGTTATAATTCAGTTGGAGTCATTCAAACGTACTTTTCAGAGATCAGCTCTCACAAACAGGAAGATGTACATGGACACATGAAGATGAAAGAATTTGGGTAGTAATATATTTCTGTCGTTTACAACAACTTTAGAAATGCACTGCTCTGCATCTGGCATCACTCCTCAGTTACTAAATAAATACTGAATCATGCTGTCTAAACCTTTAGTTCCAGGAATTACTTAACATGATTAGCTGTAGCATCTCGTTATTTTGCTGCACTGGTATATTGCTTGATTGGTGACCTATCCAGGGTGTCTTCCACTTCTCACTCTATGATAGCTGGGATAGGTTCCAACCTCCAAAAGAGTCAAGCAGGTACAGAATATAGATGGATTGGTCATTTTATTCCTCGGCATTTGTTCTCTGGTTGATCATGTGTCTACACTTTGAAGTGCCTTCCACTGGTCAGATGCAGTCCCAGTCCAGCTGGTCTGTAGCTCCCTTCTGGCTTGCTTCTAACATCCTCATTATATAGCTTACTTCTCCTTAGCATCTGCTAGCTTCTCGTGTCCTCTGTTCCTCACAGCACATACTCGTTATCTGCCTCAATCCAGACTACTTGCTTCATCCTGCAAGTCTGCAGGGTGTAGGTGGTCTTTTGCAGATTGAAATTTAAAGTAAGTATAATGCTAAAGAAAAAATAAACTAAAAACACATCTAATAGATGTGTAAGCAAGGTTAAGATTATTTTGAGGAAACCTTTGTGCAGTTGTTTCAAAGCATGTATATATTGTTATATTAATCCTTGAAATTTTTATTGTCATGATCAAATAACACATGCTGAAACTAATTTTGCCCAATATGTTTCATACCCTTATGAATCTTTCCTTCTAAAGTTATGTCCTGAAAAATGGGCTCACTACTAACCAGCTGACTTGGAGTAGTAGGAAGTGTCTCTTCAACCCTGTGGAAAAATAGCGAGGAACAAAATGGAGGTATTTAAAGTTGCCAAAGAAACATTTTCCTATCCCAAACCCTTTCTCATGCCTGATGGAGTACTTTGCATAGACTAGAAGAGGCTTTGGCAAATTTGGCATCATTATGAAGTAGCTATTGCACCGTGAGAACAGCGTTGTAGAGACTAGGCTTCAACCTCATGTGGCTCAAGCGGATATCTTTATCTTATTAGAATAGTTGTTTTTGGGACCTCAGCTTTATTATAGACAAAGCATAGAATGAACATCCATTCACCTTGGCCTACTTTCCAAAGTGCTGTATCAGAGCACCGCATGGGACGCTGCTGTAGATCACACTGCTGTCTGCTGCTTTACCGTGCCTTGTGACCTCAACAACCTTCCTAAATGGAGCCAAGAAATAATCGCAGAGCAGTAGTTACGTTTTAAAATTCAAAGGTTTACTACACCAGGAGTGAGGGAGATCAGTAACTTAATGCACGTTTGGTGACTTTAACAAACATTTCCACTACCTGTCTGTTCTGTGTGTCTCCTGCAGGAAATTCTGTCATGTGTATTCTCTCTTTTGCTTTATCAGGAAAAACACAAAGTGGTCCACACCTACTATTTTGGCTGTTCAGCATCAGAGGGTGTTGGTCCTCATCTGTACAGACACAGACTAATTGCAGAGGACAACTCATTTAATCTCCTTACATTTCTTATCAACATAAATTGAGAGGGTTGGTAAAACATTGGTGGGCCTTTTTATTTTTTGCCCTTTTTGTTTTTCTTTTATGGATTTAAAAGACAGAATAGACATGAGACACACATGCAGCATGTTTCTCCTTTACTGTGGTTTATGGTTTCCAGGCTACGATCCTTAGCCAGGCTGCTGTAATCAGAAATATCTTTGTAAGGAAAAAAAAAAGCCAGATGTCGACTTGATTTAGGTCAGAGAGGTTAGCAGCAGGGGTGACCATGGAGGTGGCCCTCAACCTTGTGGACGGAAGTATTGGAAAACAAGTAAAGGAATCTTCACTGACTGGATCGTTATTTGCTTTGTATGTATTTCTTCTTTACATAAGGACAAGATCTTTCATAACCATAAAACTGTAGCTTTTAAAGGAGCACTGAAGGGAAGGGCATGTTTGTTTGGCTATTGAGGTCAAAAATTAACAGCCTCTCTGGAATGAAGTACTCCACCTTTAACATACTTCAAGATCAAATATGGTAAAAATAATATTGGTGTTTCAATTCCAACTATGGATTTCACTTATTATTACTGGACTTGATAGAGGAGCAGTTGTAATGAGTGTGTAAATGTGAAGCTGTGGTATGCACAAATGCATTGAGTGCCAAAATCACCCATGATTTTCATATAAAATAATTTCCCTGTCCTCCCTGATCCACTATGCTGATGGCTATATATTTAGACTTGATTTTTATTTTTATTTTAGCCCGTGTTTTTATGTAACCTTATTAACAGATGAAATCGAAACCAACTGAAGCTCTGGGATCCTAGTAAATGGTTTGCAGCATTGATTATGCAGTCCAGAGTTTTGGATTACACTGAACTGATAAGCAGAATAAGTAGACATACCACGATTCATTCAACACAGACTGGAAGGAGGGAATGAGGCAAGAAACAGAAGAAGAAGGATTACAATGAATTAAGCCGCAAATGGTCTGAATCTGATAAATCTTTCATGTAAACTGAAATATTGCGTATTTGACAGATATAAGAGATAGGCAGGGAAATGCTACCTGTGTGGGAAGGCAGAAATGCTCACAGTAACTCTTCTTGGACTGTAAATCTGAAAAGCCAAGGCAACATGACACAACTCGCCTTTAGCACCTGTTTTTGCAGCCAACAAAAACTACTCTGTCATCACCTCAACAAACAATAACAAATGTAACTGTTTGCCTTTTCTTCGTTTTTAATATACGTCATTATAACATTTTATTTTGATATTACTGCTGAGCAAAGATAACAAAGGTAAATTATCTAATGTAGTCCCTGCATATTACTTTGCACGTTTAAAAATATTCTACATTTTAGTTACGCAGTGCTGGAAGTCCAAAGATCTGACTGAGATTTGCATTGATCTGATTGATCAAACACAATCTTTGCCAGCATAGCAGTATTCTTTTCAAATGGAGGCAGAGAAAATGGCCTTCATCATCCAACTTTCCTTCCTCTTCCTCCTCCTCTGCATTTGTTGGCTGCTGGCCTCCTAACACAGCATTAAACCACCCACATCCTCTCACCACTCTCCAAGAGTGGAGAAGCACTGCCACCACCTACAAACCTCACTGAAATACCTTGTACATAAGTGGGTGAAATGTGTGGCATTTTGATGATTTCTGTTCTTATTTCTCAGAATATTGACTATTAGTATTGTTGCTGTTCTCCTTCTGTACAACTGTTGTTTTTCTGCAATCTTAAAGTCCTGAATTCATACCAGCAGAGGGATGTCTGAGAATGCGTCCATGAAGTGTTTCAGCGGGGGATGTCGGATATGCAGCATATGGCACCATGTGCATTTACCTAAAGTAGATTCAGGGGTTAGACATGCCATTATAGGTTAGGTTTGTTATTGTGTTGGCTTAAATTCATCTTTATATTAGAGTATCCACAGGACTGTAGTAATTACAGGATTGTGATGGCTCTAGGGCAGTGTTGATTGTAATCATATCTCTGACCACTCTGTCGGCTCTGGGTGATGTCCCAATTGCTATGTATATCTGTGTATGTTTATGGTGGACCTGAGAGGGAAGACTAAAGGTGACTTTATCCATCTGGCACCTGAGCATGCTTCCCTGCAGCTGTTTTGGCATAATTACTGTTATTTGCAATTAGCTGAGGATGGACCCTGACCAGACCTGATTTTAAGCTCCGCTCATGAGCCAGAACAAAGCGCCGCCAGTTTTTCGTTTTTGCTACAATTTCTTTGTCAAGTAGTTTGGATGTGTAGAGAGAAAAACTTGGAAAGATGTTTCAAGAATCCTGCTGGTACATGTCTAAATGTAACTTAAGGTGTGAAGTCATCGCACTTGAATTTGTCACCATGCAGGCTGGTAGACAAACTGGCACCTCGTACAAATGGAAAAAAAAAACAAAAACAGATGTTTGTAATCATAATACAGGTGTTCATAACTTTAGTGTTGAGCCGTATTGTAGATGCATTTTAGAATAGGTAAGTAAATGCAGTAAAATTCAATTCCTCATGTAGGGAATTGAATTCTTCAGTGAGTCTGTTTTAACTGAAATCTTTCGAGAAATATATGTATGTTAAGCCCAAAAACGTTGAGTAAAGAGAAGGAGAATTTGCTTTGTAACCAAAATTGAAAGTAGACTAAGCCATCTGCCAGAAGAAGCAAATACTTCACCCGCTGTGTCATATGGGAGAGTGCCATGTTTTTCTAAGCTGCAGAGTGGCCAAGACTTGGGGAAGCTGAGGGCACAAAGACATGCAAGCTTGTCAGGAATTTGCTAATTACTGTCTTCGAAACAGACACTTGGTTCTTAATGAAACGTGCTGTAATGGTACACAACATCTGGACTGGCACATGACAGGGAATAATAAAGAGAAGAGAGGTTGTTTCAGCTCTGCAAATTGGAAGCTTTTTTTAAAAATATATTGGCCACAATCATGCTCTGATGACAAAGGACACTTGTTTGAGACTCTTGTCTCTTAGTTATTTCCTTGTCGACGGGTTAACGGGAGGAGTGGCTCTGTTGACTGTGATGGTTGACAATCCCACATTGTGTGAACTGGTTCTGATTCACAAAGAACCCATTGTGGCGAGCAGTGCCCCAGGGAGAAATGACAGAGTCTAGGTTAGGTGACAGAGAGGTGTGGGTTTTGGGGGGCCCCAAGTCTGGGGTGCTACAGCCACTGTGACTGGCCCAAAATAAGGGCGCGTATTGCTACACAGCTGATACAGTGCTGGAGCTGGTGACAACATGTCAGAGGAGAACTGTTCCAGTGCACAACAAAGGCTGTACTTTCATTTTACTACCTGCTTGTAAGCGCTCAAATCCCTTTTTAAGGGGTGACTTGATTTATGAAAAATACAAACAAAAAAAACCCACATATATATATATTTATTTATTTATTTTTTAATCAAAGACATTGTCAGTGTGTGATTGATTTTCTGTGCCTGTGAGAATCCGATGCAGTGATTATAAAATGGGGCTTAAGCTGCTTGTACAACTGTTCTCAGAATTTGAAATATTTTGCCGTTTATCCTCATCTGACTGCAGTTCAAGGACAAGCCAACATGTGTGGTGTAGATTTGTTTACACAGACAGATGGCCGGGCAGTCCAAAGTCACAGTCCTCAAAACCTTTTTTTTTTTTCTCCCCTTGCACCGTTCTGCAGTGCTGCAGTTACTCATGTGCATCCAACTTAATCTCATTTCTTTCACGTTCAAGTTTTCTTTCTTCATGACTTTTACCTCTGTTTGTGTCTGAGAATGACGGTACTCTCAGTTCAAGCTAATGCCAGTCTCTGGCCAGTCTGTGTGTGGCCAGGTTTTTGCCAAGTTATCTAAAGCCCCTATCAGACGTGCACTGCTTTTTAACTGGTGGAAACTGAGCATGTGTCAGCGTCATGTCTAAATAATGTCTTGTGTTTCTGTAATATTGTGCAACTGAAATCTGACTAGATCAGACACTGTGTCACATAAGTCTTACATTTAACATAGGACAAGTCTGAACTGTTGGCGTCACATTAACGGACAGACATGCCCAGCAGCATTGGTTTAATTTGGCATGTGATCAGCTCTTCAGAAGAATCTTTCTCGTTACATTATTAAATAACAGTGCTGTCAGAGCTTTTCTACAGCCTTGTTTTTCGCTATGATCATTTATTTTGCAGCACCAAGTTGTTTTTTTTTCTAACTTTGCTCCAAATGAGCAAAAGGAACCATTGAAGTTTTTTGCTCTTTGATTATTTATTTGATCTGTTTTTAACCACTCACATTTGTTGCTTTTTTGTTTAATGCACAGCAGTGTGCATGCTAGCTTGATCCTTTTTTTTAAAATGGCAAAATAACTTTGTAATGAAAAAACTGTACCAGTGTACCATTCATTTACTGTCCCATCTTCAGCCAAAGTTAAATATAGCATATAGAGGTGCAAGCAACATTAATGGCAGCATTACCAAGATCTGAATGACTGACTGGCATTGTTTTTAGGAGATAGATTGATTAAAGTTGCACATGTCATGCCTTGAAAAAAAAAATTTACTATGGTAACTACCATGGCACTTTACCATCCATATTTAGTTGTACATTACAAAAGAGAAGCAGCAAAGATCATACTGCCATTCATGACATTCTGGCTTTATTCATTGGTTTAGTTTAGAAAGTTTTTTTTCCCACAACCCACCATGCTCCACTCTGTTCCCATGCAAATTTTGACTTTGCTGTTACAGTATTGATAGTAGTGAAGAGGATATGAATGAAAGTGACTAACAGGGACCAAATTAGGAGGGCTTCTCATCTGCCCCCAGGGTGGCACAAACTGTTGGCTATTGACTTCTCTGTCCATATTAAAGGCTATCCACCGGCTTAAATTGCTCTGTTAATAACAGGTTATGGTTATGCAGGACAGATGGATGTATTTGATCATTAGCAAACCTTTTCATTTTGTTTCCAGTTCTAGTTCTTCATAGATGCTTATTTGCTGAGCTCTGTAACTCGTAATCTGTGGTCTGGAACTTGAAGTTTAGGACTTCAGTGGTATTTTAATGTCTATCGTTATGTCTGCATGCTTAAGCGCAGTGAAGGAAAGACCCAAAGCTGTCCAAACAGCTTCCCATTCCCAGTGTGCCATGTTGCACAGTACCCATTTATTTCATACAAATATTAATCCCTTTGTCAACATGAGATTATCAAGTTTTTCACGAGGCTTGTGCAAGTTATTTTTTGTGCAAGTCAGACTAAATAAAAAGTTAGATTTCTAAACTTGTCATATTAGTGGTGATAGATTTTAAATGAATTGCCTTTTTTAAGCAGTGTCTTTTAACTTATGTTAAACTAACTAACTCTACTATTTAAACAGTGGCACCATTTTTGGTTGTATTTATAACACAGATATTAGTGTCACGTACAAAATTCAGTTTAAATCAACCATGTTATGTTATAGAAATAGGAGAGGTAGTTTTGAAATTAAAGCTTGAAGTATCTCATCCTTCCTCCTTTTTAAGGACTAAAAGTAGTTGGACAGTTTGAAAGAATAGCCAACACCAGTCCATGACAATGGTTTTCAGTTTTTTGTTTTAATTATTATTGATTAATTTAATGGGAAAAAGTCTTTAATTTGTCTTTGAAATCTATTTCTGTGAAACCACAACCCATGTTAAGACAAGCTCTCAGTTAGGTGGCAATCCCTATAAAAAAAACAAAACAAATCCTTCCGATGGTGGGCACTGAGGTGGAAAATCAATAGTTTAATACATTCTGAGGAAAAAAATGCACACTGGTGACCTCAGCAGCATACAAAGGGCTTCTACCAAATACAACTGCTCCAAATCCATGCATAATCCTTTCTTCTGTAAAGAAAACCCATTTCACAACATTTTAAAAAGCCTGATCAATTTTGGAACAGCAGTCTTTGGTCAGATGAGACATGCTCTTCGTAAAAAAAAAAAAAAAAAAAAAAAGATTCTTTTTTTTTTTTTTTTTAATCTAGCCACAGGGTGGTAACAAGAGATTCAGCATGTGTATAATGCAGTCAGCATGTGGGAACATATTGCTCTCTGAGTAACAACACTGTTGTCACTCACCTGATTCAGCTGCACTGACTTGCTATTTAAAACCACACACTGATGTGGCTTACATCAAAGACTGATTTAATTGGAAAGCTTTTACAGTAGAGAAGGACAATGACTCAAAACACACTGTCAAAACCACCCAGAAGTTTCTGAAGATAATTGAGGAGGATTTTCTTTTAACAAATGTAGTAGAATTTATATTGTATCAAAAATATTGTAGACCATCATCCCGATAGCGCGGATCGTCATTTGTCTGGCTTTAAACAGAACAGAAATGTGTCATATGAACTGTGATATGTGATCTTGTTAACCATTGCTACATTTTAAGATTAAATGACACCATAACAATGGAACATGCGCAATGAAGTAATATTGGTGAGCCATGTTGGTCATGTATCTCTTGAACTCTAGTTCTAGTATAGAAGTATTAAACAGACACTCTGAAGGTCAAACAAGTAAGCCAGGAGGAAGTGGTTGTATCATTTCTGGAAATCGAAGCACAAAAAGTGAACATCCAAGAACAAAAGTGAAAAGTAGTCGCCTAAATTCAAGTAGAAAGGCTCAGACAGGCAGGACATTGCCAAAGTAAATCTGATTGCACAAATGGCTGATTATATTGTGGACTCAAACACTAACTTTAAAGTTTGAGGGAAAAATTGTTTTGGAAGTTATGTGGCCATGTTATTTATGAAAGGGAATTTTGTAAGACAAAAGAAATTTATACAAATTTGGCGGAAACAATTATCTTGAGTTCCTCTGAGTCTTTATTCCTCCCTTGCGTTCTTTTGTCACAGATCATATGTGACACTTTGGTGGGGTGCAGATGTTGTCAACAGAGGGTGTGCCATGGCTCATTTCAAATGACCAGCGAGCTGTACCCAGCAGTTGGTTGTGAAGTTTTGTTTGAGACTGTTCCTCCTGTTCGAGGTTTCTTCCCAAGAGGGAGTTTTTTTTTTTCTTTCCTTGCCACTGTTAAACCTTACCATGTGCTTGGGTGTCATGCTCTGGTTCTCTCGGAGGCGCCGAGAGACAACTTTGTTGTAAATAGACACTATATAAATAAAACTGAATTTAACTGAATTGAATTGTGAATATGCTGACCTGACTTGTACACATTTGTGGCATAGCTCTTTTTGTAAAGTCTGCTGGAATGCTGTCGTTCATACAGAAACCATTTGAGCCGCAGCTAATTTCCAGTGTTGTCACCTCATGTGGTTTTTAACTGTTGCTTGTATCAAGACTCTTCACCTCATTGTATTTTTTTTCTTCTTTTTCAATCTTCGTAATCATGTTTCAGATGTTTCTTACAGCTTATTTTATCTTTTGTATTGTGCTGTTTGAAAGTTTTATCACACTATACGAGTTAATGTGCCCAATTTTCCATCACACATTGGCATGATGCAGCTATTCCATGAAGCACACATTACATCGTCAACGATGGAACACTTCTGCAGGGACAATTATATATTGTGGTGTTTTTTTTATGTCTGCATGTGATTCTAGAAGATATTTGTTTAAGCTAATGAAAGTGTATTTTTCTTCACATGATGATGAACATAAGCCGGTATACTAAGTAATACTGGTCTTTAAATACACTAAAGTTTCATGGTACATTCATTACTTTTTCCCTGTCTGGAATGAATTTGGCTCAATCAATGCTTCATTTGAACCTGCATATGTAATGCGGGTTATGTAATTACTGCATTTTAAAAACTGCAACACTCATCGCAAGTCACAAAAATATCAAAGTGAGTCCAGTCATGAACATTTGTCATTTGCACAGATTGTTGCATCAGCACTTGGTGTGCCAAGCTTGGCATGTAAATTTGTCTTTGGAGCGGATTTAGTCAAAAGACACACCATGTGGAGGGTCTTGTGGCTGCGTCTGCGCACTTTTCCACTTCACACTTTCTTTGCATGTTGTGTTCCTGCAGCCCAGCACTCTACCCCAGGGTACAATCAATATGAACCAGTGCTCTGATGTCATCGATGGTGAGTCCAGGACAGGTCAGAAGAATTCGCTGTGCATCCTCACCCCTGAGAGAGAATATTTTATAAGGGCTGAATGTAAAGAAATCATCAATGGGTAAGACATAATGATCTGCTACCATAGCAACCATAACAATCTGTTACCACCAACTTGGCAAATGCTACTCTTTTATCTGTGTATGTACAATATATGAGATATGAGTGGATACAATCTACGAGAGATGAAGGGAAATTGGTTGTGTGCAAATGTGTCTGCAGCCAAAACAGCCCTGCCCCCTGCTGTCTGCCTCAGGCTGTGCTTTTCAGGGAGTTGTAATTTGTGCTGCAATGACAGTGCACATTCTTGGAACAGTTTTTTTTTTTTTTTTTGTCCCCCTGCTTCTTTACACCCTTGTCCCTGTGCTCACAAACCCTGACTCCAGAACACAGCTCCCAGTACACCAATTTTAATCTTCTTAATTCACTTCTCCCTTGTGCCTGTCCTCGTCTATAGAAGCCATGCCTCAGCACTGTTTTCTCCCTCCCTGGCTCTAGCATACATATTATGGCTATTCTTGGGGAACTGTGACTCACAACACCCACTCTTCAACATGGTACCTGCTCCATCATATTATACCTCCCACTCTCCTATCATCTGGCTTCCATGTGTTGGTACTAGGCCATCATAAAATTGACAACAGTGCATTCTTTTTATTTTTTAAATTATAACAAGCTCTTCTAATATCTTTTGATCCATTATTACATAATGGAAACTGCTGTGTAGGCACACATTCATATGATAATCTGTCACATCCTTGTATCTTTGACAGTTTACAGTGTAACACTCCACACTAAAGCCCTTTTGTTTTCGGAAAATGGTTGGATTAGGAAAAAAAACATATTGCATTAGCCTGTACTCTGTTCTCCCATGTGAATATTCTTGTTTATATTGTAAGGTCTGTTAATATAGAAGGAAGTTCTCAATTACTTAATGCATTCAATGTGTGGAATGGAGACGACATGGATCAGACACTGATCGAGCTTCACTTTCAAAGTAAATCCTAAACATTGAGTGAAAAAGATTTGGAATTAATCTATTGATAACAAAAACAATGTGAATGTTATAAATGCTGTTTTAATAAAAAAAATGTTTTAATTAGAAGCAAATGCAGTTGGAGTTAAGTGCTGTATAAATTATTTTGTATTAGCCTCATATAGTTTTGTGGCTCTGTTCAACATGTTTATCCTGACATTCATTGTAGTTTAGTCTTTCCTACAGAGGACTTTTATGTGTTTCATATACTAATCCACAATGGCCATTTGCAGGTGGCAGGAGGCTCTGACTGTGTACCCCAGGACCAACAAGCAGAACCAGAAAAAGAAACGCAAGGTTGATCCACCCTCTCACCAGGTAATTCATCTTACTCTTCTTTTCCATGGTAACATGGAACATGGGCATTTTATTTTCTCACATTGAACAAAGTTAACAGAATGAGCTACTACATTTCGGTGAATATTGTCCTTTTTGTTTTTAAATGTTACATTTTTTGCTATGATGTATAATGCATTGCACTATCAAGTCAAGTAACAACTCTCTTTTAAATCATCGTCACCATTAATCTTCTTGAAGATCTTCATTATAACTGACTTATTTCCAAATGAAAATTACTAAGCTTTTTAGCTGTTTACTATTAGCTGTTTAACTGGTAGGGTTTTCAGATTACTGCTCACTCACGTTTTTCTTTAAGGATGACTTCTGCAACAGAAATTTAAACCTTCTCAAGAGAGATACTTGCAATTATTTTCTGCTAATAACATCCTCAACATTTTATAGCGAAGCTATTTGCATAATTGAGTCACATGATGTTTTGGTGTTAAACTACTTGAGTAATTTATTTTCAGTGGCTGCATAAGACTTGCATTGCATGGCAATCCTGAGTGCTGTGAATTAAAGTGAATTAAAGTAATGTGTGATTAAACTTGACACCATACATATCAGGTTTTATAGATAACAGCAGTATCACTGGGTTAGTAGGCAAACATTTCTTGGTTGTTTAAAATGTTCCTGAGCAAACAAGTGAGTGTAGTGATAATAGCTTCCTGCTGTAACAACATCCAGCATCAATTTTCAACAATGTGATCCTTTCACACATGAATTGTTGTGTCCAGCAGATTTTAAGCTCACCTGCCTATTTTTTCTGCTTATTTGATTATTAACACCATGACTTCTTTTTGGGTAACATTCAAGACTTAAAGATAGGAGCATAACATCTCAAACTAATCATGTAAGATCCTAAACACATTTCGCTCTCAACGGCCTTGAGCCCTTGGAGTTTTAATTAAATGCATGTTTAAGTTTGTGAGCCTATAATAAATTAAAAAAAAAACAAAAAAACTTTAAGACTTGGCCACTGAATCCCAGCAGTGCTACTTAATAGCCTGCCTTGCACATTCATTACTTTTTGAAGGGGGCAGAGTGAGAAATTCCAATTGGTGAGCAATAAAGTTTATAGGATGAATACACAAAATATGGGGGCAGCAGATCAGATCATATTGAGTTCGTCTGCAACACTGAGCAGCTGGAATGGAAAAATGTTGAAGTCAGCAATCCCAGAGGAAAGTTAGCAGAGTTTTTCTTTTTTACTTTTTACTTAAAACTTAAAAAAGAAAAAAAAAAAAACTTTTTTACTGAATGTTATGTAATTTAGACTGACAGGCACACTTAGGCAGTGAGGAACAGAATGTATTTCTAATGTTAGTGCTGTAGTTGGTTTCCTTCCTGGCAGGAAGAGGAAGGAACAGGACTATATAAGTCTCCATTAAAATTATAATTATTATTATATGCATTTGACATAGTCGTATAGTGCAGACCACCCAGTGAGGGATACTGTTTTTACCCTTCCCTGCCTCCTTTTTCAAGCAAGGCCAAATTTGTGGTGAGCACACACTCAGTTCTGTGAAGTTCATTGTCTGATTTCTATAATGACTGTGCCCTGAATAAAGCTGTGACCTTGTTGGGCTTAAACAAACAGGCTCATTTGCAGAGGAATGGTGGTGACACAGTACTGACCTTGACTGTGTCCCATACGACCCCAATCGTTTTTTTGTTCTTTATCCAGAATTCTTTCCAGTGTTGATAACTGAAGTGTTGTGGTTTTCATTTTCCCCACATCTTATCTCTCTTGTTGGATTTTCATTTCGTTGGTGTCTGTTTTGTTTTTTTTCCACATTTCATTCAAGATTCACACTGTTATAGCAATTTAGCTGTAATTATACACGCAGATTTTTGACTATAGGACAGCATAGGAGGCTCTGATATTTCTGAATCAATGGTGGTCTTGACATATAACTAGGCATCTATAATGCAAAACTGTCAATTGCTGTATTTGAAAATTATCATTTTTTTGTGCACACCAGGGACTGTTGCAGTATTAGAAAAGCCAAAGATATTTAAAACAGTTTTTCAAACACTGAAAATACATCATATGTTTTGTGTGTTTGTTTGTGTTCTTTGCTTGTGTGCGTTTGTGTGTGTCTGAGAAATGGGTGTTGCTTGAAAAAACAGTGGTCAAGGCTAAGCTCTATAATTAAATCTAATAACGTGTGAGAGTGATCCAGGTTTCACAGCTTGTCTGGGCTGCTTTTATTATTTACTCATGGGCTACTCACTTGTTTTCTGATAACAATATGACAAACTGTCACCGATGAATAAGCACTGTTGTGTTGAGGTTAACATTTTCCACACCTCGCTGTGTCAGCAGCACATTTCCACTTGAGAGCACTCCTATTTTCACACACTGTACTCTACAGGAGAGATGCAGTATAGTTGGATGCTGTTGTAAGTATCCAGACACAGCAACTTATCCACATTCTGGGCTGTGCCCCTTAATCTATGCATCTTTGTTGCACAAAAAAGTAACTCTTTAACATTTTGTAATTACACATCATCTTGTAGTTTTTTTTGTAGCTTTCTAATCAGTAGCATTCAACAAGCACTAACATCTAAGACTTTGTGATTGGCAGGGTGGAGTAACTCCAAGCCAGTGTTTTCCACTGAAGACATGAATGGACACCCTGTGAGTTCAGTTTAGACAAACCTTTCATCCTGCTTTACTTTTAAAAATCCAAGGCTTTGAAATCGTAGAAATATTTATCCTAATCTGAATCAGTCTTGAGTGTAGGTTGAATAAAAAGCACTTGAATTTCTCTCCTTGCTCCGATACTGAAAACGTGATTCTTAGTGCAACAGCATGTTACGGTGGTTGGAATTTGCTGGGTAAAAAGTTAATGATAAGAGTTGATTTGCTTTGCAAAATTTGCTTTTTCATGTTTTCGCAATCAATTTTACACATCTTCAAATCACTGGAGGGATTTCTGAAATGTATTCTTGACACCACAGCTTTGAACAGCTTGAACCTTTTATGCTTTGCTAAAAATACTACTTCTGTCCAATATCCATGTGTTTTTTCCCCCTCTGTTCTCTATATTCCTCCGTATTGCAGGTGTGTTCGCTGTGAATGAACTCTTTGTTCGTTATCGAGCTTGTCGATTTTCCTTTCAGTGCTTTCTCTGTCTGTCTTCTCATAATTTGTAATTTTACCAGAGATAAAAGCTGGTTTCTTTTGCTTTGTCAGCATATCAAATTCGCCTGACATAATAAAAAAAACAAAAAAACACACATGAATGATGGGAATTTACACATGTGATGTGAATTTAGAACAAAGAGTGAGTGTTATCTTTGGTTCTAAGTGCTATGTAACGATAATCATACAGTGGTGTTATAATTAACCTCTGTAGCTACTATGTGATTTGCCCATGATTGGGTTAATATAGGCAACGCTTATAGGTGTCCTATACTTTACTAAATTTATGTCTGTCAGTCAGGAGTTAGAAAAAAAAAAATCAAGCTCTGACATCTGCATATTAGCACTTAAATATTATTTAATCTCTTTTTTTTTTCTCCCGTGCATTCCTTGTAGTCTTTTTGTGGCCTCACTTCCCATTTTGTCCTTTCCTCTACCTATTCACTCCTCCTAACCCATTCCATTACTCAGGAACCTGGGCCTGCCAAGGTAACTGTGACTGGAGGCAGCATCCCATGCCTACCTAGCAGTATCGCCAGTGCTGAGCGTGTCCCTATGAGCCGTGCCACTCTGTGGCAGGAGGAGAGCCACTGGAGCAGGGCCACTATCCCCTGCAGCCGCAGCGCCTCCTGCCTCAGCCAGCTGAGCCAGCCAGACACCAATATGACTACTCGAAATGGTGAGAAGGCCATGGAGTTCTTCAACATTCTGTGTGCTATATGTGTCTCAGACTTAGATGAACAAATCAAAGGAAGAAAATTAAAGGTTTGGTTTATCTTCCAAGTTTTTCAGGCACTTGACCATGACAATATCGTCATATAATGTGACAAAAACTTTCATATGAGTGGCACTTTGTCTTTATTTCAGATGGCGGCACTGTGAGCACTGGGCGAAAAGCACGAGTAGAGAGCGGTTACTTTTCCCTGGAGAAGACCAAGTCGGAGCCTTCTCCACAGTCTGAACCTCATTCCCAGCCACCCCAGAATCTTCCCCTCTCCTCTTCAGCATCATCTTCCTCTTTAGGAGCTCTCAGTTCCAGGTATAATTCTGAATCAGAAGCCCAGATTTCCCCTCATCAACCCTCCCAAGACCCTCTCCCATCTCCAGGTACGCTTTTCCCCCCAAGCAACTCCACCATCAGTTCTTCCCAGAGCTCGCTGGACTCTGAACCCAGTGGGGTTACACCTGCCTGGGAGGGGTGCAATGGTGGTGGAGGGAGCACTAATAGTGTCAGTGGTGGAGGAAGCAGGGTTGGCCGGTCTGGCAGGGGGTATGCAGCACTGTCAGATGTGCCACGAGCTCGCAGACTGAGCTACAGAGAAGCCTTCCGCTCTGAGAAAAAGCGTCAAGAGCTGAGGGCACGGACACGGAGTCCTGGGAGAGAGGAGGTGGCTCGACTGTTTGGTGAGGAGCGCAGGTGAGGATAAATGCCATGCTCAGTTTCTTGCATTTGCTTTCTGATAGATCACAGCAGAAACATAGTGCAGATTTAGTTATGTTAGGAACAGCAACGTGGTTATCAATAATGGGCCACTGGTTTTTGGCATTTGACAGAGTTAGCATGCTGCAAAATAGTAGAAAGCTCATACATTGCTTAAAACATTCAGCATTTTAGTATTTTAGCACCACCCTGTGGCTGCTGCCTTTTAGGCTTATTTTGCTACTGCTGCCTACTCTGTCTCATCAGTGGTTTAACATTAATAATTTGGGCAAGTTAAATCAACTGTGTTACTTTATTTTCTGTTAGTCTCTACTTTTTGCTCTTGCTGCCTTGCTAGTTTGTTTTGTTGTTTCAATCTTTTCCAGGGGCTTCTGAACTGAGCTTCTCAGAGCTAATGCTCAGCCAACCCTTCCACCCCTGTCCCAATGCTGTTCCCTGCTGGTCACCGCTGATTCCTGCTTTCTCTCATTTCATCTCTGCACCTCCTGGGAGCATACACTGGCACTGTTTCATGCAAAACATACTTACTCCCTCCTGTATACTATATGCATACACACAAATGATTTCTTGTACATACAGTTGACCCTCTTTTAACTGAGCCACTAATTTCTCAAATACATACATTTTAACTACAGTGCCTTAAGGTAATGGTGACTGTGTTGCCATTGCTGCTGCCCCTGCAATTTATTTAATCCAGCATTCTAGTCATTTTCCTTTTCTTCTAAAGTTTATCTCTTGTCATAAAACAACACTCTTTTTTTTTTTTTTTTTCTATAATGTATCTCTGGATGGTTTTATGGTTCTCTTTGGTGATATTACCTTTTCTCTTACTTAAATGTTCTTTACTATGAAAAGGATTTTGAGTCTAGAATGATGTCCATAGCTTCCATTCTGTGCTCAGTAAACTGAAATTCTTGTATCCTTTCTGAGGCATGATTTTGATTCAAATTTGCTTTTAAATCAATGGTTTAATGCATTTCTTAGTTAGTAGGAGTACAATCTGTTTAATTTGGTTTATTTGTAAAATGACCTTGACTCCATGGCCCTCACAACTTACATTTAAGAGTGTGGTAATTTTATGTGTCTTAGGCGATCTCAAATTATTGGTCGGTTCGAGGAGAGTCCACATGTTGAGCGTATGGACACAAGCAGCTCCAATGATCCTTCGACTAACACCATGCCGATCCTTAGACAAGGCCGCAGTGAGAGACGCTATCTGGATAACAAACATGTATGTTCTCTTAAACATCAGCAAATGTAAAGAATTCAGAGTAGCTTACATAAAACTAATGCTAGTTTGATAATTACAGGAGATGTCACTGGATACAGGAAAGGACTGTTTAGCGCCTGATGTGTCCAGCTCTAGTTTTGTCAACTTGAGAAGAGCCAAGTCATTGGATCGCAGAGTCACTGAATCCTCAATGACTGTGAGTACGAAGAAAAATGCCCCATGTGCAACAGAGCATCAAGTCACAGAGCCGCAGTAAAGATCAGGCTGTTTGAGCTTATATGCTATTTTTTCTTAAAGAAATGGTGAATTATATTTTATAAGTATTTCAGCTTGTATGATGTCTGTACTTTCCATATGTTTATAGAAACAAAATTTAAGGCAACTGTGTTTCCTCAAACATCTATTAACTCAGACTTTACTTTGAAGTAAGCTTGAATTGGAAAGACACTTTTAAAAAAAATTATTTCTAACTTTCCATTTATCACAAATACTGTCATCCGTCATCATGTCTGATGGGCAAAAGGATGGAAAACACAAGACAATAAAAGTTACTGCATTAACCTGCTAGTACTGGAGAAAGAATAAGTCTCTGATTCTCTATTGACTTATTCTTGCTAAAGTCATTTCCACACATGCAGGGTAGTCCTGAATGTTTCAAAACACTTGTTGTCAAATTGTCTTTAAAAATGTGTCATTCTTTATCTCCATTATTTCTCATATTACCATACAAACAAGTAAATGCATTACTAATCATTTATATATCCACAGTCCAGCTTAGTCAAGCCAAAGATAGAAATATGAGTTTTTGCAAGTCAAATGGTATATCAGAAATATGTTGTTCTATAATATTTGAAGTATTGAGTCCAGTCTTCACCTGCGTAATTACAGATGGTAATAGTATAATCACAAAACTAGCATCTGAAGTTGTGATAGTGGCTTGAGAATCAGCAGCTGTTCTTGCAAGGACGTGGCTGGAAGCTGCCTGCATTTCATTTTTGTTTCAGTTCAATTCTGTTTATTTGTGCAGCTTCATTTGGCAGCAAAACCCATCTTAACACACTATACACAAAGTATACAAATTCAGTATAGGTTATACATTTCAGTTATAGTCCAATTAAATTACTTTTAGGTTTATATTCTTTTATTCTGATACAATTTAGTCCAATTAAAATGAATATGCTATTTCATAAAAAATGTCGCGGCTAATTAATCCAACAAATTACACAGATTCTTTGGTTTGATTTAGTTCCCCCATCCTGAGCCTGCACATGGTGACAGTGGTGAGTAACGATTATATGGTCCAATTGTGGATGAGAAGATGGGAAAAATACACTAAACGAAAAACACAGATTTGTCCAGGGATATGCAATTTTAAACAAGAAAAGTAACACAAACTTAATACCAGCAATAATGGCATACATATATACAGAGATGCTCAGTGCATCATGGGACAGGTAAAGGCTTGGTTGAGCCTGCTACAGCTATAATGTTTGATATGATTGGCGCACCATGGTTTAAAATTGCTCTTCTCTCGTTTTTTTTTGTTGTTTTTGCACCTCTCTTGACATCAACAATAATGTTCCACATACCGAATAATTTCGACTATTATAAGACTGCAATAAATCGCACCTCCTAACAGCAATCTCTCTCTCTAGAGATCAAAGCTGATAACTTGTTAGCAGTTTTGCAGAGTGGAAGGACATGTTATGTTACTTTTTGCTTTACTTCCACTTTTGAGATACTACAGGCACAAAACATTCATAACAACAATTATGCTGAAACCCAGGCCCATCTGGATGCATAATGGTTGCTTATGAGTAATTTACCCACCCCTGTCTTGACGCATCCCTAAATCCTATTTCCCAAAACAGCTCACAACCACATTAACCACAAAGCCTCTTAAAGAGTGAGGGTCAGCTGTAGAGTAATAAATGCTGCATTGTGTAATTTTGCATTATAAAGGTCTTTCATTTAAAGAAGAATTTGAACAGATATATCTGTTCATTGTTCATATTTATTATTATTACTGCTTCATGCTGGTTTATTTTTTTTCTGATTCTCTTTGTTGATATTGAACAAAGAGTTGCACATTATATAAATGCATGTTGTTGTTCTTTCATCAGTGCAAACGTGCCAAATAGTTCTACAATCCTACATCCTACATGTACTGAATGCTGTATGTGGGGAAAAGCTGATTAGCCTGTGTGGGAATTTTCTATGTTATGTTTCTCTGCTGGAAATGCTGTATGACACCACATACAGTTATGACAGCTGAGGAAGGGCTGTTTTATTTTTCTTGCCATTGACTTTTACAAAATTATGTATCCTTCAGGTTTATTAAGACTACAGTTATATCTTTTTGTGGTTTGACTCCTACTAGTCTGATCTGTGGTCTTTCCAGGGGATTGCTGAAGGGGTAATCCAGTCAACATGTGGCTGGTCTTTCTGTCTGAAGTGTAGCTGCCAAAACCCCCACCCACTCAAAAGCACACACCCACACATATACACAACACTGCAACCACTGCCACTGATGATTATAAATAGCCAGCACAGAAGCAGCCACAGTTGTGTATGTCTCTGGGATAGACGGAAAGAAGCAAATTGTCACCACATGAATTGAAAGCAGTTAGACATCAAAATGACACTCTGTCAGGCAGTGACAACACAGCGGATAAAGCTCAACAGAAACAACAAGGTATTGTTGAGTGATCAGAACACAGTTGTTTTGAACGAATGGTTTACTTTAGAATCTATAAACAGACTTGAGCTTGGTTTCGATGTGCAGCAGTTTGTATTTCACAGGGAAAGTCTGGCTCCCGCCACTCTGTCTCTGTGGTGGGAGCCACATGTTGGTGCTTAGGCTTTTTTAACTTGAATTGTCACAAAAATGTAACCAGAAGTGGGTAAATGCAGGATTTAGCAAGATTACACTGGGACTAAATTCTTACCCATTGGTGGCATTGGCTGTTATAGAAGAACAGAAAAGAATATATAACAAAAATCTTTTGTTGGTGCTTTTGGACAAACAAAGTGTTATTGTTGGCTGAATGAGTAAATATAGTTGCAAAATTACATCACTCTTGTGTGTTTTTATTTCCAGCCTGATCTGCTGAACTTCAAAAAAGGATGGATGACAAAGCTTTATGAAGATGGAGTGGTAATTTCACTAGTGGTTTTAATGACTTTCATTCCCTACATATGAAATGAACTAGCAAACTCCAGGTAATGACATGTTTTTCCCCTCTCCCTTTAGTGGAAAAAACACTGGTTCGTTCTGACAGACCAGAGTTTGCGGTACTATAAGGACTCAATAGCTGAGGAGGTGAGGCTCGTCTAACAGAGTGTATTCTTTCTGACAGCTCATTTCATCCACAGGGCTGTCTTGAAGAAAATGATTTTTGTTTTGTGTTGTTGTTGTTTAGTTCAGCTCCCTTTTTTTCCCCCCTTAGGCCTCAGAACTGGATGGTGAGATTGACCTTTCCACGTGTTATGATGTCAAAGAGTTCCCAGTCCAGAGAAATTACGGCTTCCAAATCCTTGTGAGTGTTTATTCTTCGTGTCATCTATTGTTCTGTGTCGTTAATCACCAGTGGAGATGAAACTCATTTGTCTACATTTTTAAGCTCTACTGTCTCTTGCCAGTCTATAAACAGCCTTTGACACCATGTGGTTCAACTTTAGGTATCAGGTTTTGCCATTTCTCTCTCTGAAATGATTCTTTGTCTGACATGAAGGATGTCACTTGACTTGTCATCTCTCTCTGTGTGAGGCTGACATCATGGTAGTCTAAATCTGCTACAGTCGTTGCCAGCCTTTCATGACTCCCTGGAAGCATGTGTCCTTCATCCTGCATAATATGTTTACCCTGATGTCTTCAATTCAAAAGTCTTTTCCTTGTGTGCATATTTTGAGTAAATAAGCAACAGTTCACATAATTAGGTGATGTTGCATGAATCTTGCAGTGAGTGTGACTATCCTTTAATCATGCAATCCAATTTTTAAATTATTATTTCAATGGAGATTCTGTTCCTGGTACACATAGTCAGCATGTTAATCCTATATGAGGACAGCAGTGGCTACAGTTACTGGCTTTGTTTTCATGTGGATATAAATAAGAAAGTGCAGCCCATTTAAATTCCAAAGTTTTGTGAGGGCATAATAGAAATTATACTTAACAGCTCTTAAACTTAAATGCCCCCTCAGATGAGCAAAACACATTTTATATTTTAATGTGTCACTTTTAAAAAAAAAAAGTGAAAATGCTGAATTGTTTTGTGGAAGATACAAGTACTTTGGATTGTCGTGAGGCCCCCACAAACCTCGGAGAGGGGAAGAAAGCAAAAACCCAGTAGCTACATCTCAGACTCTTAAGTTCTCAGAGGGCATCGCAAGAAGGCTGTGCACAAATGAATGCCCACAAACCTCACGGAACCAAAGTTTTTAAACATGAGAAGTCGCAAAATAACTGATGTCTTACAGAGAAAAATGTGCTTAAAGTTACTGAGATTAAATGTGATTTTAAAAGTTTTAAATTGGGTGTAACTAGGATGCATTTAGTTTTTCACTGCTTTTTGTCATAGTTTTGTTAAATCATGACATGGTGTAACATCTCATGTGTTTTTGTTAACTATAAGGCGTTATACAACCTCCAAAAGAGTGCTTTATTTTTCACATGACTGTATCTTTTGGAGGATGTCAGAAATAGAGTAGTCAAGAGGATCGTTCTCTTTTTGGCTAAGAACAGCATGGGTTTGGTGTCAAAATGAATAACTCAGGTATTTATATCTACTCTCCGTGTTCCATATTCAGACAGGAAAGATTATTACTCATTAACTTTGGTGATGTGGGGAGTTTTCAAATTCTGATACCTGTAATAAAACACACTTTTAGACCCTGCTACGGTGCCCACATAATCAGATTTTTGTGCAAATCTGTGCTCTTGTACAACATGCTTGTCTACAACTAAAGGCCTCTGCATCTGAGGTTTAAGTTAAATTTATGACACTAATGGTTACAAAGGCCCTAAGTGCATAATACTGATATTTAAAGAAAGAAAACAATTCTGTATCTCAGAACACTTTTAAAAAATTGATGGGTTTCAGAAGAAGGCATTACCTAGCAGGTCTGCTCTGAACATGACATTATGTAGTTATATGCATTAACATTCATAGCATGTCTTACATTCAGTTGATTATATCACTTGCTGAAGAGAAAAACTTCACTTCATTTAACAATGTTATTTGTCTAAAAATCTAGAGACATTGCGAAGCTGTAATACTCTGCAAACATTCAGAACTTCTCAATGTAGTTTGATGACATAAGCTCCTAATCTCATTTTAATTGCTTTTCCAATGCACAAAAAAAGCATCCACTGAAGACATTTTCCACAAAATGTGGTTTCTTTTTAAATAAAGGGAGGAAAAAATATTTTAAATGCAAATGCATAACTTAAAAAAACTTCAGTTTATTGAATTTATGTACATTTTAAGGGTTACAGAAGAAAACAAAAGCAACAGTTCTGCTTTTCTCCTGAGAAACTGGAAGCTAAATATTGCTTTACAATGCCAGATAGTTATTTTAATCAACATGCAAGTCATTTAAACTGAATGCCTGTCTGTTTGTTTTCAGTGTAAGGAGGGAACGTGCACCCTGTCAGCTATGACCTCTGGAATCCGTCGCAATTGGATTCAGGCCATTATGAAGAATGTGCGACCCACTATTGCCCCTGATGTCACCCGGTAATACCCAGCCAGGATTAACACTAACAGATTTAACAGACACTTTTCTCACTTTATTTATCTAAATTCCTGTCTCCTCCTCCTCACCCTTTTTCCTTCTTTCTCTTCCCTCTCAACTGGTATTTTCAACCTGCTTCCAGGAAAAACATCTCACTGAAACTATCCGTTCTGAAGCCAAGGTTGGAGTGCTTGTGTGTTGAATTTCTCCCCTCCTTGAACAGTGATGTAATTGCTCAGAAATGTCAGCCCCAGCGTGTTTGTTGTCCCACTGTGTCATGTGATTGAGTAATGTCTCCCTGTCAGTTATGCCACTGTAGACGCACGCACCAGCATACTAGAATAATCTGCCCAACACTGCAAGCTGATGCTGATCATCATTGTAATGTGACTGTCCACACAGTGAGCTTAGAAATGATTACAGAACATCAAAATCACTTCTAAACGACAGTCGCTCTGAGGATGTTTGAACACTATATCACTATTGTTTTTGATGAACGCAAAGCTGAGGACACCCCCACGACATCACGTTATATATATGATGCTGTGTAAATAATACGTCCAATAAGTCGCATGCTTTTCTGTGTCAGTCTGTCTCCATGGAAGAGAAGGGTATTTCTGCATAGATACCTAGTGGGTCCACCCACAACACCCTTTCACCCACAAGATGAGTCGCTCTAAGTGGTATAATAGTGAGCATTTTCCTGCAACCACATTCAGCTCTTACATGAATTGCTTTAACATAGAAGCTAAAAGTCGGCGTTTGCATTCAGGCTTATCTCGGATCACCAAAGCTGCTTTTAGCCTCACTGTCTGTGTTATAAATGTTTTGTTATTAATGCAGTGACTTGGATTAATATTTGTTTGTTACTGTCTGTTTTTCAGTCAGGGTGTCTGCAGGTCATGTGACATAGAAAAAACATTTTTTATAAAATATTTAAATATTTATCTTACCTGGCTTTAAAATGTGTTCCAATCTATTTTGAGAATGCTGTAGTTTTAATGCATACTTGTAAATTGAATGTTTAATGAAGATCTTTCCCATACTTTCTCCATGTTCATAATGAGTGACATAAAGTTGGTAAATGCAACACTGATGATTCATTATTCTGTCACAGCTACTGTTTTCCTTCTTAAATCAGGGGGTACCAAACTCTATTTCATCCCAGGCCACATCGTCACCATGGTTACCATTAAAAGGCTATTCTTTCTCAAACAGTCATGTTGTCAGATCTAAAAAAAAAAAAAAAAAAAAAATCAATTTTTGTCATAAAATCTCAAATTTCAAAAACTCCATGACTTGTATTATATTGAGGCTATTGTACTAAAATCACACATTTTTTTTCATATAATCGCAAATGGAAAAAAAATGTTGACTTCTTTTGTAAAAAAAAAAAAAGAAAAAAAAAAGGCAAACTATTTTATTTTTGCAAGATTTTTTTAACAGTCAAGACTTCTATTGTATAATCACAAATGTCACAAAACTGTGACTTTATAAACTCAAAATTATTTTTTGTTTAAAAATGTCAACTTTTTTCAACATTTTGACATAAAATGACCACAGATGTAAAAATTGCAAATTTACACTTTTTTGTCCTAAAATTGTGATTTTTTTTTTTTTTGGTTATAAAACAGTTAATTTAACAACGATTTTACAAAAAATTAGCAACTTTTTGTTTTAAAATCTTTTGCAAGCATTTGCTAAACCATGACTTTTTGACATAAAGCAGCTGCTCTTCTCACCTCCGTTATTCTGCTTTTTGATGACGGTACCAAATCAAACAGGCAGTCGCAGTGAAGTTTCCTCAGAAATGTTCTAGTTGTACGTACGTGATGCAGACAAAAGGAAGTGGGGGCCTTGAGTTTGACACATGTGGCTTAAACATTGTTCACTCTTACACTGATGTTCCTCACACTTCAGGATTGTTTGGAAACGCATGGAGTAATCTTAGTTCAGTTAGGTAGTGATAGTATTTTATCACACAAACATGCAATTACACTTGCAGTAATGAGTGTGTGTGTTTTTGTTTTGTTTTTTTGGACTTAAAAAGAATTAAATTTGACTGTAGGTGTATCTAGTTAATTGAGACAGAGGCTGTTGGAAATGTGTCCAGTATGGTTGGGGAACACAGGAAAAAACACTAATCAGGATAATTGTGAATTGGTTAGTCAAATATAATCAGCTGTATTAAAAGGTTGTTCAGATATTTTAATAAAACTTGGACCCTGCAGAAACCCTGTCAGTTATAAAGTTGATTAACGCTGCACTACCAGTATTATAACTTAAGCTGATATGGGTATAAAACTTTTATCAAATGTTGTTTAAAACTCCCCATGTTGTACGGTACATAGGTTTTTTTTTTTTTTTTAATTAATTATCTTTTTTTGTGTGTTTTTTTTTGTATCTGTTCAGATCCCTCCCTGAAGAGAAAATAACAGGTCATGTGACGTTGGAGCCGTGTCTACAGGACACCCGTGACACCAGCCCTAGTCCTGAGAAGTCCAAGCCTGATGGTCACAGACAACCAGTCAGCGGTGGCTCTGTTTCTGCCTCTGAGCCACGCAAAAGCAGAGTCCGGGAGCGCAGACGGGAGGGCCGTTCAAAAACGTTTGACTGGTCTGAGTTTAAAATGGAAAAGACAGAAAAGCCCACAAAGGAACGAGCTGACACGGTTGACCTCAGCTCATCAACCTCCTCTTTCTGCTCTCCTTCTTCTTCCCCTTCTTCATCGGCATCCTCCCCCGTCTCTTCTTCCTCCTTGCAAACCACTTCTGTATCAGGTAGTCTCCTACCTTCTACAACAGAGAAAGCAGAAAAGGAGATTAAGAGTGGCATCCTTCTGCACAGCACAGCAAGTGGAGGTCAAATGTCAAATCCTGCTTCTCTTATTTCAACACTTAACACTACACCAGAAGAGCCATTGGCAGCCAAGAATCAGGAGCAAGGAAAGATGGAGCTAGACGACCCTAATGCTGTTTGTCAAAGAGGTGAAGATGTGACGGACAACAGGACCTCAGATGTTCATGAAGAGATTGAACAGCGATGGCATCAAGTGGAGACGACGCCATTAAGAGAAGAGAAACAAGTGCCCATTACCACAGTTTTAGGAAGCTCTGGTAACTCTGACCGTTTGCCTGCACATGAGCTTGCTGCACTGCTAGACAAGGAGGTGTGTTTACACATTGTGGCCATATTCAGATTTGACTGAATGTTATACTATTGGTGTTAATCTGTTAAACATAGGTCTTTGTTTTAAGTAGGCTTGCACCAAAATAGATTTACATGTTTGGGTTGTCTGACACAGCATCATCTTTATGGGTTCAAAAATCATTTGCGTGAATGTAGAGTGTCAGTGTAACCTAAAAAATCTTTTTTTTTCAGCATTTTTGAAATCCCTTTGACGGATCATGACTACCATTTTAACAACTGACATCGTCACAATGTTTGTTTGGCCGAACAATGTGAAGATTTTACATCACAGCTCTTACCATCTGCCTCTTCTTTAAACTGGGGATGATATTTTAACAATACACATACAATGAGTTATAACATGTAAATAAGAACATTTTGGAGTTGCTATTTTTTTGTTAAGTTGGTAGTTCAATCTACTTCAGAGTGTGTTCTCACCTAGGAGGGATTTTGCCAGACTGGGTTGTTGGACGCATAAAGAAGAGAAAGTATTTACCAGATTGCTTAACTCAGCTTTGCCATCAACCCCAAATTACCCAAATGTTGGCATGCCCATTAAAATGACACAGGACCACCCAAAAACAAAGCAAATTTTAGCTTAAATGTCTTGGTTTTGATTATGATTCCATTAAAAATGCTGTAACCAAAATGGTAAGGATAAATACATTTTAACTGCCGAAATGGTTTCCTTCTCAACTGTATGACATTAAAAAATGATTTGCTCTGTTCATTCAGGATAATCTCTGTCTGTTTTTCTTTTTTAGTTGGGACAGAAGCAGAAGGAGCTGGATCGACTACAAGAACAAAACAACCTTCTAAAAGAGCAACTGGAAGATGCACTAGGGAGAGAGCAACATGCCAGAGAAGGATATGTACTGCAGGTACTGTGTAAGCCCTTTATATTGCAGCCATAGTGTATGTTTTAAAATAGATGCCACATAAAACTAGTGGTGCGACATGAAATACCTAGCTAGGATGCTTGAAAGGTTTGAAGATGACACATTTGATGGACAAATGTGGTGCATCTGTACTTGAAAAGATGGTGTTTCTGTCTGTTTTGTGACAGATTTTTGTGTGGCTAATGTAACTTATAACTATATAAAATTGTACTAACAGGCGTGGGTGCTATTTTCTGAAACTGAGACGCATGGTTGTGGTGTTCTTGGCATGAGTTTTCACTAATTTGTTTTGTCGGAGTTTCACATCTCCTGGGAAAATAACTGGTTTGATCTGATGTATTTAAGGTAAGAAAACTGATCAATAAGTCTTGCGCTGTGCTTTTTCTTTCTGCTTTTGTGTCCTTTCTCTGTTTGATTTCTGCACGCTGTGTGTCAAAATTGCTTGCTTTAACTAATGCTCAAAAAAGCAGCAACAGCAAAAAAAACATTGTCCTTTAAATTATACAATGAAATTGCAGTATGTGTGGTAATTTTTTTTTTTTTCTTTTCACTTCGAAATCATATTGGGCACATTTTATGAAATTTAGCGGGGGTAGGTTCAAATAAAGCTTCACATTTCCAAGTTACTTCTGAAAAAGCACAGTGAAAGCTTAGAGAAGAAAACACGTTGTGCGATTGATAAGAATAAAAGAGAAACTTATTTTCCTGGTAACATCCGAGATGTGATTCTTCGTACATGGTAAGGAAAGTAAAGTCTTTATCATTAATTGAAACTATCTCATCAATCTCTTTCAAGAGTGCGACACCACCTTCCTCTTCACCGCACAAAGTACCATGGCAACACTTGCACAAGCTTAATCAAGATTTACAGGGTGAATTGGAGTCACAAAAGCGCAAGCAGGACCTCGCTCAGCAGCAAATCCGGACATTAAAGAGAAGTTACACTGAAGCTCAGGATGCTGTAGAGCGCCATGAGACTGGCATTCAGGCCCTGCACGCTAAACTTGCATCTGCTATGGCTGAAATCCTAGCTAGTGAACAGGCTGTGGCAAGAATGCGAAATGAGCTCAAGTTAGAGCAGGAGCGTTCAAAAGAACAAGAAGATGAATACAGCCGCGGTGAGGCTACCCTACGAGCCCAGCTGAAGGACAGTGAAGACAGACTCCGTGAGGTAGAAGCCAGTCTCTTGGAGAGAAACCAAGCTCTTAGACATTTAGAGCGCCAGCAGGCCCTGCAACGAGACCACATGAGGGAGGTACAGAGGTTGCAGGAGAGACTACAAGAGGTAACTGCTCGATTAAGTGCCACTGAAGAGGGTCAAGCACTGAAGGAAGAGCGTCTGAGGAAGGAGCAGCGCAGCCTGCTAGAGAGTCATGAGAGAGAGAGACAGATTCTGTGTAAAAGGTTAGCTGAGGCTGAAACTGCATGGAAGGAATCGGAGGACAGAGTGTTAGAGGCTGAGCAACAGGTGAAGGCTTTGTTAAGAGGGAGGCGAGCCTCCGGTGGTAAAGAATACAGGGAGGAAATGTTGAAGTTGCAAGAACAGCTGGCTCTAAAAAACGACATGGTGGAGTCACTGAAGGAAAGTGTGCGAAGGCTTGAAGAAGAAAAAGGTCATCTTACTTGCCGCTGTCAGGAGCTCCTCAACCAGATTGCAGAAGCAGACCGTGAGGTAAACAAGCTCCGCAGTCGTCTGGAAACTGAAGAAGCAGATTACTACACCCTGGAGCATTCGTATGAGAGGGCTACTCAAGAGTTTCAGAAAATGAGTCAGTTTCTTCAAGAAAAGGATAAAGAGATTCAGCAGACGAAGGAAATGTATGAGAGATTGATGGAACGTAAAGAAGAGGACCTCAAAGAGGCTCTTGTCAAAATGACCGTGCTTGGCACAAGCTTGGAGGAAACTGAACAGAAGTTGCAAGCTAAGGAGGAGCTTCTGTGTCAAATGAGCGAAAACCTCTTACGCAAGGTTGAACCTTGCAATGCTGAAAAAGACCTGCAAGCCAAGCTTGTTGTTGCAGAGGACCGCATTGCAGAATTGGAGCAGCATCTCGATGCTCTCCAGTTGGACTATGCTGATCTACGTATGGAACGGGAGCAAATCCCAGAACAGGACAAGAAGGGAAAGATCAAAAACTCACCTCCTTTATCATCAAATGCAGACCTTTCTTTAGATAATTCTTCGAAGACTGAGAACTCCCCAGATAAGGAGTTGAAAACTAAAAGACCAAGAATACGTTTTTCAAGTATTCAGTGCCAAAAATACATCGGTCTCGAGGGCATGGACACTGAACATGCAAGCAGTCGTTTTGTTGAGGACGAGGAAAAGGATAACCGGGATGTAGATGCTCAACTAACTGAAGGAAATGTCTCCTCTGATGTCGGACTCCCTCATACTAGTGACCCAGAGAAGTTCATTTCAATCATCCACAGCTTAGAAACTAAACTACTTGCTACTGAGGATAAGCTGAGAAATCTCACCCAGAACCTAGATGTGCAACAACCCAACCAAAAAGAAGACATATCCAAGATTGCGCTGAACTTAACTGAAAAAAAGCCTTGCCCAGAGAACGAGATCACTGGCGAAAGTGAAATAGAGATTTGTGCTGCTATTAAGTGTTATACTAATGCCCTGATGTGTGTGGAAAATAGTCGAGAGAAGGTGAGGGCTATTCTCAGTGGCTCCCATGGTAACACTGACTCACAGCTGCACTCATTATCAGAGATAGAGAATGAATTATTCAATGCATCTTTGCACATTCGTCAAGGTCAAAAGACGTTGGAAGAGCAGTCACCACTTGAGAATCAAAATCAACCCCCTGAGAGTATAGATACTGAAGCACTGCATCTGTTTGCCAAAACCTTGTCTTTTGAAGCAGTCGTTTTGAACAAAATGGCTTTTTTAATACAAACCTCAAAGTCTGACCTCCTACAAGCTCTTCTTGAGATATGGGAAGACATTGATTACATTAAAATGAGTGACAAAGACACTTTGGCCATAGTTTATGCAGATGCCTTGATCAGAAAGTTGATTTTAGAAAGCACATTCTGGAAAGAACTGGATATAGCAGAGGCAAGTGCCACTAAATCCAAAGAGAGTAATATATTAAGTGATTTAGATGTTAATGCTACAGTGGTCTTTAACACCTTTGTCAAATCAGAACTAGCTTACTCTATTCAAAACCTTAAACTTTGCTATGAAGAAAAATTTCAAATACTCAAAAGGGAGTTGACTGATGCCTATAGTAACCTACATGAAAGGGAACTGGCTCTCAGAAAAATTATTGAAGCTTCTAAAGGACCCAATCTAAAAACTGTGATAAAAGAAGTTAAGAATAAATTTGGGCTGGGTAAACAGACGTTGGCTGACATTCGCCCCCCTGAACTTGCTCCATACATGGAGCAGATTGAAATGGAAGATGCTAGAGATTTGGCAGAAGAACTTGTAGACAGGCACTTGGCTGCTGTAATGCCCTCTTGTGGCGTTGACTCCATTGAATCTTTCGAAAATGCACATGAAAACTTGGCTAATGAACTTCAACGGCAAGCAGCAATCCTGCATAAGTATGCTCAAGAGATAGAAAGCAGTGAAATCAATTCTGGGCTGTCCAAAATGATCTGTACTGTTTTAGGAAACCAAAAGTCACACAGCTCGACAGGCACCTCTCTTTGTTTGCGCGAAGCGCTTATCCAAGCTCAAGTGGCATATGTGGCGTGTAGGTTGCGGGCCATGCATGAACAAGACCTGGGCTTGTGCGAGGAGACCAGTCGAAACATGGAAGCGCTGGTACAGCAGCATGCTTGCAGTGTCACAGCAATCCAGGAAAAGTATGAAGCACGTTTACAAGAGGAGCGACTGAACCTTAATCAAACAGTTGCCACGCTCCAAAAAGAGAATGAGACGCTGAAGAGTGAGATCGGCATACGTCTCGACCAGCTATCCCAACAGCAGGATCAGGTGGCCCTCCTGGAGGATCGGTTCCAAAAGGAAACCACAGAGTTGAAGCAGAAGCATGAACAAGAGCTAAGCCAAGCAGAGCAAGGTCATGTCTCAACAGAGCTGGCCCTCATGGAGACAGCAGCTGATAGTCAACAGAAGCTAGAGGTCCTCCTTGTAGACATGGACAGCATGGAGGAGCGTCATGAGAGTCATGTGAAGAAACTGGAGGAGCAGTTTGAACAGAAACTCTGTGAGATTCAGCACATCCACAAGGAAGAGATTGATAAGTTGCATTCTCAGTATATAGAAAGCATTAAAAGTGCCAAAAAGAACGAACCAGACAAAAGCAGCTCTGAGGTCTCACACTTGCCTCCTTGTGATGAGACTGTAACACCGATGGAAGAGGAGGAGCAAGGAAAGGAGGTGGATGCACAAATACTGTCGGAGGTGGACTCCATGGTGGTTCTGAGGGGCCGGATTCATGAGCTGGAGACCCAGATGAATAGCATGAGGGACGAGCTGGAGAACAAGCACCTTGAAGGAGATGTGGCCAGCCTGAGAGAGAAGTACCAGAGAGACTTTGAGAGTCTTAAGGTTCTTGCTCTTTCATTTTACCCTAGAGAATTATTTTTTTGTTGTTGTTTAGTCGAGAGTGATAGATTAATGATGAAATAAAGCTAAATTAGATGGTTAGTTTGGAGCTGGAAAATGGTGTGATATAGGATGACTTTTAAAAAAAAAAAAATTGAAGGATGTCTTTAACTTTTTTCTTTATCATTCATGTCCTTAATGCATTTTTCTGCTCTACTCAGTGGACAAGGGACAATCAGTTGATCAGTAAGGCCAATCAAATAGTTCAACTCAAGTGTACAGGTATCATTTTAATTTTCGGTACAACAGGTTTTATATGCGTAGAAAAATCATACCATTTTCCACATCCACATATGAAATAAAGTTAGGTTCATCAGTAACTAAGATGCAACTGCTGCTGGACAACAGCTTCACAGCTTTAACTTGCTTTGTCACTAACTATAGCTGGGCTTTAGGTCATTAATAAAACTTGCATGGCTTTTATCACAAGTTTTTTTATGTATTTATTTTGGAATAAAACCTGGTGAACTATTAATACTTATTGAAAGGAACCTATAGTCAATTGAAATATATTGTAGGTGTAAAATGCATAATTACTGATGATGACCCCTCCCCCCCAAGGCCACATGTGAGCGTGGCTTTGCTGCAATGGAGGAGACCCACCAGAAGGTGATTGAAGACCTCCAGAGGCAACATCAGAGGGAAATTTCCAAACTTCTGGAAGAGCGAGAGAGGCTCTTGGCTGAGGAGACTGCTGCCACGATTGCTGGTAAAGAAACTGTCTTCTTAATCCCACTTTCTTTACCTCAAACAGAGATGAGCCAGTAATTCAGCACATGTGATCTTACATTAATCCAGCTATTGAAGCCATGAAGAACGCTCACAAGGAGGAACTGGAGAAGACCCAGCGCTCCCAACTGAGTGGAATGAACTCAGACATTGATGAACTCCGCTCACAATACGAGTACGTTTTAACTCACAGTTTTTAACTTTGAGAAAAACAAGCATGTTGGCTTTTTTCTCTTAGGAGATTGCAAATGATGGTGCCAGAGATTATCATGAAATTATAAATGTATTGGAATGATGTTGGGAAAAGATTTCAATGTATATGAGAAAACACCAGAAGAAAATGTGGTTTGATATTGTGATGCTCTGATTGTTCAGAGGGGAGCTGCAGTCCATCCAAAGAGAACTGGAGGTGTTGTCGGAGCAGTATTCTCAGAAATGTCTGGAGAACGCTCACCTGGCTCAGGCGCTGGAGGCGGAGAGGCAGGCCCTCAGGCAGTGTCAGAGAGAGAATCAAGAGCTGAATGCTCACAACCAGGTCAGAATCCACATACCTCCAACCTGCATGTGTGCTGGATAATACAAATAAATTTCAGTCCACAGGCTAAAATACAACGTTATCTGATCAACAGGAATTAAACAACAGATTGACTGTAGAGATCACCCGGATGCGCTCTTGTTACAGTGGTGAAACAGCTCAGTCACCACTTACCCAGGGCAAAGACGTGTATGAGCTGGAGGTATGTGTGAACATGCACAAACACGCACAGATGCATAATTTGCTGGACAATCTAAGTATTTGTATTTATTTTTTTGCAGGTGCTGCTAAGAATAAAGGAATCAGAGATCCAGTATCTTAAACAAGAAATTCACTCTTTGAAGGATGAGCTGCAATCTGCTTTAAGGGTAAGAAAAACTGTACTTCTAATTTTCTAAAGATATGCCCTTGTATTTCTTCTTGTCTTTTGATAAAATGTTACAAACTCAGAGCCTTGAACAAATATTTAACAGGACAAGAAATATGCCACGGACAAATATAAGGATATCTATACAGAGCTGAGCATTGTGAAAGCGAAGGCCGACTGTGACATCAGCAAACTGAAGGAGAAGTTGCTCGTTGCTACAGAAGCTTTAGGGGAGAGGACTGTGGATGGAGCAGTAACGTCTGGATACGGTAAGTAAAGTGAACTAGCGTTGACACTCGTGTTTAAATGCTCAAAATCTTGTCCCATGTGGAATATTGTAGACATCTGTTTTGTTTTTTGTTTTGTATTTCCATTAACCCAGACTGACAAGTTCCCTATTCTGGCCTAGATTTAATTTCTTACACGTCTTACTGAATACTGCTTTTAAATAATTAGACTTGCACATCTCTATTGCATTTTTAGACATCATGAAATCAAAGAGTAATCCAGATTTTATGAAAAAGGAACAATCTGCAACGTCCAAGCAATCAAGAGCTATAAGGTCAAAGGTGAGGTTTTTTTTGTTGTTTTTTTTTCCTCTGGTTATATGTATTTTAACAAAATTGGGTTTCTCTTGAATGTGTGACATGGTGCTTAATGCTTTGATTGTGTAGAACATTTTTTGGTGTTAATTGTTTTCATTGTGCTACCACATTCTGTAGAAACATGTCCCAGACTTGGTTGGTCAGGATGTTTTTTCCAAAAACCTCTTGTGCTGTAAGTTTGTCACGTGTTTATTTTGTCCATCAGTCTGTCACTGAACAGGTGTCTTGGGATAGCTGACACTTCCAATGTGGGGTCATTTCCCCCTCCCAATCCCTGACCCAAGATGTGGTGTAGGTATAGCATGATGTAGACCAAAGCATGCCTTACCTATCCTCGCATGATCTCCCTTTTCCTCTCCCCTACAACCTTCCTTTGCATCCCACAATGCACAACCCAAGGGTTTGCTGCAGTGTCCACTTCTAAGCTGAAAATCCCAGGTGTGAGTGTTAGCAGTGGGTTGCAGGTTGTCATATATTCTGAAGTGGTTTTATCTCTCACATAAGTAATAAACATTTATATTCTTACATGGTGGTGTCTCATCAGTAATTTTTTTTTTTGAGCTCCTACATTTATGTCTTTTTAGTCCCAAGTTTGGATTTATTTTTAACATTCAGCAGACCATTAAACACTGCTGTGGGGCATGACTCTACATCTTTTATTTCCACCTGAACTAAAGTGTATCAGCCATTAACAGATGTCCGAGACTTGCTTGTGTTGTCTGCTGTTAACAATTCAGTTCAATAATATTTCATTAACATCCAAAGAAATATTATTTAAAATCAGTAATAACGGTCTTTCGTTGTTGTTTTTTTCCCCTTCTCATCTTTAACAGAGCCTTAAAGAGGGACTTACTGTGCAGGAGCGCATGAAGCTTTTTGAGGCGAAAGACTCCAGAAAGATTTGAATATTAATATGTTTGAAGTTTCCTTCCTCTTGCCTGGCTGGCTCTTGGTGCTTGGTCAGATTTCCACATTTGTGCCAACATCGGCCTGGATTTACCATTTCTGATAAATTATCATATTTTTATTAGACTAACTGGATTTACAGAATGAATCGTATATTTTTTAACATTACATAAATGCATTATCTGGCCAAGGTTGAAACACGTTGAAGCTGTGAGAGGGAGAAATAACAGTATTTACAATGATCCTCCAAAACGCCAAAACAACAGCAATCCATGGAATGAATAATATATGTGCCCTGATATGAATTAAGTATCTGCTGTATTTTATTATTGTTACAGTGTCTATATCTAAAGACTTTTAAATGTGTTGCACCAGTTGTGTTGTACATAACTACTTGATATGTGTAGGTTATGGTTTGGTTATCTGCTGTATTATAACTTTGGCTTGAGTGATGGTGGGAAGTGATGCGGTACTTATGTATGAGAGTTTTACAGGAGAGTGTGTCTCTGTGCGAAAGGGGAAATGGGGTGGGAGGGTGAGATTGCACTTACCATTTGACTACTTGAGGAAATGTGTTTTTATTGTCTCATATTGGTGTAGTGACTACAAATCAATTATTGCAGTGCAACCAAACATCCTGACTTGGGTCATAGTCAGTGATTTTCTTTTTTTTTTTTCTTCTTTTTACTTTATCTGGTTCTTAAAACTTGGCTTTGTGTTTGCTCAGTTTTTACTTTGTTGTAAGAATATTATCTGAAACAGTTCAGGACCTTGCATGACTGGACGGCATAGTTTTTCTTTGCAGAATGATCATGTTGCCTCCTTCTCTTTCCCTTTTTTTTATGCTTTAGTGTGGAACTATTGACACTAATGAGCTTTGCTTTCAAGCCCTACTGTTGATGCTAAGTTTAACTTGTTTTACTGTAAGCAGCAGTCTGGAAGCACTTGGCCCAGCCTCTGACCTCTCACTAAAATCTAGTTGTGCCTCAACTGAGTGAAGAATAGAAACATCCTTAAAACCTGTGCAGCTATTGATACACTGTATAGTATTCAAACCACGCCTTGTATATATAAATATGCCACACAGAATACTTCTATGTTTTGTTTTGAACTTGTACCTTGCTTAGTAGCTCTATATGAAATATATGAATATTTTTTATTTTAATTTGAACGTATAACATCAAATAAATGAAGTGTTTAAATGTTTGTTGTTTTTTTTTTTGAATATTCATGGCGCGGTGTCCTGTGTTAATGACTTTGAATGAATTTGGGTTGTATTAGATGAGGGGTAAAAAGTATAGACACGTTTACCACCACTTTAAGTCCATCAATCGATGCAAAAGGAGGAGAGTTCATACCCTCTGCTTACATAGAACTCGAACAACGCCTGCATAATTACGATAAAATAGGAAGGAAATGTATTCATAGCTGTAAATAGCTGTTCAGAAAAACCACTGAAATTACAGATGTAGAGTTAAACTGAACGTCAAAGTGAGGAAGAAAGAAATTAAAGTGACTTTGAACGTGTGTAGTTTTTTGGTGTCAGGCTGATCTGAGTACAGCTGATCTACACCTGTTTAAATCCAATTACAACAGTGCTGAAGACAAAAAGGGGGTCCAGCCCAGTAGAAGCACGTCTGCTTAATAAAGAGACCGACGAGTGTATTTGAGAGAGAACAAGTCTGGGTGCCATAGCACTCGTCTGACCTGTGACCTCCTGAAAGGGCTCAGACTCCTGCAGCTGACCAGCTGAACGTTATATGTGAATATAATTTTGCTTTTAAAAGTACAATTTCTCCCCTCAACTTCCTGAACACATCCGGAAAGAATACACAGCCAAATAAAGATAAATATTTTCCTCTTACAGCTTGTCAAGAATATATTTCTGACATGAAATTTGAAAACCTCATCTTCTGAAAACTGCCTGTGACGTTTCCAAATAAATGAAGGGTTTAAATCATTTGGAGATAATGTACCCCTGTTTTTTTTGTTTTTTTTTAATTTAGTTTGAACAGTGGTTCACCTTTTTGGGAAAGAAGGGATACCCAACATAAAGAAGAAAGTGGCATACTTTTGTACAATATTTTTGGGTTTTTGTTCTAGTGAATCAACTGAGCCAAATCCTATATTCAGCCAGAAAATAAATTATTCTTTTTTTTCCCCCCTTTTTTTGTAAAGTGGAACAAGATTAATGTATAAAGAAACTTATTTAATGCAAATAGTGCTGGTCACACTGTATCATTAGCCCTTTGGCATAATCTGTAGGGTTAAGGAGTTCCTCACAACTGTTATGCAACACTAAAAATATATATTATACCTCTATGCACACCAACACTCTTCCTCATATTTGCAGTTTTATTTAGACCAAGTCAACCTCAGTGTGGAGGACGTGTGTATGTGTAGTGATAATCCACACTTCTGGGTCTTATTCTTTCCCAGAAAACCTAATTGTAACCAGGATTTTAATATTATTATCACTACTGTTTCATGCAATATATCATTGTTTTTCTCCACAGGAGGGATCCATCAGCAGGGACCATGTTTTCCTGATAAACACATGGTTAAATGTGGTTAAGAGTCTTTGGACTTGACACTGAGCCAGTTCCTAGAAGGATCAAACCTTATATAGAATCCGATAATCAACCCCTGCAAAAGGAAGAAAGTGTAAAACTGTCTGTATGTACGTTGCTGCCTTTAATAAAAGCTCAAAACTATAAAAAGCAAAAGACATGAAAGCAGAAGTACAGTATATACATACTATCTTTACATCATCACAGTTCAACTTAAACAAACACACTGAAAGAGATGTTGAAAATTAAAATAATGTTTCATAAAGAAGACGAAGCTGGTTCCAATGCAGAGAAACATAAAAGAGAAAAGTGTTCAATCACAGTTGTTTACATTTGGAAAAAAATGGCTAATTTGTCTCGTAGCCACTTCTTGAAATCTCTCCAAGCGACATGAGTTTACAAATGTCAGTGACATTTTTACAGCAAAACATCATTTCTATTATTGGTAGATGTATTAGTGGCATTTAAAGCAACTACACACATCATTAAATTAATGTGATTTATGTTTACATGTTTAAAAAAAATTGTGGAGGGGAAATTCCAGAGGGTTAAAAGCTACTCATCAGAAAGTTCTAAATATTTAATATCAAACGTTTCACTTATATTTTCATTCCACCAAATTAAGTTAGAAGCTGAGGAGAATTACAGTTTAACAGACCTTACACAGTATCTGCTGTGTTGTTCTATCTAGGCAATTAGCTGAACCAGATCCTCCTCCACACCTCCTCTCCCTCCATCTTCCTCGTCGTGGCCTTTCACAGCATCGATCAGCCTGACCCAGAAAGCGTTCTGCTCTCGTGGCTGCTCGGGCCACAGCAGGTACGTCTTTCTGAGAACAATCTTGCGCAGACGCGTGAAGGGAGACAAGCAATGTTGAGGGATCTCCTCCAGGAAGACCAGCAGCAGCGCATCACTTCCATCACACAGAAGCCTCAGACTGGCCAGCTGAAACTCCACAGAGCACCACTCACTTTGCAGGTAGTGGCGTGTCACCACGCAGATGGTCCGGCGAGATCCGTAGATGGCCGACTCGATGTTCTCCAGAACGGCAGCGCCGGGGCGGAAGTCCCTGTGGTGCAGACACAGTCTGAGCCCCGGCGCGCCAGACGCTGGCCTCTCAAGATTAGGCACCAGTTGTCGCATCACCCACGCCTCATCTTTAGAGCTGTAGGAGATGAAGGCATCATACTGAAATTTGACCCCTGACCCCCCCCTGCGTCCACCGATCTTTGTTTTGATGAGGAGCTGCAGGTAGCGGAGGGTGGGACCGTATATGAGCCAGACCAGACACACAACCACAAACAGCACATCGATTAGAGAGCAGGTGATGAAGAGGGTGAAGGAAACGTGATCATAGGAGCAGGTCTTATCATCAAACTGCCACAGGTAGGGAGATGTCCTGTCATCATCACACTTCAGATTGTACAGGTAAGATACCTGTGAAGAAGAGGGAAAATAACCAGAACGGTTAACTGTACATTACAGGGACCAACTTGTATCGTTAATATTTAATGATAGTCTACATCACAGTATTTGTAGCTTCTATTACCTGTGTTTGAGCATTGTTTACAGCCCAGTTCTTGAACCAGCTGTTGTCACAGGTACAGCTTAGCGGATTCTGAGAAATGTCCAACACTCTCAGTCTGAAAATATACAAATGGCACAGATTTGACATGTGTTTGTATTTACCAAGTGGGATTTACAAGGAGTCTGTATGAAGATTTTTTATTTTAATAATATCTACCGTGGTAGAGCATCCAACATTGACCTTTCCAAAATGCGGATGTGGTTTGCTTTGACTTTGAGAATCTCCAGGGTATTATTTGGAGGAAGCAGGTTTTTAGGCAGAGCATCCAGGTCTGTCCTGAAGAGCGTCAGCTTCCACAGATTTTTCAGAGGCAACAACACTGCAGTCAGGTTGACCTCCTTCATAACCACTCCAGCTAAGTACAGGTACTTCAAATTGACCAATGGAACAAAGGCGTCAGGATGTATATTCAACTTGATGCTGTGCCCAGTTATAAAATACACAAGATTGTGTAGACCTTTGAAGAATTGTGGCCCAATGCTGCCAATGCCTTGACCTCCAGGACCCTGATATTCCATTTCAAGATACTCAAAAAGACATGAAAGAGAGGCAGACTAAAAACAAAGGCAGATGCAAATGCAGATACACTGTTCGATGCTTCACCTTTACTGATGATTAAGAGCATAAGTAATCCATTTACCTTCAGAGAATTTAGGTTGATGAAAGGACTTTCATAGGACCTAAAATTGAGGCGGTTGTTGTACAGAACAAAATAGATCAGATTGCTAAGCCCAGAGAGGATAGGTGGCGTCAGCCTCTTGATGCGATTACCACTTAGATCCAGATATCTAGGGGTTAAAAGATGCATAATGTTAAGTAAAAGGACATAGCATGAAGAGGGAATAATCAAGAAGAGAACACTGAATACTTTAAGTTCGTCAGGTCCTGGAAGGTGCCCTCTTCAATGAAATCAATGATGTTCAGGCTGAGGTTGAGCTTCTTCAGCCTGCGCAGGTTCCTGAAAGGTTGCCTTGTGATGTATTTCAATAAATTGAACTGCAAGTAGAGTTGCTCAAGTTGTGTTAAGGCACTGAACCCCTTTGGGGGCAACTCGGTGATCTGGTTTTTCAGCATGGACAGTACAGTCACCTACTTCAGAGGGATGAACCAATTAGGGTCAATGTCACGAATTTTGTTCCTTTCAATACTCAAAAATGTGAGGTGAGTCAAGTCTCTGAATGTGTCCGGCTGAATGTTGACATTGTTTTGGTTCAGCTGAAGTATTTTCAGTCCTTTTTGACGAGCAAACGTTAAGTGAGATATCTGCTTCAAACCGCAGTTGACGAGATCCAGTATTTTCATCCTCCCACGTCCTAATGACATGTTAGCTACGTTCCCAAAATTAGCATCAACGATAAAAACTTTTGAGGGAGTTCTGCAGTCCAGAAGGCTGGAGTTACCCCGTGGTAACTTGGATCCTTTCAGGTCAATCTGTATGTAAAAAAAAAAAAGCACAAAAATGTGTTTAAAACAATATGAAACGCCACAAAGGAAGGCAATAATTCCACCGATGCACATACCTTTACTGCCCTAAGGTTCTTCATCTCTTTCAGCACTCCACAGATTGTCCAAGGAGACTTCTCCACAGACAAAGAAAATGACACCTCTGAGAGATTCCTCTTTGTCTGTGCAGAGAGTCGCACCAGCATCTCTACTTGAACTGCTTGGAGATGCAGAGCACTCAGCTTTGGGTTTGAGACAAAAACATCAGGCTGCAGCTGAAGATCTGTGTTGTTGGACAACTGGATGTACTTGAGGCCAGGAAAACAGCTCACATTTAACGTGCGGATGTTGTTTGCAAAAAGATCAAGATGCCTTAGAGTGGAGGAGCCTCCAGTCTCTCCACAGCTGAAAGACTTGAGCATGTTGAAAGACAGATAAACTTCTTCAATTGCAGGGAGCCGCTTGAAAAGAATATTGAGGTCACCTGCTATCCTGTTGTTGGTTAGAAGGAGGATTTTCAGACTGGTGAGTCCCTCAAACGCGCTAGAGTTGATGTGAGAGATGTTGTTGTAGGTGAGATTAAGAACACTGAGGAGATCTAAACCTGTGAATTCTCCACCTTTCAGTGAAGGCAACTCATTCTGGCTCAGGTTCAGACTTTTCAGTCTATTCAGCTTTGCAAACGTTCCAGTTGGGATGTCTCTGATCTTGTTTTTAGTCAGCACAATCGTAGTTATATTAACTGGGATCACGGAGACGACCTCCGGGAGGTCGACAATGTGCTGGTTGGAGCACCACATGACGTCTGTCTGGGGGTAGTTCTGAGAGCAGCGTTTGAAGCCAAAACCACAGCAGGTGGAGGTGTTAAGAAGAAGCAGAAGTAGAGCCACTCCCAACATCTTCACATCCTTCATCACAACTTCTTTTACACGTATGCTACAGACGTCAATGAGATCTAAACATGTACGCAGACAGAATGAATTGTGAGGAAGTTGAGACAATATTTCTTTTTTTTTTTTTTAAAAGCCCAGCACACTTTTTGAAGGGAGAACCAGTTACCAACGGAAAAGTTACCTACCTGATTATTCTGATTCTGATCATATTTTCACACTATTTTCTTCATCTCATATTTCTATATCACTCGTTATTAGATTTTACTTTTAAAATCACAACAGCTTCATCAAAAACAATCAGCACATTTAGCATCTACATTTAAAAGCAACATACGCAGGTGTGTTCAGTCATAATGCTCTTAAAGCACAAATAAACTCTTAGATCATGCCTGATATGGAGAGAATAGTTGTAGAAAAACAGTATTTAGTTAGAAAATGTCATGAATTTCTATTTTCTTTTCTGTTAATGAGAAATCTTTAACTTTTTTGAACCTGATAATTCCATGATCATTTTAAAATCGCCCATAAAGACAAGTTCATTATGCATATTTTCTTCTTGCATTCTACAGAAAACTTGAGACAAAATGGAACAAGATCAATATCTGCAGAGTTTTACTTAAACTGTGCAGGCTACATAGCTGTTTATAGTGTCCTGTAAAGGCTTCTTAACCGATGTGCAGTATTATAAATATTAAAACTCACCATTTTACAAGCTGCTTTGTTCAATGGCCCTTCTTATTCTACCTCTTCGTTTTATTTGCAAATGTTAATAACAGAACACAGCTCACTTTTGAGGAAGGACGTGTACATGCTGACTCAATTCATCCTTTTTTTTTTTAAACAAGGAACTTATTTGTGGCCACAATATTAGCATACACACGTCTTGCCTGGCCACTCTACCATGTCTTGTCTTATTTTGTCCACACGGGGGAGCCATTGGCATGGGCCGCGTTTTACTGAAGCTGCGTTAGAGATAAATGAATAGATGCAGTAAAGTAAGAAAAAAGCAGTGAAAATGAATGACAGATATCATACCAGTGGATCAGAGGGAAGCTTTTAGAGCTGTCTTTGATAAAAGGTTAAAACCACAAGAGAAATGAAAGTAAGAATAGAAACAGAGCTGCACACGGCATTTTGAAATAATCACAAGTCCATCCATGAAGGTACAGCTATAAAAAAAATAAGCTTAAACTTTAAATAATACTTCATACACAGGAATGACAGTTAAACCCTCTATTTCTGCAGGTTGAACTGCTAGGCTTCTCTGGAATATGGAGGACCACGGCCCAAAAGAAATGTGACATAAAGTATACAATCACAGTTGTTTTAATTCGAAAAATGTTGTTTGTAATCATTGCTTCTGCAAATGTCATCTAAGTTTTTTTTCTTTTTAAATATATATATTTTTCCCTTCCAACTAAGTATAGTTTGATATTCTAGTAGCGTAACAAAAATTATGTTGAAGAATTAGAATTTATATAAACTACTGAAGATCTGAATAAATGAAAATCAGTGGCATTTTCACATGTAGACATGTTGACTGATTCCTATCATTATTATTATTCATATATTGTCATTATTATTAGAATTTTTATTATTTTTATCAGACGTTACAACAAACTATACAATCCACACATGCAGAGAAATCACATCATATTTGTCCAAAAATTAAGTTATGCATAATAATATGAAATGACACAGACAAGAAAAGTCCTGACCACATAAAAAAAGGGAAGTGCAAAAAGGCATGGACAGCCAAGACAATCAGTAATTTACAAAACATTTACATTAGAAGCAACCCTACTGTGTATCATTACCATTTATACATGGAGGACAAATGGCATTACAGATACCCCCCATCATCTTGGCATTGGGCTGCTTTTCAGCATGTGCTACTGGCAAACCTCAAACAAATGACAAAAGGATGAATAGAAATGTTCTGAGGCCTTATTGATAATCTGCTACCATCTACAAGGATGATGAAGATGATGCAATACTGGACATACCAGAAAGACAGTGATCCCAAGTACACAGCCACGGAAACTCTCACTTGGTTTCAAAGAAAAAACATAAAGCTGCTAGAACGGCAAGAATGCAGTGCAGGTGTTCAGTGTTTATTCTCTGTGTCATTTAACATTTTAACATTTTTATACATCATTTATTGGCATCTACGGTTTGATTTCTTTGCACATGTGGTTTGCATGGGTTGTTACCAACATCTATTGAAGGTTTTACGTCAATAGTGCACTTAGAAATATATTAATATAAAATGGATAAGTGTAGACTTATTTCAAATGCTGTAGAATTCATATTTAACTATTTAAATCTCACAGGGTTTGTGACATTAATCTGAAATTTAGAAAAAGGAAGGAAGAAGTAGGAAATTGCCAGAACAAAGCCGTAGAAAGAAAGAAAGAACAGAAGCAAACAACCACATTTTGAAACTAATGGCAAATGGGTGCATCATTCATGCTCATGAAACAATAAAAAAAAAAACGGTGTTAACAAAAGGCCTAAATTCCACTGTCACACCAGCAAAAATAAAACACAAAGAATACATCTACAGCAACAGAATTAGCACGTCAGAAACTACAAGACCAGGGCTGAAAGCAGAACTGAACACGATTGTAGGCATTTTAAAATCAGGAACAAATAGTTCATAAAATCATATTTTAACATGAAAGAAAACTTATTTATTTTTGTAAGTGACTGCTTAATTTGTTCTAAAATAAACACCTTAAACCCTGATAGAAAACCTTTTATAATTAGATTCAGTGTTTTTTTTTTGTTTTTTTTTTTGTTTTTTTTTTATTACATTTCTATATTGTATTATATATGATGTACATTTTCAGACAGATTTAGGTATAAATTGGAGGGAAATACATTTAAACTGATCTGACACTTGTGTGACCTCTTCAGGCTGGACATCCACTGGTAGTTCTGCTGGTCCTGGCAGCTGACCTTTGCCGTTGTGGGTAAGTGTGATGGTGGTGACGGGGCCGGAGGATGTGGGGCAGACCAGCGTTCAGCGTTCGGCGCTCACGCTCGGGGGCAGACATGCAGGCTTAAGGCTGGTCTACGCGGCGCCGGGCTCCGCAACCCTGACCTTTGCAGGGTGGGGTCTCCTGAATTTAGGAGCAGAGGCTCAGGTGACCCCACTGATGGCGGTTTGGCTTAAGGATGTGCCTCACCTTTGTCCCAGCAGCCACACTGTGATGTTGGACAGATAGAGGTGTGCTGTCGCTTCAGATCCACCTCGCTCTTTATTGGTTTTTGTGGCTTGTTAAGCAGCAGAAATTGTATGGAGAGCATTGTAGTGGTGGGGTGATGAAAGGTGGTGGCTCTGGGAACAGCACCAGTGAGGGACGGATTGGCAAACCTGTGCCACATGGCCAATCAAGGTCTTTCTGTTTCAGCAGCAGCACGCGGTCCAGCCAGGATTGTTGCTGCATCCTTCTAACAAACCAGAATCGATATACTGTTACCCGTTCTTGCTGAGTATAGCTGCGGCAAGCATTTACTCTCATCTTTCTCATCGTTATCATAATTTTTATCATGTTTTTTATTACTTCATGTATTTCCTGTTCATCGTTGCGAAGCAGCTTTCCTCTTCCATGCCTTTGTGATTATTAGAAAAAAAGACAAATAACAGCAAATGCAGTGTATGATACATTTTATTTTCATCAACGAAAATGAACATGACATTTATAAAAGTCAAACCCTTTAAAACATTTACATTAATTACATTTCTTATATTTACAAATCCATTTTAAGGATTGTCTCTCTGCATGATTTCAATGGACTCAAATAACACTGTAGTTCTTTATAATGTTGCATTATTTTTCCAAATGATTTTTTAAAAAATGGTCCTTAATAAAACAATCAATGTCCTTAGTGCAGTTGGGGGAAAAAAAATCTTGCTTTCACATCGTCATTCATTGCCTGTTTGTTTTATAAGGTGCAAAAGGTTTTTGTGAAGTTACACTAAGAATAAGAGTGAAAAATCAAAGGCGAACCAGTAACAACAAAGACCAGTGCATTTGACCCGCTGAAGGTTTTTTGTGATGGTAAAGTCAGAGAAACAGAGGGTTAGCAGTCGGGAGCAGTCAGAGGGCTTGGAGGACACTGGGCTTCTAGTCGCTGTATGGATGGGGGTCTCTTTGGAGGTTTAGCTGAGGAGGGGATGTCGGTGAACATGACTGACCGTCCATCGGGACAGAGGAGGACGCTGGAGTCTGCCTCACACTTAGTGGTTCTGCTCGGCCACAGGGCCTCAGCTGGCCTCAGGCCGAGACTACCTGGGGAAAGGACCTCTGCGTTTACCAGAGACGCTTGACTCATCTTGATCAGCATGTCCAACGACTGCTTGCGACTCTCCAGTGAGGCCCTTGTAGCCCTCCTCTCAATCTCATCCTCATCCTCCTCTTTTTTTTCTTCCAAACCCTCATCCTCCTCCTCGGTCTCTGCGCTGTCTTTAAGGCTGCCGTCCTCCCTCATGCTCTGATCTCCACCTGGCTCTGTATTGTCTCTTTTAACTGAGAGGTCAAGTGGGCCATCGCTCTGGCCAGCTGTTCGCTCCAGTGCCTGGTGAATGTGAGAGAGCTCGCTCCGTATTTTGTTCAGGTGTTCCCAGAGGTGTCGCTGGGCCGGAAGATCCTCCTTTTCTAGGTGAGAGATTTTGTGTTCAGCCTCCTGGTACTCCTGCAGTGCCTTGGAGAGATCACTGAGGAGAGCAGCCACTGACTCAGAAGCTCCCTCCTCAATTGTTCTGGCAGCAGTCGTATCTTGGCTGCTGGTTCTTCCACTGGTTGGAAGGCAGGATGTTCCACTTTTGGGTCTGGTAAGAGGATCACTGTGCCACAGTTCACTCGACCGTTCTTGAAGTTGGGAATCCTGTAAGCTGAAAAGTGGAGAAAGTTAGACTTTTTAAACTTGGAAATACTCCTCACAATGAAAATACTCCTACTGCTAATGCTGCTGCTCGCAAAATAAATATTGTAACATAAGTGAAATAGAATTTTTAAAATCTTTACCTGTTCTGGATGAGAAGTTTGTCAGTTGATCCAACCTGAATATTCTTCAGAAGGTTGAAAGTAAAGCCCATGGCTGACTTTTTCTCCGCAGGTGTCTCACGTCCTCTCAGAGCAGCTCCTGTCCTCTTGAGACCCACATTTGCTCTGCTTTCCTTGGTTGTAGCTTGTGTTTTATCCCCCAGCCTGTAGCCCTGGTCAGGAGAGTCTCTCTGAGGTGATGCCCACCCAGCTGGGGACATGGGGTTTCCTGGGCGCAAAGCAGGCACTTTCCACAAACTGACTTTGGGCTGGAAACTTGATAAAGGACTTGCCTCCAGACTGTTTGCGGTGTTCTTGAGAGACTTGCTGACATCGCTCTGAGCGGACGGCGATCCGAATGCATGCTCACACAGCAAAGGGTAGTAGAGACGAGGGGGGATGAGAGCTCTGTCTGTGTGTGTGTTGGAGCCTGTGTGCATCAACTGAGTGGCTGATGCCAGGAAGGGAAGCTGGGCAAGCTGCGCGTGGGTCTGAGTAGCGACACCGGAGGCTGCAGAGGGAATAGCTGAGTTCATGTAAGAAAAAAGGCTGGGACTGATGGGATAACCCACTCCGAGCACTGACAGGTTGAGTCCAGCAGAATCCTGGTAGTCCACCAGGTTTGGCGGAGGAGGGTAACAGGGTATTGAGCTGCTCGCTCGAGGCTGAGCACCTTCTGCTTTGGCCTTTGTGTGGCTGGACGCTAGCATACGCCAGTGCTCTGACAAAAGCCCCGGAGCTGTTAGACACGTCTTTGATAGTTTATAGTGTCTCAGCTGGGCCTCTACCTCTACAGAGCGTGCTCTCAACAGCTGATCTTCCAGAGAGAGCATGTCGGCCATCAACAGCTCTGACTCCGGCTGTTTGCTCCTCTTGGCAGTGCTCTCTGTAGCATCTCCTCTGCTGCTGTTGCAACTGTCTTTGACCACTCTGTTGGTCTCCATTTGCTCACGTCGTCCTCCCTCTTCCTCATCCTCCATTCCATGGATTTCTCTTCCCTCACCTTCGTCTACCCCGGACTTCCGTTGCCCTTGCTTCTCCTCAGAGCATGCCTCCTGCTCCACCTCATCCTTCCCAGCACCGTGCAGGCCATGTGCATGCTGGAAGGGTCTTAGCTGGTCTGGGTGCAGGATGTTGCCTTTTTTATATGGCCAGTCTGACTCTATGAGCAGAGACAAGGAGTTCTTGCAAAGGCTGTACTTCATGTGGTTGTACAGGTGGGACTTCTCCATGCAGGTGAAGGGGCACTGGAAGCATTTGTAGTTGTAGGGTTTGCCCCATGGCCGAGGAATATAATGAGGCTTCTTCGGTTTGCGCTCCTTGTGTTTGCTGGCAGACGTTACCTTGCAAATATCATCCTTGGACATGACTGAGTCTTTACTTTAAAATACTATAGTGGAAATATTCTGCTCACCCAATGTTCTAAATACTTCCCTTTTTTGTGCCAAGATGCATTTCGTTTTAAGTTTTTTTCTTTTTCTTCAATTTAGCTCGTAGATGATGGAAAACACCATCTTCTTCAACTGTACCTGTGAATCAAAGAAACAAACAAGAATTAATTTATTAATGAACCTTAGTTTATGGGGCACATGCTCTTTCTTCCCTAAGCAGAGGGCCGGCAGTAACCTAACTGTAGGGAGGCCTGAGCTGCATCGTTCTCACCTGCCACTGCATATTAGTTCCAGTGCAGCACCAGGCAATAGCAGGGGCCACAACTAGGGGGCAAAAAGGACCATCACAGGGGACTCTGCACCTGTGCAGCGGGTCTCACGGCACTGAGGTTAGCGTAGAAACCCTTGAAGGGCAGCTACAGACACACAGAAGCCATACTGAGGATCGTGCAGGGGTGGTATGGAAGGGCGAGAAGTTGGGGGTTTAAGGCCTAATTCCTAATGAGAGCCTGGCATTATGCCTAAAGGGGGTCATTAGTGCTAGGACGGGGATCTGGGTCAGCTCATGGTTCTTAAGCCCAATCGTTCTCCTGCACTGTCTCATTTGACTACCTTTGATTTCACGGTTGGCTCATATTAGAGAGGCAGAGATTATGATGAGAATTTTTATATTCATAAAAGGTAAATATTATTGATATCTTGTGACTGGCATTAAAAAATAAATTATCCATTCACAGCTTGAGGTAACAAAATATGTCCAAAAACCTTAAACCTTTCTGTTTATTGCATGCTTATTCTCATTGTCATTTTGAAATAAATATTGTTACTTTTCTTTAACCAACAAAATGTTGACTTGCTGTTTGAATTCTACATAGATGGTATAATATCCATCCTAAGTTCTCCCTCATTTTTCTTTTTGCTTCTTCGGTAATTGCCTGATATTAGTTTAATTCAAATCCCTGCATTCTAATTTCTTAACAATATTTTTTTCCCCCATGTTAAATTACAGAAACTTTGTGATGTTTTTATACTTTGAGCCAAGCCGTTGGCTGACGCCTGCAGTGATGTTCAGAGTGTTTTCCTATCTACGGTATCGGCTTTGAGGCTTTTATTTAGCTTTTTTTCCTGAGGTCTTTCAAAGATAAAAGTCTGTGTGAAATTTGAGACTCAAACACAGGCTGAAAAGAAAAAAAATAAATAAATAACTCTTCACCGTCTAATTTTTTTTTTTCTCCATTTGACAAAGTTTTGAACTAAAGGCCACTGAAGCGAACGCAGGTGATGGACGGGCAGTAACTCTGAGCGGCAGCTTAATCTATAAACCCACAGCATGAAGTGTGAGGACGAAAGACACCGAGTGTCGAACACAGGATGTCATGCTGCTGCTGACTGCTTTCCCAACTGGATCCTCAGAACTGGCCGTTAGCTGCTGATCATTTGATTGGCTCACTTGTGCGCCTCGGGGCTCTGACCTGAGCTTTGAGCTCATAATGGAGTCTAACAGCTGCTGCTACGAGCCAATCAATAAAAATCATTTTTCCAGTATGTTTTTCCCCCTCTCCTGGCCACTGTTATAAGCTCCCGTCTCCACTGACTGTGCACTCTGACCCCCTGCTGCCCCGTATCTAAACCCTGCGGTCTTGTTTTAAGCTTTTAGTGATGATGCTCAAACAAGCTCAAACGCTTGAACATCTATTGTTGCAATTAAGAAGGTTCACCACACTAAAAGCTTTGACAAGTTACATGCGACAGCAGCAGCATCCACACTACGCACAGAGTATAGGATTGGATTTTTTCCAATATACATTAGATAAATGTTCACAGGCACTTCATGTGAGATTCATTATAATCGCAAAGCTTTTATAGATTCTAGATGTATTTTAGTAAAATACTTTACCTAAGATGATGAATGTGGTTTGTCATTTATCTGCTTCTGAGAAGAGAAAAGTTATGGAAAAGGAGAAAGAGCATTGATGAGATTTGGGTTTTTTTCTTGTCATTTATATTTTCGAATAAACGTCCTGAGAATTTGGCATTGCAGTTCAACAATATTTGCAAAGATTAAACAACAGCCATAAAGTTATTACATTAATGAAAAGTTATGTAAAGGTCATGTAATCTGTCAGCAAAACAGGTGTATTTGATGATGCTTATGATACAATAATAATAATGATAAAGTAATTCATCTATAGTAAACTAATTGTAATATTATAAGTGTAACATCAGAACCCTTTTCATAACTTTTCAGTTACAAATGTTGAAAATTTGCAACATGAATTCAACTGAGCATAATGTTGTTATCATATGATGAAAATATTTGATCTGAAAAGGGAAAGTAGAGCTCCAATTATTTTCTGACTGAAATATACGTAAAAGAAAATGAACAGGCACAAACATTCACAGGCCTTCCAGTAATTCTTTTAAAATATTCCACAATCATAACAAACTAATGTACGTGCATACGGAAAGCTGCTTTGAAATACTTACAGGAAATGTATTCATCCGTACCTAGAGAGCATCCCGGTGTGGCTGTCTGTCAGTCCTCTGCAGCAGCAGCAGCAGCAGCAGCAGCAGGGCAGCACGTCCCGCTCAAATGGGAGCGCAGAAGCGAGTGTGGAGATATATATTGACTGGGAGCGCTGCCCTGAGGCGCTACAATACAGCAGCTCTCCCTCTCCTCCATGAAGCCCCCACCCCCCCAACCCCCAAATGTGGACTCTACCTTGCAGCCAGGATGCACTTTTTGCAAAGGTTAGGTTTGAGATGACTTTTATTTAATAATATATAGGTTTGACATAATGTTTGTCCGGGTTAATTCCTTCATGATGGGAGAACTCTTAACCTCTGCAATCTTTAAAAAAATAAATAAAAACAAAAACAAAAAAACTTTAGAAGGTAAGATTTTAAAGGCTTCTGATCCAGTTTTTTTTTTCTTTTTTGACTCAGTATTGTCATATATTCAACTTTAAGGTGTTAAAAGAGAAAATTTCATGTCGAGAATTATAAAAAAAAAAGCTTTTTTGATAGCATTCAGAAGAAAACAGAATTACACTTCACCATCATCACCATGTGTTAAAAAGTCCCCTTTTTCATTGTAAACCCTTTTAGAACATCTATATCTATATAATATTTACAATCTCTCTATTATCTATTACTGCCCTAGGTTCTTATTTATCAAGCAATTAACCAAATCATTAACAAAAAAATGATCTCAACTCCATATTTTTCCCATCTTCTGCTGCAAAATATGCAGTTACACAAACTAATCTTTATTTATGAATCTTTTTTTTTATATGCTGTCTCATAGCTTCTTTCTCAGCATCCATTTTTACAAATACCTTTAAGACAGAGTTACACAGCAAGTATGAATGTTTGAATAGTTTCTGGGTTGCCACGGATTCTTTTACCAGCATCATCATCAGTATTCAGCCATGCTGGGAAACCAGTCATGTGTCTGTCTGTCCGTTCTGATAGTGTAAACTACAACTATTTCACTTTGCCTCTGTTTTCATCTTTTTTGTCCAAGTCCTCTTCTTCTCCCCCCTTAAACCTCTAAATCTAACCTGTCAATCTCCATCCTCAGTGCTCCACCCTTGGCTCTTGGATCAACTCCAGGTTCTCCGTTTCTCTCTCGTGGCTGGCTGGTTAAGTGGGAATGAAAGACCCTTGGAGAAATGTCAGTGCCCGCTGGGCGCTGGGAAAGTCGGGGGCCCTTCATGAGCCATCGGGCCTGCTGTCACACAGAGGTTGCCAAATGGAGACTGACAGGCCACTCCATAGAGCTTAACCATCTGCACTAAATGTGTCAGCAAGGAAGAGGATGTCTGGTAAATCAGGAGGAACGACAGGAGTGCACAGTGACATGAAGAGGAATTTAGAGACGGAAGGGAGGATGTAGAAACAGAGATCCTAAAACACACACACACACGAGATGTGATGACAGGTTTTTGTCTGCAGAAGAAGGGAAATGTTTCTCTGTAGACTACAGAGGCACTTGGGAGGTAGAGTCAGTTTCTCCTGTTGTGTCTACATGTTTGAAGCGAGAAGACATTAAGTTCAGTTAAATGAGAATGTTTAAGAGCCAACTTTGACAGCCAGTAACTTTGCAGAGTCATTGCTACTGCTTCTATTTTACTCTTCATCTTTTCTTTTCTCCCTTTTGAATTTGACACACCGAATGAGTTCCTAAACACGTCACACGTGAAGGAAAGACGGACAATTTAGCAATGACTTGGGGAGAAACAGCTGTAGTTACACCTCAGTGTTATCTGGATCTGCAAAGCTGCAACTGTTCAGAAATATTACCACAAAAAAATGCATAAGTTGCACTGTGTGATATATTCTAATCATATTATTTCACAGAGGCTGAATCTATAAAATATTTATTTATTTATCAAATCAGTATATTAATATAGGAGTGTATTGTTGCATTGCCAGGGCTGTTCATTTCAAAAAGAGAAAGACAACGAGTGAAAGTTGTCAGGGGTTGGTTGCTCTCATTACCCACCCCCCCCCCACCCACCCCCCCCCAACACCCCCCCCAACACACATACACACACACACACATCTTTACAGATACACATTCAAGTACACGTGTACAGCCTTCCAGCCTACCACATGCAATACTGTATAAAAAGACACATAACTCACAGTTTGACATACAATCGGACTAAACTTTTCCTGTTTTGGGAAAAGTTAGTATTACCAAAATTATTTATATTTGTTAAACAGCAGAATAATGATAGAGAGAATTAAAAAAAACTGTCTCTAAAGTCAGCCATCCCTTTAAACAATTTGGGAAAGCCCAGAGGATGATGTCATGGATTTGGCGGCTTCTGATAGATTAACTGACAACATCTGAGTTAACTGGAGGCCCATCTGTGGATGTGGTCTGTGAGGCTCTCAGCAAATACACTGCATCTTTAGGCAGGCAGGCAGAAGCCATTACTCCAAAAGCAACATAAAAAAGTGGCCAGATTACAGTTTGAAAATCTACACAGTAACAAAGACTTCAATTTTTGGATTTATGTCTTGTGATCTGATGAAAGTTACATTGAACTATTTGGCCATAGTGACCATCCTTTGGAGGGAATAAAGGGAAGATTGCAAGTCTGAGAACAGCGTCTCAACTGTGAAGTACGAGGGTGGCAGCATCATGTTGTGGGGGTGTTTTGCTGCATGAGGAACTGATGCTCTTCACAAAATAGATTAAATCACAAGCAAATAATTTTATGCAGAAAATTTTAATCAACATCTCCAAATGGACAATGACTCCAAAAGTACTGCCAAAACAGTTTCGAAGTGGCTTAGGGGCACCACAGTCAGGGTTTTGGAGGTACCATCACAAAGCTCTGATCTAAATCCTGTAGAAAATCTGTGGGCAGAGCTGAAAGGTGTGTGCAAGCAAGGTGGCCCACAAACCTGACCCAGTTCTTCTAGTTCTATCTGGAGGAATTGACTGAAATTCCAGCAAAGCTTTGTGAGAAACGTGTGGAAAGAAAACCAAAACATTTGAACCAAATCATACTGTTTAAATGCAATACTACTAAATACTGGGGGAATGTATGCAAATTTATGACTTTAAAGAAATTAATAAAGTAATTCAAGTATCCATAACGCTTTTCTTTTTTTGTTTTATGACCTGAGATTATTTTATTTTATTTCTTTGTTTTCTTTGCCTTTTTTGTTGTCTTTTCTTCTTCTTTTCCACATATACTGGTAAATTGCATTGGCTCTCCATTGCTCCCAAACAAACCTGCAGTTTAACACACTGTCCGCCAGTTGTTTGTGGACTCCTAAAAGTGAGATGCTAAACTACTCTGTTTACTTTCAGAGAGACAAGTGGAAATATTAAGACAATGTGAATACAAAACTCTCCTGGCGAGTGGCGTGTCCTTATGGAGCAGCATCTGGGGAGGCTGACAGGAGCACTCTATTACCACTCAGAGAAAGGAACCTGAGGGCTGCAACAACACTGCTACCAGCCAGATCCAGCTGTGCAGATGCCTCCGAACACACACACACACACACACACACACACACACACACACACACACACACACACACACACACACACACACACACA
>JBAMYA010000011.1:4519918-4540179 GCA_037176975.1 Arrhamphus sclerolepis
ACTCCCAACCTCGGTCCAGGAGGCAGACTCCCTCTCTACATTTAAGACTAGAGTTAAGACCTTCCTTTTTGATAAAAGTAGTCTGTAGTCTCTTAGACCACCTCCTAGTTATGCTGCTATAGGCCTAGGCTGCTGGGGGACACTGAGCAGCTTCACCCTGACTGGTTGATCTCAGTCTCAGATTGTCCTGAATCATTTAATAGAATGAAATTTGTCCATCCTCTGAAGTCTCACTCTCATCTCCTTTTTCGGCTGATGTCGTGGTGATGTTGTGCTCCCCCTCAGTTCCCAAACCTTCCATCCTCTGACCATCCTGGCGTTTACCTGCACATGTCGACTGCTTTGCTTAAAGGCAAGTCTCGTGTTTACAGGTTCAAAGATAACTGATCTGCAGAGACACGAGAGATGTCCACAAAGCAACTTTATTTGTAGTAGCCCCACTTTTAGTGTGTGAAATGTGCTTTTATGAAAGTAATTTCACTTTAATTTACTTTATAGAGAAAGCATACAAGTTCTGCAAGTCCAATTAAATACAGTTCAATTTGAATCAGTTATTATCTATCTCTATAAGAAACTTGTGATTTATAGCTAAAATCCTGGTGTGAGACACTCTAAGACATCTTTGTGTTCTTCGTCCTTTGCTGACTGCTCAGAGTCCCTTTGGAAACCCAAGGTGGACCTGCTCATTAGAAGGTGGTAGTTATAATGTTGAGACTGACTGCAGGTTTTCCATGGAAACTATGAAGACTCTCTTCAATCTTTAGAGTTAGTAGAGGTGCTCAGGTCATTATGTGAGGTCCTCCAGCAGTCTAGACCTGTTGTAATATAACACAAGGGATGTGTTAGGGTCATTTAAGCCTAATCATGTTTGCCTAGAAGGAAGATTGACAGAATGACGCCATGATGTTTTTCTTTAATAAAGTATTTTCATTTTCATTTTAAGGGATTTTTGTGGTTTTCTCCCAATATTCTATTTTCTTGATACAATTTCACCAAACATGTATGTGATCTCCAACCATAATCATTTAAAAGTATTTTTCACTACCATTTCATGCTTGAAGACAACCGTTCTCCACTCCCCCTCCAGGTATTAATTCAGCGATGAGCTTTTCTGACCCTTCTCTGAAACGTGTTTTCACCACAGATGCATCTCCAGCTACCTCGTACATCAGCTACGGTTAAAGAAGTTGTCGCCTGCTGACACATACTAATTACTACAGTACTTTCATAGAAGGTTCTTATCCATTTGCTTAGTGGTGATATTTCTTTTATGACAGAAAAAAAACCTCTCTTTGCCTATTGACATCAAAACCCATATAACTGTATAATCATTTTGATTTTTTCTTCTGACTGACCACCCTATCAAGGCCTAGGAAAATATCATGGTCATTTTGTATGATGTACGTGAAAAACCTCATTTATTGCTTCTTCAAAACATCACCTCTTTGTGAGTTTTCAGTGAATGCCTCACTGGAAAGAAGGTCCAGGCAGATGGGTGCAGAGTGACAGTTTTTAACCATTGTTCCTTAAATTGAGTGCATTTTTTCTTTGATTAAAGGATTGCTTTAGAGACTTGCCCTTGACTGGACCATTGTACAGCACGGTGGTTTTGAAGGATGTGCGCTAACACACGGCATGCTTCCAGAACGACACACAGTACAGGTGCTCTGTGTGCCAATGATTGTTACAGCTGCTGTACATGGATAAGAAAAATGGAGTAAAAGCAGGCCTTAGACCTTAGACCTCCCACATCCGTTTCATGGTCTCATTGCTTTTGTCTGCTGGTTAAAAAGTGAACTGGATGGATAAAAACGCAAAACAGATTTGCATCATTGTGTCAAACTGTTGGTATCAGATAAGACAGGCACCCCTGAAAAGGCTTAACTGAAAATAAAAATATTTCGTTTTTGTATGAGTGCTAAATGATAGATCTTCTTGAGTGTTTCTGACATGCCAAAATCTTTTTATCTGGCTCTGAGCGTACTTATTATGAAAATAACAAGTTTTGATTAACAGCATATATTTGGGACACAAAAACAACAAAACAAAACTGAAATAAGTAGAAAGAAATCAGCCTTAGAGCTCCTCAGATATTTTGTTTCATATTAACATGATAACATCACGCAGTTGTTTTGGTTGAGGACGTCCGTCTAGTAGCTACACACCGGCTGTTCAACAAAAAAAAAAAAAATGCCGTTGCTGATTCCACAGTGGGGACATTTTTTTCCTCTGCATTTGACCCATCCAGGGTACTACACCTGCTGCAGTGCAGTGCCTGGGGTTTCAGGTGCCTTGCTCAAGGGCACCTCAGCCATGGGTTCAGACACCCCTCTGCTGACATCATTACTACTGGTTGGAGATCATACCAGAAACCCTCCAATCAATCACCAGTCCAAGTCCTTAGCCAGTAGCCCACAGATGCTCCAGCCAGCCCAAAGCTCAGTGAGACTGCTGAAGATCAGTGATTGTGTGGTGGTCCACTCAGGAGCTCCACTCACACCCAGATAAAAAGAATAGTCTTTTACCGCTACTCTGTGTATGTCAGTTGTTAGCCGTTATTCTGCAAATGTCAGTGACTTACAGGAGGTTGTTGGAGTCGAGTGAAGGACGTGTTCAGACTTAGCTCCTGTGTCGTCCCTCTTATTCCTCCACAGTATCCCCTACAGCATTACACCACCAGCAGCAGCATCAGTCTCGATACGAGGCAGGATGGATCCATGCTTTCAAATTCTCTCCTACCATCTAAATGATGCGGCTGAAACCAAGGCTCATCAGACCTATTGAATCATTTTAATGAGCATGTGCAAACTGCAGTTTCCTGGTCTTAGCTGACAGGAGAGGCACCTGGTGTGGTCTTCTGCTGCTGTAGCCCATCTTCTTCAAGGTTCCACGTGTTGCACGTTCAGAGATGGTGTTCTGCATTCCTCTGCAAAAAAAATTAAAACAACCACGAGAATCAGTTCTTTTAAAATTTCCCACTTTATTGTGATATAGGATTGTTCAGTAAAATTGTGTGAAGTGTTTGTCCTCTTTTGAAAGCTGCCCAGGTAAAGAATTTTGGAAAAGTAGCTTAAATGGGTAAAAATGAGTAATTTTAGTCTATTTAGACTTTAGTAACAGAAAACACCCTGTTGTACTGGGATTTTTTAGTACTACTACTAGTATGGTTAGCTCTAAGCTTTATATCTTGTTCTTTGGGGAGGAACACAATGCATTTTCAAGTGAAAGACTACATCCACCGTGTTGCACAAATATGCACACATGCACAAACAGAGTCCAATGCACTGAGTCCAGCTGTCCTGGTCTCTGCTATTACTGTAAGAAAATACCCCTGACCAGCACTCTAACCCACTCCATCAATCTTTCTGTGTTTGACAGAAACTATGCCCACCTGTTCTCCCACAGTCCACATGGAGACACACAGAGGCTGAAGCTCAACATGTCAGTCGAGGCCCCAGATTTAGGCTGACTGTGGCCAGTTTTTGGGGTTTTGTCTCCCGTGACTAGTTGCTGTTGTAATATCCTGAATGATGAAAATGATAAAAGCATCAATTGCAGGATTTTAGACTCCTGACAGACAAACAAAACAAACTACTACTAGTAGTTAAAAGAAGTCTCTTAAAGCAAAATACATCTCAAGGAGAAAAAAAAGCACATAATTTCTACTCTGTCGACCTGACAAGTGCAACTATAAAGATGTTTAGCAAGATTACATCAGTTACCAGGGGCGTCGCCAGCCGATTTTACCTGTGCTTCAACTCAGGGTAGCTAAAATAGTTGTTCAGCTTTTTTATTTCATTGTGCTTTCTATCAATAAGGAATCCAGAACACTACCTGTTATGAGGAGGAAGGGGGCGGGGCTGGGGTGAGCTAAGCTGGGGTTGGGTGGAAAGCGGTGAAGAGGGTCGTGGTCTGGTCTGATCAGTGGATCAGTGCTGTCAACTAACGTTTTAACGTTGCTTCATGGGTGCATCGCAGCAGCGCGTGGCAGAGGAGGAGATCAAGGCAAGGGTTGAATGTGTCATGATGATGAGAAAAAACAATCAAACTGCTGCTGAAATATCCAGGAAGAGGCACAGAGGCCCACAGCACATCAGCGACAGACAACCTGGCCGCCATTCAGGTCTATGGAGGCAATATGCACTTGTGAATGCAGCGTAAATAGAAAATTCATTCCAATGCTCATAATACTTATTGAAGATATTGTTTGAAGCAAATGCAGTAAAAAAAAAAATGTCTATAGCATCAAGCATCATTGTGCATCATTGAAAATAGGCCTTGCAATTTAAATAATTAGTGTTTGTTTCATCTCAGAGACCCATAAACCATGAAAGAGGACTGATGAGTTAGTTGTTTTTAGGCTAGTGTGTAAGAGAGAAGGAAGATCTGCAGAAGGAGGTGCAGAACACAGATGAACTGTAATTATTCGACTCCAGATGTAATTCTAATAAAACAACACATTGGATTAGATATTAGATCAAATATTAGATACTTTAGAAACTTTTCCATCCAGTCCAGCCGGGCTAAGCCCAGGTTGTCCGGAAGTTCTAGAAACGCCCCTGCCAGTTCCAATGACGAGAATCTGCACCATGAATTCCTCACTGCAGTGTGTGGGAAGCAAATGATCTGCTTTTACTTCTGTAGTTTAAAAAGCAACATGGTAGTAATATATCAGCAGGCTCAGTGAACTAATTCATAAACCTGGAAAAATTAATAGACAGAACCCAAAAGAGCCCAAAGCTAGCGAGACCTGCTGTCTTTCACAGCAGACTCTCTGAGCTCTGCAGTCGTGAAGAACATCCCCGGTCACTCTGAGGCACGGGTTAGCCTGAAACACTGTTGAACACTGTTGCTTCTCAGATCTGCACACAACTTTTCTTCATTATTTTCATAGCTGATCTGTGTTGTAGTAACTATATGGAACATATTGGTGTCTTTGCATCATCACTTTAATAAATTATTCTTTGCTGCGTCATGCTAGTCCCAAAATGCTACTAAAAATGAGCTGAAGTGGTATGAGGTGAGAATACTGCCATAATCTGAAACTGAAAGAAAAAGTTTTGAAAGCTTGAAAATCAGTGTTTGAAAATTTAAAACCTGAAATAAAGTTTTGAATCTCTGCAAGCATCATTTTGTGCTTGCATTTTTATGTTTCATAATTGCAACATGCATCTTACAGAGTCTGAGCCTCACAGTTTCAGAGTTTCAAATATGGCACTGTTCTCCCACCACATTATGTTTGAAACCTGGTAATATGAGATTTGAAAGCTTTGCAACTCTGCAACATTCACCTTTCAGAGTTTCGTCCACACAGCTGCGAGGTTGCAGTCACGTGGTTTTTGGCAGCGTTCTCTCGCTCACACATGTAGCTTTGCATACAAATACACTTGCACCTTTAAAATCATACGTCTCCACAATAGTGATATTTTAAAGGCACTAATGTTTGTCTAAACTTCAACATCCCTTGGAGGGTGGGGGTCTGAACGGGACCTTTGCAGCAGCAGGAGCTGCTGATATCTGAGTTAAAGAGCAGCCGCCAAAACCTTTTATAATCCCTCTTTTACTGATTGGTCTTCCCCTCCGTTTCTTCATCGATATAGATCATCTGTCCAACCACATTTTACACACTCTCACACCTCACCAATCACTGTGGCCTTCTCCAACACACACACACGCACGCACGCACGCACGCATGCACGCACGCACACACACACACACACACACACACGCACACACACACGCACACACACACACACACACACACACAGCCTGGGGCCCAGAGGAGCTTGTTAATGCCTGTGGAACTCAGGTAGGAAATGAGTTGGTGGTCTCCTCTCTTGTTACCTGTCCAGGTAAGTCTGTTTGTTTAATGGTGCCGGAGGTCCAGCTGGAGACGTGGAGAGCTCCCTGAGTGTTTGAGGCTCTGTTGATGTTTGAGAAAGATGACACCTAACCTGACTCTGTGGATCACCCTCTTTTCCATCAGACATTCACCCTCTCTCTCCCTCTTACTCACACACACACACACACACACACATACATACATTCCTTGGAACAACAGTGGACTCAGTTGGTCTCAGCTTTTAAATAACCAGGGAATGGGCTTGCTGCAGCACACCAGGCACCTGTTTTCTAAAAGAGAAAATGAAGTCTGCCATAAACGAGATCCATTAATTGTCTCAGATATGACTTGTTATAAAATCTTGGCAGGATAAGTTTAGAAGAGACCCAGTGTCCACTATATCTCAGAGATCAGCAGACAGCTGACACAAACCTGGAAAAGTTACAGACTTTAACTTTAATATTTGTCTTATACTATAGCACATACCAGCATGCACCAAGTAATCAAATTAATTCATCAAAGAAAACAATCATACTGCTTGAAGTTTTGAGGCTTATGTTTTCATTTTTCTAAAAGGAATTAAATCTGGCATGAAAACCTAAAACAATCATGCCTCTAATATTGAGAAAAACAGCTAGAATCAGAACACATTTGTAATTTCAGCTCACACGTCACGTACTGGGTCTGTTCAGACACACGCTTTCCATTTCTCCTACAGTTAAAGAAAATAAATATTACACATATTAGACATAAAATAATGCCAGCAGAATCATCATCATCATTATTAATATTATCATTATTATTGTTATTATTATTGTCATTATTTTCTATTTTGTGTTGCTCTTTGATATTCCAACAAAGAAACTAACATGCTGGAGGCGGAGTTATAAAAGCTGGGTACTTCAAACTCATGCAGGAGCTGTGTTGTTATGTTTAAGAGACAGATGTAACATACTTATATGTTTGCATTACAAATGAAAACTGTGCACTCAAATAACTTATGTGTCTTGATGAAGTGTAGTAGTTTTTCAGAAGTTTAACACTAATCAAATGTGTAATAATAATAATAACAATAAGTTTTGACTTGTTAAAACTATTATTTACTAATATGTTGGTAAAAATGTGGTTGAAAATTGTTTTACCACGAAGATTAAACGTTCTCATTTTCAGCCTCTCATTTTTCTCATCCTTTCTCAGTAGTTTGTTTGCAGCAAAATGTCCATCATTCTGTCTTTCTCCCTGCCTGTTACATTGTCGTAAACCGTGGCTGAGGAATGTTGCAGGAGGATCCTCTCAGCATTGTTAAAGGGCTGTTCCGCTCCATCTATCCTGTAAACAGCCGTCAAGGGAAGAGAAATCCGATAGCGCACTCAGGTCTGATTTTCTCCAAATACGGAGATCATAGAACAAAGGATGGAGGTCAAGGAGACAATATTCATAGACTGAAAAGAGAATATAAAAAAGATTGTTTTTTGTGTTGTTCAAAATGTTATATTGCAAGATTTATAAAAAAAAAAAAAAGTTGTGTTTGGCCGACCCAACCAACCATGTGGACGAGGGACACGGGACAGAGGTGTTCTGGTGTATTACTGCAGTTTAGGTTAAAACCAAATACACTTCTTGTCCACAATGAGGTGTCATGCGCTATTGTTTTATTTCTTTGTCTCATTGTTCTAGTTTTTAAATATTGTAGCTCTATGATTTTCATATGTTTGATGTTTTTTTGTTCAGTTTTAGTTTTATTTAGTTAACATGTATCTTGTACACCATCCCACTGTCTTCAGCGTTTTAACGGTGTTTCATTTGTTTCAACAAATGACATTTAGGAAGTTAAAACTGGAAAATTTAATTTCTCTAAAACAATGGAAATGTGTCACATTCTACATATCTAAACATTCTACATATATACTTGGGTGAAATAATTAAGTACTTTTTATTTCTTTCATTTGCTAAATCATTTTAACTAAGAAAAATGGAAACTCGTTAAGTATATGCAACTGTCTTTTCATGCTCATATCAGTCAATGATTTACAGAAAAATACTATCATTTGATCTTTTCTCTTTCTACCTTTGCAACAACGATGACCACAGAGCATGCCTGAACGTGTCGCAGGAAGTTGTTGCTTTTAGATGGATTGTTTCAGCTCAGAGCTGCCAGACGCTGATGGCTGGTGAGGGTACGAAGGCTTGAAGAAAACTCCACAAGTGTGGATTTCCAGAGCATTTGTTACTTGTCCTGTCTATCAAGGTTCATGAAAACCTGGTGAGACAGAAATACAAGAACAGAACTTTTTCTTACAGTTCAGTACTGTGAAGGTGGAGGTGTTTGAATTAGCTTATCTATAGCAATGAAATTAACTTTGCTTCAGTCAGTGCAGGAAATAATTCATGCTCCTTTCATTTCTGTGCTCCGTTACACTTCTGTGAGAGTCAGTAACTCAGAGAACACGTAAAAAAAATCTAATTTTAGAAGTAACACATAACTGTGTTTGTATAGATTTAGAAAAATCCAGACAGAGTCAGAGACAGAGCGGTAAAGGACATGTTTGGGGCCGCGACTGTGGGGCCAGCGTGACTGCAGTGTGTTTTAGAAGTGAGAGAAGACTTTCAGACAGGACAGGTGGACAGATGAGGTCAGACAGGACTCTCCATGGACTGTGATCATTGTCATCAGCACTGAAGTTCAGGACCAAAGACATGGAAGAAACCTGGAGTGGTGGATACATTGATGTTAGAGGAATGGAGGACAGTGCAGTTGGCAGGTGTGATAGATGCAGAAGACATGGTAAGATCAAGATTAACTATATTATGCCCCAGGAGCGCAATCTGTGTTGCCGTCAGCAGAGCAAAATAAAACACAGGACCATCATAAGAGAGCTACATCTGGCTCAAAATATCTGTCTCTCTCATTCACAACAATGGAAAGAGCATCGTAGGGACAGATAACAAATTCCAGATCTTAAGAAATGAATTCATGGAGAGATTTTATTGGAAGAATAGAATTTCAATCCCGACAGAACACTTCAGCTTCAAAAGGTAGAACTGGTTAGACTTCGGTTTTTAGGCTTCAGCTCCCAGTTTGGCTCCAAGAGACATACACACTATAACTTTAAGAAACTGTTGAAAAATGTTCCATTTTCATAAAGCTTGTTTGTTTGTTTGAGCAAAGACGGTGTTTTTAAAACATTAATTGGTCCAATAAACAGTTTCATTTCCTTAGACAGTCATGTTGGAAGGCATGCTCCCAGAAGTCATGGAAAGAAGGATCAAACACAAAACTATTATATTCAAAATTAATTAAAATTAGATGAGGAAATGCCTAAAACATTATTAAAATCTTTAAAGATGATCTTACATGTTTTGAAAAGACGTTTAACAAACTTAAACATTTTTACTGAAATCTATCAGAAAGATTTAACAATAGAGAGTCTGGAACTATCAAATAGTGAAAGTAAGAACATTTTAACAAGCACTTTGCAAAGAAAACTCAAGGTATTGGACTAAACAGCTTTGTAACCTGAAGAAATTCACCCGTTAAGCATTTTGACATAAAAACTCTTGAGGTAAAAACCTTCAAGCTAATTTGATCTGAAATGTCCAAATTGAACCAGTTCCAGACAGATGGTGTCATCAGAAGTAAGAATTCTAATTATTCACTTCGCTGAAGTTGTTGTAGCGAAGAAGAGTCCTGGACTAGCAGCTTCACAGTCCTCGTTCCTATCGATTAAAACCTCAGCTGCAGTATTTCTCATGAGGTTGTCTTCTTTTCTTTGAGCAAACACAGCTGCAGTCACAACGCTCAGAGTTCTCACAGAATGTCATGTTCACTAGTTTTAACAGCTCATGAAGAGGAATGATTTTCTAGTGGATTAAGATGACTGCAGGTCTGAATACGTTTCCCATCCATCTCAGAACTTTCACTACCTCATATTACTTTCATTGGACGTTTACTTCAACTTTCCTGACGTTTAGAAACCTCGACCACTGATTCAGTGTAATCTAGTGGGTTCCTTAGTTAGGCTGCTTTTTTATGATTCAGCATTATAATTATTACAATTATATGGATTTCTGGACTATGTTGGAATGAAATGGATTAACTTAATTACAATGAATTGGACTATAATTTGAATTTGATTGTCCTAATTGGACTTTATTGAATTTGTTTTCTGTGTTTTCCTTTAGATGTGTTTAGTTGTGAACTGACACAATAGAAATAAAATGAATATAGTTGTTTCTTTGTTGTTGTTTTAAAGAATAGAAGACAGAAAAACACACATCTATCCGTTGAACCATGACCTTGTATTGTAACTTGTAATCTTCCAGTCAGGCACTAACGACTCTGCAGCCACAGCTGCCTTGACAATGGAGGTGTGGTGTATGGCTCATTAGGACTCAATGTCCCCCACCTCCCTGGAGGTGCAGTTGATGCTCTGTTGGAGGTAGGAGTTGAAGATCGTTTGCCAGAAGTTTGTGTTCAGGCCTGCCTGGCCAGTCTGGCACTCTGCCCCACCATGTGATACAGCTCACCACCAGTCGTTGATTGGTTTACTGTCATTACCCACATGTGTCATGATTGAGGTGTGCAGGAGTACCCAGATACAGGAGACAGGCAGGCAGGAGTAATCCAACAGGTGATTGTCTTTTCAGAGAGCAAGTCACAGGCAGGAATGAACAGAACTGACCAGCGAACACACAGACAGGTCTTCAGAGACACAGGTGAACCAGATCAGGGCAGATGAGGAGCAGGAAAGTCAGACAGAACAAAACTGGCCACAGACAGGAAACCAGGACAAGACCCACCAACACTGAAGAAACTCTGACAGAGCAAACACCAAACCCAACACAAACCAGGACACCACGAGCATTAAGAACGGCGTTGTCCCCTTTAGGAACACTTTAACATTTAACATAGAATTGCACCATTGTTAAGAGGACCTGGAAAGACTTAAAATTTGAAGTTTCTGACTTGCAAATGGGACTGAAGTCTCGACTGTTTGACTTGGACTTAAGGACAATGACTTGAGACTAGCAAAACAGTGACTTGGTTCCTCTCTGCTGCTTGTGACCAGTCTAAACACCCATCTTGTGAATGCTATTCTGAAATAAGCATCCTGAAGTCCAAGTTGCTCTTGATCGTAAAAAACAACCTTCATGGCACTTATGTTATACCAAAGTCTAACATAAACATAAAGTCTGTACATGTTTGGCTAACTGGCTAACATTCAACTTCACATCCAAAAAAGTCCACTTTCATTTTCTAATAATTGTTTCAGTGTTTAAAAGCAAAGAGAACTCAGTTTTGAAAGTGGAACATCAACGTCACCAAGTTATAAACTCCAGGACGTAAGTGAGCAGATTTCCAAAGACATGATTGTTATATGAACGTCTTTTTAACAAGCCCGTAAGAGGTTGTAGACCTGTACACTGCAAATATTAAACATATATTTGACTTCTAGACACTAAGAAAGAAATCCTCACCAGAGCTCTATATTGTTTTGTTTTTCTGAGTATTTTTTTTAGTTTAAAAATGATGTATGATAAATAAATCCCTTGCCATATCCTACACACCATTAATAGTACAGTATCCAATAAACTGGCTAAAACTATAAAAACTGACTATGAGAAAAACCTCTTAGGTAATAAAGGCTATAAGAGCAGCATCTAAACCTTCTGAGTTAGATGCAACAATAATGTGTATAAATAAATTGAATTGAATTGAATAATGATGAGCAGATAAATCAATTACACCCTTTCTCAGTGTGCTTTGATTAATAAATCTTTCTCGGCCGTGACCTCAGTCCTCAATCAGCACATCATCATTTCTTCTTATTCTGCCAGAGAGCTGGACTGACTCTCGTGTCTTTGTGAAAGGGTCATATTTTTAAGTGTTCCAGAGAGCAAAAGGAGATTTAATAAAGATCAAAATATCCCCAACAAAAGAAACAAAACCTGTCCACCCCTTTCCTGTCTGTCATCACTCAAGCCAGAGGCCAATATTAATTTACAGCTGTCTCTCACACACACACACACAACTAAACCCATGCTAATGAAGAGGAATATTCAGAACAAACTTGAACCCACCATTCGACAAGGTGTACTACAGATGAGAAGAAAAGATGAATGACTAAAAGCGACCACAAGCTCAGGATGAGTCCTCAGCTTCTTTTTTTTTCCTCTACTGCCTGAGTTTTTAAGCCTGAGGTGGAATAGCTAACAGCTCTTCTCTTAGCCTGCGCTGCTGGGCACATTAACTAAACTCATATCGCTCTCAGCCACTATCAATTATTCACCACCTCCTCCTCTCTTTTCTCCCAGTTTTCAAAGAAGAAAAACTCTTAACGGCTAGCACACAGCGTATGCAGTCACAAAACAACCTCATGCCTTTGGTGGCTTCCTTTGGTTTTTATTTAGCTACCAGCATGTTTTAACTTCAAATCATCTTAATACTTTTCTTTAACATGCTAATAATGTTCTTACATCATTGTTGCAATATTATACTTTTTTTTTTCTATCTGTGGCTGCGTTATTGAGTTTAAGCTAGTTTTTCCACGGTGTGTAACCAAGTTGATATGTTAGAGAACTTGGACTTGTTCATAATCTGATGCTGATGAACACTGTGGCACATAGACAGAGAGGAAAGAACCTCTGGTGAGGTCAGAGACATGAGAAAGTGAATGTACGACTGCTACTGATGTACTACTGTGTTCTGGTATTTTCAAGTTTATGTTTTGTATTCTGTATTTCACTTTTTGGATCCTGTTTTTCTCTTTTTCACTGTGATCGCTTTAAAAGACAGAAGACATCAGCAACAGGAAATTGTTTTTAAAGAAGGTGGTAATTCAGTGACTCAGGAAGTCAATGACTATGTTAGAGTTAATTAGATCTACTGCATCTATAGCTGCTGAAGAGAGGTAGAAAAACAACAACAAAAAGCATGTACAACTTTTCTGAGCATAAAAAGATGACCTGCTTTTTGAGTTTGTTTTTAATTCAAAAAGAACTGAACATCTTTAACTTTTGCATCAGAGCATGACGTCTCACAGCTTCCTAGAAGTGAATGCAATAGAATTTGGGCCTCCGAGAGGAATGACCTCTCGCTTTTTAATCGCTCAATATATGACTTTAGAAAAGAAAAAAAAAAGAATTAGTAGTCACAAACATCCAAAGGAAAGAAAAAAAAAACAGATGGAGTTGTTGGTGCGTCTGTGCTGTCAGTGGAAAGTGTCTGGTTTGATTTCTGGCTCGCTGGATCTTTACAGCATCTGTTTAACTTGCTCTCTGCCGTGACACACCTCATGTCTCTCTTAAATAATTTTTTTAAGAACATACTCCTGGTCACAATGCCTCCAACCTATTTTATGATCATTCAAATTTGACAAATCTTCTCTTAGCCCTCACATTTTCAGTACTGACGAGCGTACAAACTGTGCTAGCTGAGATTTTATCAAGGAAAAGTCTGAGATTTTGGGTCATTTTTCTTGTTAGGTAACAGATTTGACACTAGATCTGCTTGCTGGCTGCTACCATAACTTAGCTCTGTATATGAAATATAGGTTTAACTCTCCCAAAATACGGAAATGTTCCTTTAAATGGTTGTATTGATATGTATTTAACGTCTCATGAACACATTCCAGACCTGGAAGGGTTGACAGGATGACAGACAAGAGTCCTTTTCAGTGAACTGCCCCCACAGTATGTCACGGCAGAGTGCTGAGAGCAAACAATGAGACATTTTCAGCTTCACACTTAATTGAACACACACAATTATTCAGATGAGGGAAAGATGAGACCTGGCTCTTTTCCAAGCTAAAAACATAGCCTTCAATGTGAGCTGGATTAGTGTCTGATGAGCCATGGTTCTTTCATCATTCTTTGGATTTTTCTCAGCAGGTGAAATGTCCTTCTCTGACCTGAACCTTAGCTGGATGTGTTTTACAACAGGCGAGAGAGGCTTGTTACTGCTAATCTCTGAGGCGTTCACTTGGAAGAAGGTGCAGCTGAGGCCTGATATCTGGTGTCTATCATTCATATATCAGACAATGTGGTGAACGATGGAGTTCACATCGATGCCCATCTTATGGGGCTGTTGACAGAAGCAGCTGGTGCCACTATCGTTCGCTGTTCCACTCATCGTCTCTATCGTCCCCATTTCACCAGCTGCCCCCCGAATGCGCCTGCAGGATCTCTCTCGCCGAGGCACCTGTGGGTGTCACCTGATGGGGGAAAGGCAAGTGGAAATGAAAGCAAGCAGCCGATTCTGTCAGAGCACATCAGGGCTGCTGTCCATCATGCTGCTAACCTTAAGGGTGCACGGCTGTACATGTGCACGTGTAACCCCAGAGTGTTTGAGTATGTGCAAGTATGTGCATATTAAGTCACTGACCCACAGGGAGTGTATGTGAGTGTGTGCATATGCTTGTTCATCAATGCAGAGTGCGTGAGACCATGTGTGTATATTAGCGCCTTGATCCCAGAGAGTCAGTGTGTCCATAAACACATAGACCTCGAGGGTGTGTGTATGTGAGTCTGTGTCAGTGCAGTGATCTGTATGAGATAGCTGGAGTAGCTGGTAGGTCACTGACAGCCCTCGACTCCAAAAGCCAAGGCTTCTTATATTATTTACAGTATTATCCTCATGTTGAGTTTTGACAAATAACCAGAATGTAGAGTATCTGTCCAATGGGAAACATATCCAAGATATGAGACCAGCAAACATCTTTGTAGTGGGACCCCGGCACCAGCATGTCCTCTAACAGGACTGGTTCTTGCAGTCCCTCAGCGACAGGGCTCATAGCAGTACCACACTCTTTTGAACTGGGAAAGCGGATGGTGTCAGTCAGTTCCCCAGCTGCAGCGAGCCCCCGCCTACTTCACCATCTCTGGGTGTTAAGGGTGTGGGCAGCAGCAGGGACTGAGAGCAAGAGGATACGCTGTGCTGCTGCTGAATCTGAGAGGACGGCTGTTCAGCCCTGGTTGTCCAAGCAGGAAGAATTGAGGGAGACAGGGACCAAAGCCCGTCAGCTCATCCCTTAGGGTGCCTTGGCCTCCCTATTACAAGTCCGTGTTTTAGCAAACCATATGTTCACCCTCTACCCCAACCCCTCTCCCACCCAGTTAGCAAATAAACAAGTCAGGAAGCTATAGCTAGAGGGAAGTCTTGTTTCCCTCTCACTGGCTTTCATTCTAGCATATTTACACTGGTTCATGCAGACAGACTGTTTCCTCTCACATACCATGGTGTGGAGCTCTGAAAAACTGCAAAGGTAACGAAACATCAAATCTAGTCCTTTTTTTAATGTACTGATGATTTTTTTTTTTTTTTGTATGTTTGACAATAAACTTAGGACTCCACTTAAAAAAAAGAAACAGAAATCAGTGTGTCCTTTGAAACACTGAGAATTTCAACAGCCTTTATGACCATGGAAGTGATTAGTTCATATCCAATCAAAACAATACAAAAGAGCATCCTCTAACTTGGCATCTTTATACTTGCCAGAAGATCACATCTGTGTCATCTTCTTCTTTTCCTTTCGGATGTTCAGGAACTTCATCATTCTGGGAGGCATATTTATATATAAAATGTAAGTTCTTCAACTAAATGAGCATGGTATATTTGCCACCATGTCACAGATACTTTCATTGCTTTGACCTGATATTTGATTTGGTATTTAAGCTTTAAGATAAACCACGAGCATTTGATTTCATTAAATGACCAAAAAAAAGTTCATATAAAAAAGGTGGAATGTGCCATTAAGAGAGCTTAAGAAAAGAAAAAAAAAACAGGAAGGAAACCATAGTTTCCTGAACTGATGTGAATATGATTATTTAGTATTTATATCGGCTGGCACATCGCCCACCTCCCTGATAGTGTGGTATGTGATAAAGCTGGCAGTCAAAAGTTGTGAAAAAAAAGTCTGTGTGAAAAAAAATGGTGTAAAAATATAAAATGGCATCATATTTTCTTGGTGTCTCGGTTGACACAATCATCCAAGACGTTGCTCAACAGCTCGTATGAGTATGACTCTGAAACCGCAAAGTCATCACAAAGCGGTAGATGGTGTCTATATACACATCATCTCAGCCCTCATATTCCTTTTCTAAACCAGGTCCTCTTTTTCAACTTCTTTCTTTTCGTTCACTCACTTTTGTTTTAATCAACCCTGGTAGATGGTTTCTGATCATTATTTTCTTTCAAATAGCATCACAGTAAATGCGTTATGGTTAAAGAGATTTTATTTTATTTTATTTCAAAACCTCCAAACCTCTAACCCAAACCTTGTGAAACCTTGTTTCATGTCCCTAATCATGACCATGAATATAAATGTTTTAATATATTTCAATTCATGACTTTAACTGTGGGAGTGAGAAGAGAGACTATGAGAAGCTTAGCCAACAGTGAAGAGGCACACAAAGTATCTTGTATTAATGGTCAAAAATGGAAATTTGTGTTTAAGCCTTGTATTGGTGCAGATGAGTATGTGGGGTTTTTATATAAAAAAACATAAATGTCAGTTTAATAGTGTTTGATTATGGCCTCATACCCTCATACCCTCAAAAAAAAAAAAGAAATCTGATTTGCGATGAAAACCAAAACCCCTGGGGTAAATAAAACTTTAATTACTCTGTCTGTATTTCTAATGCAGAATAAACCAAGTTTGTCTGGTTGTGTTTTCCAGAGGATGACTGAAGGACAGCTCCAAACAGATGAGAAATGCGGGTACAAAGTCTGCAGAGCTATTCAGTCCTCCCTTTGGGCAGAAAAACTGTCCAGAGATAGACAGCTGTGCCCAGGGCCGGGCATAGGAAGTGAAAACACACACACACACACACACACACAGTATTTATGGCTCCCTCAGGGTGTGGGGACTCACTGACCTCATCCTCTGCAGCAGAAATGCATACAGTTGGCTGACCAAAGTTTTTCACAAGGTCAGTCACCATGCGTCACAGTTTTGGGTTACAGGATGGGCTACGTCTGTTTTGCCAAACTGCAGTTCTCATTTCTTACTTCTGGTGATGAACATTCAGCAATGCAACTAAAGAATTTCAAACCACATTATTACTGCTCTGCTTCCTTGTACCTTGCATACATTGCATGGAGCATATTGGTGGATATTAAACAGTGTTTCTGCATGTAATCTGTGTTTTTATTGTTACTTCCTATAAATACAAAAACGGTCAAATGTATATTTTACCAGAAACACCAAGAACTGAAACCAGATTTCTATTGTGTGTTAACATAGTTGACCAGTAAAGCTGTCTGGTTTGGATAAAGTTTGACTTACTTTTATGTTTTTTGTTGTATTGTTCACAATATAAATTTGGACAGGAAAGAACAAATAAAGAGAGATAAGGAGTGGCATACAAAAAAGAAAAGGTCTGAATTGACTGATGCAGTGTAATGGTGCGTGTTTACACAGTAAAAATGTAGTTCATCCTAAATAAACCAGTATAGAGCAGGAGAAGTTCAGGAAAGGAAAGAAAACTGAAATCACTTAAAGCAGCAGAAGTTCAAAAAGATTATAGACCACTTTGTAACAGCTTTTTTTTCCTGCGCACATATGGCCCTTCTCTAAGACAGAGTTACAAATAATCTAACGCTACAGTGATTCAAGAGTGAGCTTGAATGTGAATACGCCTGGGTGAACTCGGGGAACTTTGGACACCGCGATCACATCTTTATAGATTTTGTTGTCATTGATGTTGTCAGGGGACTTGGCGGCCCCCCGTAACAACACATACACAAACATGAACACACACATAGTGACATGACAGCCTGCCTCGCTGACTGGTCCATTGAGTCATCAGTGACCTTCCCCAGGATTGGAGTTGCCAGGCCAATTGACCAAATCACTGATCTTTAAAAGCAACTCCATGGGCAGGAATGATGCAGGGAGGGGATGAGGGGCTGAGTGGCACTAAACACACACATTTACATAGACACACGCAAACACACTCCATCCACCTCGCTCTCTAATCAAGGAGGAGGCAGGCAGGACTCTGGGTCACCGCAGCGACACTAACGAGAGGCGACAGCTCCTCAGCGCTCGAGGCAATGACCAGCTCGGCTGTCGAGAGCGCGGAGAGAGTCCGCCAGGCACGCACTGAGGCAAGGTTTGCTGTTTTGGGAGGAGGAGGAAGAGGAGCGATAGAAGAAGGGAGGGGCAGGAGCTGGTGGTGTAGATGCACTACACTTAATGAAAAAGCATGGGACTGAGAAATAATACACACACACACACTCACACACACACACCCTCTTCTGATCACTCGGTGTCTTTTAGTGCACATTTACACATTCATACCCAGATTCTAAATAAGGAGATGCACATAGCAACACCAGACATATACAAGCAGTAACACACGCAAACACACAGACATCACCGAGCCATTGAGCCCTGAGGCCTGAGCTGTTGTCCCTGCCCACCTCCACCCCTCCCCTCTACCCTCACCCCCCCACCCCTCACCCACCTCCTCTGGAACACAGTTTAACTTCTGTCATTTAGATGAAGCAAGTGACCCAGTCTAGCAGTGGCAAGAGGATGTGACAGGCTGGTAATGGACAGGACAAAGAGGGGATTTATGAAGTATTAGTAAACCTTAATAATTCACTAAATGAAAGACCCCAGGAGTAACCCCCCCTCCACCCCCTCCCCTTACTGATTCCCTGACTCCGGCTCTTATCTTGGCCTTGATGTTCTCTGGATCTCTCTGGAGTACAGTTACACAGTAGATGATTAAAAAAAAAAAAAGAGATTTGGACAAAATTGTTGGTAAAAAGACAACAATCTGGAGCCACTTTCATGCAGAGATTGTGTGATGATCCCCTCCTGATTCTGCCTCCACTCTCCAGCTGTGCAATCACAGTGATCCCAAAAAGGCCTAATATTGTCTCAGCTGTGTGTGCTTTCATAAAGGATTATGGCTTTCTGCAACATGAGGATGACCCCTTGCCTCAGCTTTGTGGTTGACAAATCAAATGACACAGTAAAGCAGACTGAATGTCTCTACTCACTGTATTAAAAGTAAATTAAAAAAAAGTAAATAAAATAAAATTCTACCTACTTGTACCCACAGCAGTACTGGTTTTGGTTTTGATCTTACTGTTGATGCTTATGCTGTGTTTCCTCGTGTTTCCTCAGTTGCTGAGCAGGTGGTGGCTCCTCCAGGTTGCTAAGTGCTGCAGCACAGTTCATTGAGATGCATTGTGCCCCAAGTCAAGTGACAAAGTTAGTAATATGGTCGGTCCAGCTAATCTCTGCCTCCAAATATTGTGGTTGAAAATCTGTCAGTCGGCGTTCTGACAACAGACCCGTCCACTGTCAAAACCCCTGAATGCTGCTGTCAGATGGCCCGCTAGGCCATCTCTTACAATCCCTGGGATGGCTTGATTTCACACTCTCTGCGGGGTCTGCAGCCATCCTCATGCCCCTTTTATGCTTTCCTTCTTGTTTTTTTACACAGCTCTCATTTCTCTCTTCTGTTCTGCCTCTGTCACTACCTTCCAAGAACAGAGGCGTGAAAGCAGTGAAACAAAACGTTATGTCTTTCTATCTGCATGCATTTGAAACAGCACAGCGAGGCAGAATCAAAGCGCTTGAGAGGTGGAATGAACTGGCTGCGTGTTTTTGGTCATTCCTCTGTTGGAGAGCCCATGATGTGAGACCAAAGCTGAGCTCTCTGGCCTGCACAAATTCAAGACAACAAAACAAACCCCAAAACATAACTTAGTCATGTTTCATAGCTGGTTTTCCTTCTTCTTTTCTTGTCTTGAGAGCTTATTTTTTCCATCTGTGAACACATAGCTTCATAAAAAGGTCTCATCAGTCCAGAAGACATTCTCCTAGAAACTTTGTGCCTTGTCAAAATGCATTTTTAGCAAATTCCAGTCTCGTCTGCTTCCACTGATGCTCAAAAGATGACAAGTGATGTGGTCAAACAGTGACGTACCTTGAGTTGGAGCTTAGCTTGAATGTCTGGTATTTTCTTGGCTACACTGTTTTCTGATCAACCCATTTGGATCTGTGGTCATGGGAGCGTGAAGCTGTTTGGAAATGGTTTTACAGACTTGATTTTTAATATGCTTACCTAGAATTTTCCTTCCAAGCTTCTCACACAGCTTTTACTTACTCTGGTCCACGTTTTCTGTGCAGCATGCCGCCATACCAAAGTGGTACTGCTGAAGACACCTGTGTAAGTAATTAAAGTTAAACAAATAGTTTAATCGTGTCTATAAAACTTTTTCAATTGTTTTATTGATTTTATAATTATTTTCTATTTATTCTATTCTTTTCAAATCAGTATCGTCAAATTTAAAATGAAGAATCTGTTTAAAAGAAAAAAAGAAAAATTTAGTGCTGGAGTTGTACTAGTGCTGGGAAAAAGAAAAATATATGAGTAGAGAGGGAACAAGTAGGAGATC